>VZRE01015462.1:97971-146430 GCA_013396775.1 Cephalopterus ornatus
GCCCGCGGTCGCGGGGGGATGGACGGGGCGGGGGCGCGGTCGGGCCGGGGTGCCGGCGTTGTGGCGGGAGGGTGCGGGAAGCTCTAGGGGCGGAAGGGTTTCTCCGTTTGAACTGGCAGGGTTTGGGGGCGGAGGGCGCTCCGCGGCGCGGGGAGGGCGGCTGGCGGGCTGCCCGGGGGTCCCGGGAGAGACCGGCCAGCATGATGGCCAAGGTCCCGCGGTCCAGGGATGCTGCCCCTGGCCTTGCCCCTGCCCCGGCCTGCGACTGCCCTTGACCTGCCCCTGTCCCTGCCTCCGCCCCGGCTCCTGGGCTGTCCCTGCCCGAGAGGTGGCCCGAGCGCCTCTCGAAGTCGGGGCCCCGCGCTGGAGATCGTTGCTACCCAACTTTCTTAGAAGTTCATTAAAACGCTAGCGGGGAGGTGATATTGTTCAGAGTATTGGGGGATGCCAGATGAAAGCTCAAAAGTAAAACCGTTCACTTTCCTGGAGCTCGGTGAGTAAGCCGTGTTGCAGCCTACATCAGAGAAAAATAAGAATTAGTTTTACGAATCATCAACCGAGTGACACCTGAGAATATGTAAGAATAAGCAAAACACATCCAGATTCTTGTGCTTCATACAAATCTGTTAATGCTGAATTGCTTTTTTTTGTCAATCCTGCCCTCCTCCCCCCAGCTGAAAAAGAAATTAAAATCATTAGAAGAAGGAAATGTAGCTAACATAGAGCTTTCAGAAACAGTCTGATTCAAACAGTCCTGAGGGTAAAATGATTCATTGCTTTAACTCTGTTTGCCCCCACCTCCCCGTGGTTAAAATTGCTTCAATTTCATTTCCCTTGTCTTTTTAAAAAAAAAAAAAAAACTATATAAAGAAACGTACAGCTCTGTTTCTAAACAGAAATGAAAAAAATTATTTGTATTCATATGGAAAGTAAAGCATATAGTATTAAGTATTTTATTAGATGGAGAGACAGCACTGTGCGTGTGTTTGGATTAATATGGTTGTAGCTAAATATGCATGTAAATTTGAGTATTTTAAGCTTTTTCAGAGACCCCCCAAAGCATATATTCACTCCTTGAATCTCTTTGTTGTTTTGTCAGCATAGTTTATTTCATAGGAACTACCTAATTTAAACATGTGAAATAGCTGATAAGTGACTTAGAGTACATTTTTAAAGGAAAAGCAATACTGAAGTTTTTATGAACATTGGAAATTATTCTGAGCAACAAGAAGATGCTTATCCTAGGATTCGATACAAATTGTTATCAAGATACGCTATAAAGACGTAAAAAAACCTCCTAAAGTTATCTCTTCAAGGTTTTTGAACTAAATAGAAGAGGTTAAAACCTAGTACAAATATAATTTCATTCTGTGGACTTTATATCAGGTGTGTCGCTGATCTAAGAGTCTGTAGAGATCTGCATACTGGCAGAATCTTCCTGAGTTTTGATGGCACTGCTTGATTTGTCCATAAGAGTTGACTTGCTAGAATGTGTGTATTCTGTGACAATATGTTTCTGATTACTGCTCTTACTGCTTTTGATTTTAATAATCAATTTATTCCATGTTCTTCATTCATTGCTACTGAAACAACACATCTAGTCATCAGTAGCTCGTAGTTCTTTTGAAGGAACATGCTAAAATTTGTTCAAAATTTAAAATAAGTAAGGCAGGAGAGACAATTTTATTGTTAATGAAAGTGCCTCCTTTTGAGATATGGAAACGTTTAAGATAGTTTTAGAGTCTAAGACTTGCTTTTTTCTGTTTCTCCATCGAAGAACCTTTCATTTACCTATATGAACTTTGAATGCTGTGACAAGAAGCAGTCAAGCGCTGCAAAAGTGGCAGTGCTGTGCTGGAAAGTTCTGTGGTCTAACACTTTTCTACTGCCCTGTCAGGTTATGTCTCACTCCTTCTGTAGAGGAGTCTTTTTATCAATGGTGCCAACTTCATTTCTCTGTGACTACAATATATATAAACTACTGTTCAGTCTTGAATGAAAGATACTATCACATACATAAACAGATGAATAGGCATATACCTGGATTTTTGGTACAGAGAGTGTAAAATTGATAACTCCTGAATTTATGTAGTATTTTGTCCTGCACATACTTAACAATTACTTTAATATTTTGGGACTGTTTAGAAAGCAATATTTTTGTTATGTGAAAATGTTGAGAATTCAACGTTTGATTATATTCCAATATAAAACATGTCAACATTATTTCAAATGTTGTGAACAAGAGGTCTCTGGGCAGTATTAGCTAGGTTCCCAGTGGTAGGTCAAACTAAGGAGCAGGCTGACAAATTGGCTTTGGTTTTATGCTTATGATTAATAATTTTTTTATTATATCTACTATTGGTATGTATGCACAAGTCAAAATTACTTTTTTTTTTGTTTAGTGTGTACTTGGGATCTTGATATCCTTGTACCTCAAAAGAGTTTTGGTTGGTTTTTTGTTTGTCTGTTTTGGTTTTGGTTGTTTATTTTTGTTTTGGTTTGGTTTCTCTTCAATGTTTTGTTTGTTTGTTTTTTTCCCAGTTGCTCCCCTCAGCTTGAATTCTGTACTGGAATCCTTTTTCAGCTGATCTTATATGCAGAATTCCTGGTTTGGTGTTTTTTTTTTTTTTTTTTGCTTTTTTTTTTTTNTTTTTTTGCATTTTTAGTTATTGTTTTCACATTTAAGTTAAACACTAAGCTGAATGATCTTGAAATCTTAATTTTAATTCTAATATTCTATTAGATATTGTGGGATTTATTTAATGAGAGATTATGGCTGTGTAATAATAAGTACATACTATTTTATTGATTTGGGGGTTTTGCATGCTTCTGAAGAACATCCTATCATGTCAGTTGTGCAGGTACATATATGCATAAGGTTATGTGGATAGAGCCATTGTCATAAGAAGACTGAAGGGTTAGACCATGCACATTAAAAAGTACTTGCCTAATTGTTCTACATTCCATATTGTATATGTAAAACCAAAAAAAAATGTTTTACAGTTAACAATTAGTGTTTAAACACTGATTGTTTGAAATTGCTTGAAAACATGCATATCAAATCCGTTAGAGGTGGCCTGACAAAATTGTCAATAGCTGCAGTGGATAATTAAACAGATTCTGTTTTGATCTTCATTTTCTAAGACAAAACTGTTAGGAAAAAATCTATAAAATGAATTTATAATTAAGATTTACAAATCATCCACGAAATGCTTGAAAAACACCCGTTTGAAGATTTGCTATATAGCCATCAACTCCTCTCAGTTTAAAATGGAGACCTTACATGATCACAGTAGCTTATTTTACGTGACATGTTAATCAACCCTCAACATGAATGCTATTCACCTAATAAGCAAAGAGTCAGTATTTTAATCCCTCCCTCTTCAGTGAATGGTAGCATGTTTTGCTTGATTTACACTGTCCAAATCCTGTGAAGATATAATTACTCACGAGCCCTCAGCACTGTTCACCACTACACTCACTATGTGCTTCACAGATTAGTAACAGGTTTATCTTTACAACAGCCCTATTTTACAACAGGGGGTAAACCAGAAAGAGAGATAAAAGTAAGAAAGAGTTAACTGACTGGTTTCAGAGCATGTAGCATTTTTCTTCTACTGCTTTCTATGTTCTCTGTTGGACCCGTAAATTATGAGACCTTCTGCAAGCCAGTCCCAGACTCCTCTGGTTGTGTGCAAGAAGAATGGGGAACATGGGATTCAATTAACATTTTCTTTAAGAGACAGCTTCAGGAGGGATGTGCTAAGATATGCCTAACTCACATAAAGCAAGTACTAACGATGCGGAAGTCTGTCATAAAACATACAAGAATTTGAAAATGCAGCTTCTGAAAGAAGATGGCAAATCCTTCCACCATTAGGGACTGTAAAGGAAGAAGTGAAAGGCCTGAGTACTGTGCTCTCCTCACACAGCGGAGTTTCACACTCAAGTCTTGCTTCACTAGAAAAAGTCATGAGAAAAGGATCTTATGCTGTTTCTGTTGAGATTGTCACCGGGAAGTAAAAAATTCAGTATTAGTGGGAATCCAGAAGGTTAGTGAGAGCATGATTTTGTAATTCAAACATTAACTGAGAAATTTAGTTTACAAGTCTCTATGGTCAAAACTGTTTATTTAAATTAAATCATTATTTGATAAGAAATAATAATAATGATCAGGGTAGAATCAGGAACATAAAAACATGCATGTTTAAAATATAGTATCAAAGCTTTTGTATAAGCAATTCTTTTGTATTTTTCTGTTCTGAGCCCACAAATTCTGCATTTTGATGCTTTTTGCCCATTAGTCTTTCCCACTTTCATGTCTTCCTTCTTTTCTCCTAGCAACCTACAACTTTGTGGTTAGCATACTGCTGTACAAAGTTACGAATTTGAAACCTGTCAGGATAAGCAACAATCTCAATGCTGCTTTGTAATTTAATGAGAAAATATTTTGATCAATTCAGAAAATGTAGATAAAATTGTCATCAAAATTTGCAACTTAAGTACCCAAGGTACTGTTGCATGTATATCTAGACTCAAGAGAGGATTTTGGTCTCTTTTTTCTAAGTGAATGGGGCTTGCCATTTACAGCTTTGACCTGAGCCTAAAAAAAGAGAAGAATCAAGACACCTTCCCCATGTCTTAGTCTATCCTGTGAGCTGTCACATCTTTAAGTATTTTCACTGATGATTATGCCTATAGCCTTTCTGAGGTGCTATCCAAATTGGAACCATGGCTTCTGCTGTGATAGGCAGATCCTAAAATGAGGTACTAAAGAAGTAAAATTTGTAGCTGCTTATGTTTTCCATTGACTTGGCTATCTCATGTAGAAGGCTTTGTTAAGAATGTAATTTAATGCTCGGAGTGGAATATAGATCACACAACTCTGCATTTCTAGGTTATGGAATCAGAAGAGAATAATTAATTTCTTTTTCAACTTGATTATGATACTTTTAAAAATGATTCTATAACTTTTATACTTTTATTATTTTTAACTTTCACAACAAAAGAGTCAGGGTTCCTACACATCATAGGCCACAGACCTGTCTCCTCTGAAGTTCTTATTCATTCTCAGAGAATTTATGTTCTGTGCATGGGATGCTAAAGAATCTGGTGGTAAAAATAGTGCAAGATCACATAGCTAAAGACTGTATATATATGTGGATGGCATTAAATAAGTTACAAGGAAGATCTAGGTCTAGAATTTCCTAACTGTAAAGTCTGGCTTTGCTACTCCTAGAACAACTTTTCTAAAGCTGGATGTTTAGCGGCTTTGTTTGTTGTTTTGTTTTTTGTTTTTGTGTTTTTTAGCAAAAGAAGCAGAAGAACACACAGGTAACTTTATGTGTTGTCATTTCTTTTGTCCACCACTTGGATGCAGGACTGAAACTTTAAGATTCACTGTATACCCCATTGCCACTTAACTGATAAAATAATTGATAGCAATTTTTATGTGGATAATTACAATGATGATTGCATATTCTCTCTGAAGAAAGACTGAGGAATTCAACAGCTGAAGGGATGTCAAGTCTTCAGAGTCTTCTGCTGCATTTGGGATTCTAGTGACAAGCAATGACTCGTATTTTCTTCTTGGTGTTACCAAACTTACTTTCTTTTGTTACATCCTCTTTACATTCTTTTTGTATTGAATTTGTGTCCTCCTGGATCTTATTCTAGATTTTTTTCTCCTTTCCACAGTCTCAAAAGATTCCTGACTACCTTATTCAAATCCTAGGTACCTTACCCAGACAGTGTTACTTGATTTTACTGACTTATCTTACCATCTGCCTTGTTGATTTACTCAGCAGGTTATTTACTGTCCATTCTTTCCTGTATCTTGTCCTAGATACTGCCAAAAATAAAGTCACATTTCTCCTAGTTCATTTACAGCTTCTTGGATCACCCATTTTGCTTCTATTTCCTTATCTTTGAATTTCAGTATCATTTACACCTTCCTGTAGCTCCTTTGTCAATTTTAACAAAATCACCTCACCTCCCAGTTTTACTTTGTTCTCTGACCTGTTTCATCAGCTGCTGCCAAGTTGATAGTACTATTTGCTACATTTAATGGGTCAGCAAGACACTAGTTTGAGTAATTTGTTCAGTCCTTGATGGGGATTTATCTTATCTCCTTTCTTTCTTAGATGCACATTTTAGAATAAGGTGAATTATCTTCCAGACGTGCCTATTTCTCTTCATTGAGCGTAAGGGTAGTCTAAAGTGGCTAGTTGAGGTTTAAATGTTCAATTTAAATGTTTAATGTTCGATTAAATTTGAGAAAATGAACATCGTTTGAAGTCTACATTGCAAATTCAAACTGTTCTAAAAGGGTAGAATAAAAGGGTAGAATTAATTGAATCTTGGTACATTTTCATAGTGTAGTAAAGATCATATCTATCTTAGTAAAGATCATATCTATTATCTCAATAAAAGTATAGATGCTGGTCCAAAACATGGCCCCATTAAATGCACTAGAAAGCAAGACTTGACAGGTTTTTTGTTTGTTGTTATCCATGTACGTTAAACATTGACAAAAACAATGTTTTTTTTCTTTTCTTATGGACTTATTTTCAGAAATACTTGCACTGTTTTGCAGGAATATTTCCAAAAAATTCAACATTTATGAAAGATTTGGCAGTGGAAATATCACTTGCACAGAGAGTGATTAGATCAGTAAAATACCTCTAAAACTATAATTCTCTTACAGGTAATATCAAAGACCATTAGAAAAGGGAAATGCTGTTCATCCTTTTCATAGTAAAAGTGAAAGCAAGTAGAGAGAAGAACAGCTATCTTTGGAAAATCCAATTGATACTGAATCTTTATAGATAAGCCTCCAAAAATACTGTTGGCTTGAATGTAATTTTTTTTTTCCTCAATAAAACCAGCTCTGGAATGATAATAACATATATGTGCACAAATAAATATGTATTATCTGCATTTCTCTCTTTATATAAACATCATTTTATATGTATGTATATACATATTTTTAATCTGTAGATTCCTACACAGTTACAAGAAATCCTCTGTAATATTTTTGTGAGCATGGATGGTGGAGTCATGGTCCCTGGAAGTGTTTAAAGAATGGATGTGGCACTTGGTGCCATGGTCTAATTGACAAGGTGGTCTTAGGTCATAGATTGGGCTCAATGATCTCAGAGGTCTTTTCCAACCAAACTGATTCAGTGATTCTGTGAAGTTCACTTAAATATTATATATGGAAAAAAATTATGGCATATTGTTGGAATCTGTTAAATTCGTAGGAATGGTGCTGATATATATAGGTTAACATATGTATTGCACATGATCATTGCTTTCTAGCAGCTACTTCTTATCCTTTTGACACGTATTTTTTTATGTCCTGTTGCAAGTGGTTTAAGAGTTTGCTTTTTCCTTTTATATCTCAAGCTTGCATTTTTTAGGTGAAAACTGTTCCTTAAATATTATTCTATGATGTTTTGGCAGAATTTCTTAGTACAAAAGTTTCCTGATGTTGTTTGAACAGTTTTTTAGAATACAGGATTAATGAGCTAAAATAAACTATTTACACTAGGGAAATAACTAAGTGTTATTAAAAGTTTCAGAAAGAAAATTTATCACAGAGAGATAAAAACTGTGTAGTCATCCCAAGTAATATGGAAAAAAGATCCCCATAAGCCCAAAAACTAACCTTTGCCAAAAATATAATTTCAGCGGTACCTAAAATTTCTGATTTTTATTTCAAAAAATTATAACTGAACAATAATATAAGACAAACACAGATCGAAAATATTATGATTTATTTTTTGGTAACAGTTTTACTAAAGCTCATAATTTTGTTTAGATGTTTTTCCATTGGTATTTCAAATTTTTTCTTTCTAAATTCTTGAAAATGTTAATTTTTAACTATAATAATAAGGATGTTATTATAATTTACACTTTGAAAATACTCTTTTAAATTATTACAAAATAATAAGTGAAAACATTTTGCTGCATAATAAACAAAACAAAGTAAATTTCTCCAAAATTCATGTTAAAATTTACCTGGAAGTTTCAATGCATACTTTAGGTTTAGTTGTACACTCCATATCTCCTATTTACAACTGAAGTCTTGAATTGAAGTACTGGCAATAGTGAGGATTACTGTAAGTTTAGACCACTGTAATCATACCTCCTATTTCTTCACTCTTCAGTCCTTTACTGCACATCTCATTGCCAGATTTTGGCTGTCACAAACACCTTTTCCAGCAGTTAGGATCCAGAATCCATCTTTCACTCACCTAGGCACATCGCATCTCTAGATTTCCATTTTAACTACTTCATGTGTAATTTCGTCTGTTCTGCTTGACCCATGAAAAATATTGATTTCAATTAATGAAATAAAATAGAAAATAAAAGATGAGCATGAGTATTTAATTCTCAGAGACTAACCAACAGAAAAACACAGAGAGAATTAAGACTTGGTTCAATGTGATATGTATTCCAAAGTTTGGACTTATTTGCTTCAACTTGTTATGTGAAAATTTATGTTAAAAATGAAAGATGTAAGATTAGATCTGGTTAAACATAGGAGATTTTATATTTTCGCCCTTATCATTATGTCAAAATAAATTTGAAAGAGAGAAATGTCTTTTTCAAAACTTAAAAATTATTTTTTGAATCTAAACTAACAATCTTTATCAAACTGAATTGATTGTTTGAGTTTAATAAGTCACTGATTTTCTTATTGTCTAATAAGGGCTTAATTCATGAAATGTATCACCTTCCATTCAGTCTTTTTTTAACTATATCAGTCAAGTTTTCTGGTTTACTATGTCTTATCAACATTAAAATATTCAACCTTTTGTAACGTGTATTTTCCTGTCATGGGTTTTTTCCTTCTTCTCACTCTAATCATATGGAAAAAGCATCATTGTTTTGATCTTGGTATCTTTTTGCTGCTATTTAGTATTGCTCTGTGCAAAACTCACAGAGGAACACAAAACCAAATCAAATAAGGGATCACAAAAGATCCTTTCATCTGAACGGGTATAATCACACACGCCCTCTTTGCAGAATGTAGTCCTAGCCCTATTTGGGCTTTTAATTCTTTCTGGTGATTCTTCAATGGTGTAAGTGATTCATACCTATAAATAGAGTGTAAAAATATGTAAAGAGACTTTCTGTTCTTAGATAGACTTCTGACAGCCTATGGAGATCTAAGTTCTTTTTATGTTCTAGACCAGTCAGGTGCATCACTAATCAACTTTCAGACTGATCTGGTTCATCACTTTTTCTCACATTCCTTGTTGAGAATTAAAAATTGGAATCTGTAAAATTAGTATAAATCCATCCACTACTAATCTCCACATGCATTGCTATATTTTTATTCATGCAATCACATTATGATAATGTCTGAAAGATTATTTTTACGAAGTTATTTGTATTATAGAATTTTATAGTACTAATCATCATGCTAAATGTAAATCTTCTGCATGTAATGTCTGGTGGCTGTATTTATCTTCTGCCAGTTGTTTTGTCATAATTTTCATTATTGACTTATCCAGAAAGATAACCTACTTTTTTATCAATTACCTGAAGTTCAGAACAAAAATACACCAAAACAAATACCACCTCCGCTCCAAAGTAGCAATAGTAAGCACAACTCCAAAATATATGAGAGACTGAAAATAAAGAGGGAGAGAGGAGGAAGAGGGGGAGAAAATAAACAATATGAAATAAACAACTCCATATTTTCAGCTAGTGGGAACAATTTTTTAAAAAATATTTTTAGTCTTCTATTAATAGACAATGAGGACTTCAAACTACTGCCACAATTCAGAAGATTTTTTTTAATAGAAAAGCTTCAATAAATTATTGTTCGTTAATCAACACTGCCTTCACCAACACATTTGATGATAATTAATCCTCCTGAATTAAGTTTTTGTATATCTTGACTCTCTTATTTTAATTTGAAGATTAATGACTATTTTTTTTAAAATATAATAGTTTTTGAGAGGATTGAAATGCAGATGAAAGTGAATGCTTCTGTATACTGTTCGTCTGGTATGGAAATGGAATTTATGCAAACTGCTATGAAAGAGATTGAAGGGGAAAGCCTCGTTCACATGCAAAATTAGGAACAGGAGTTGTATCAGTTGGAATTCTTCATATGTTTCTTTTTCTCCCAGTACTTTCATTCTAGTTAATAAGGACTAAATAATGAAATAAAGCATATGCTTCGTAAAACTAAAGATGAAAAAAGTCTTAGATGATTCACCCATATGTTGCAGGAGGTAATTAGAATTCTCAATAATCTTGGGGGAAAAAAATCCTCTGGAAAAATGAATATGGAATAGTGCAACTTGATATCCTGTCACAAGAATAATCAGCAGAGATATCAAGTAGGATCAAATGTCTAGATAGCATTCTGCAGAAGTGTTGTGCTTAGTACAAAGCAAGTAAAATATGAATGAACTATTCCGTACTGCTACTAAAATTTAATCATAGGAGTAGATGAACAGATACATAGCCTGCAAAACAAGATTCCTATTCTCTAATCAGCCTCAGCTTTACTATATTGTCTAGGACAATCAAGAAACATATGGATTGTTTCAAGAAATTCTGAGTAAAAAAGATCACTATCATTTTAGAAAACATGTTGTACCAAGGAAAGATTATCATAAGAAAGAAACTTTATTTTATTTTACAAATACTGCTATACAGGAACAGATTTCCTGGGAGTGACGTGGACTATTTGATATCTGGGATTATGAGAATAAGCTAGACAAATATCTGTCAACCCTAACATGTTTAAGCATCACAGTCCTTTTGCCTTGAAGAAAGAAGCACATCAAATAATCTCTCACAAAGTGTCAGTCAGTATCTTTCTGTGCAAAGGTTGCCCATGCACATGCTGACAAAGATTTAAATAAATCTAACCTTTCATATGGGATGAAAAATGTTTTGTTATCATCCCATTTTTAAAACAGTCTTTGAATATATCTATTAGAATTTAAGTATCTCCTCTCTTTACATTTTATGGTTTCATCGTCTGAATTACGCTTCCACTGGAGTACTGTGGTGTGCCAGATCTCATGGCTATGCCTAAACAAAATCAGTCCCCGTCATGTTATGCATTTAACACAAAGCACATATTCCTATCTTGAAAAGCTTAACATTTAAAGAAATTAGGCTAATTGAAAATAAATGCCAGTACTATTACTTGTGGGGGGTTTGTTCTTGGTGGAGGATTTTTGGGGGGTTTGTTTGTTTATTTTTGTTTTGTTTTTAAAGACAGAAGCAAAAATAATGGAACTACATGGGCAAATTTATAAACTGAAATTAGCCATTTTGAGTCTGGGTCCTTAAAGGCATGACCCTATATCTTCATCAATTAAATGTTAGAGTAAAATGTATTTATCCATAGTACTCATAAAAAAATGAAGTTTAAATGCATAATGAAAACTTGTGAGTTTAGTTCCTCAAGCTCTTTCTAATTTTGTAAAATTTTGTGTGTTCCTTTTTGTGCGTGAAATTCATTGTTATCTCCCCAGTTATCCCACTCAGTGTCATATTTCTCATTACATTGTCTTAAAAAGGTTGTGGAAATACAATGAAGTGTATTGCTTCCCGATAGTGAATGAGATACAAAATAATGACTTAAAAGTAGTTGTGTATAGTTTCCTAATAGCACTAAATAATCTTCAGTGCCATCTCTCTCACCACCATGTGAGTTGTTAGGTTGATTTCTCTTCAGGTGACACTGTTTTCATGACAGGCTTCACTAAAACTGAGAGTTCAAATAAGATCTTTTTATGTACTAGGCTCTTAATCCTCTCATAAGAAGAGAGCACACAGCATTAGGAGTGCAACTCACAGAATCAAACCTGGTTGTCTAATCAAGGAAATTACTGTCTGAAATGTCCTGCTTCCTTTATAGTGGTGATCGGGAATTATGTAGCAAAAAAGAGTCAGAGAGTAATTAAGAAAGAAAGTAATGTGCCTTGTTTTATGAACTCTAATCCAAGAGGCTTACTTTGGAGGGAGAAAATCATTGGAAGGTTTCTTTCCAAATTTCGGTGATTAAGAACTGATACAGATGTTTCTTAAATCTTTTGTTTGGTGTTGAAATTAATTCCTTTGTGCCTGACAAGAGCATTTGGAAAAGATCGGTCAAAAAAAATCAAGATACAGAAAACTGAAAAATACTGAGATTAATTACTCTCAAAAATGGAACCTAGAAAGAACTTTTTTTTTTTCCCCTCCTGCAGTCTAAGTGTTCTGTTCCAACAGAGATGTATCTAGGCATATGTTATTTTGCAAGGTGAAGTCAAATAACTTCTCTCTTCCCTTTTCACGTAGTCTAAACAGAGCCACCCAAGTTTACTCTACTGTAGGAAAAGCTCGTTATACTTCAGGATTTTTATTTTGTTTAGCTTTCATGTTAGCATATGAAAACAGCAGTTGAAAAAACAACCCCATCCAACAGATGGTTTGTGCATTTTGCTACAAGTAGATTCTCTGTCTAGTTTATGCAGATAGCATTGTCTTCTAAAAGTTTTGAGGAAAGTATGATTATGGCAGCAAAATGTCAATGTATCTTTTCTCTTTTTTATGTTAAATGATGCAGGAATCATCATATTTCAACATACGCACAGTTGTATGTTTCTGTATATATAAATCTAGATAGACAAACATGAAACAATAATAATTTCTGGAAGTGTTGCTTCCTCTCTTCTTAAATGTCATGTTTTGATTGTATGTTGCAAACTTTGCTGTTGGGGCCACAACACTGTAATAAAAGTTGCATCTCTGCATGTTTGAGCATATTGAAATGACAAGTAGATGGGTCTCACTTTCCTCGCTGATTTGTACATATTTTTTAAAAAATATTTTTCAAACAATATTTTTCATTATTTATTGCAATTTTTTTCCTGGGAAAAAACCACAAATAGTTATATTACCTTTTTTATCTTTCAATAAAAACACCACATTGGAGGAGGCTCTGGTGGAGCTCAGAAAAGTATAGTTCCCCTTTAAGTGCAGCTGAAAATTAATTTTTCTAAGATTCTTTACTGTTAGCATAACAGGCAATCTTTCTGTCCGAAATTGAATTCCAGCATTGTAATTGCTGTAATTACAACAGCAGTTGTAATTACTCCTTTGCGGGTTTTGTAGAGATTTTTCTCTTCAGGAACAGAACACTGTATGAAAATGTACATTACAAAATGCACCAAATTCTTGTCATATACAGTAGACAAGTTTCAGAATATCAAAACTGAGTCTAAAGTTGATCTAACTTTAAGCTTATTTATTTCTCAAGAACAGGTGTTCCTGATAATTATTTCTGTAAATGTGTTGCATGCCTTGTCTTTGCTGTACAGTATTTCAGAAAATCTTTTAAGGTTATGTGCATTTTTGCCATAACCTTTGCTTCTCAATCCTTGGTTTGCTTTATCTCATGCTAGTTGATGATGTCTGATTTTTAAGCTTTTTAAACAAGTTCTTGCAGCACATTTCTTTAGTCTTGTTTGAAAATTTATGAAAACCAATATGTGTTAAAAGTAGTAAAAAGTGATCCCTGTGTATACGACTTGATCATTCTGTTCTAATTCAATGCACTGTGGGTCAGTCAAAAAAGATCTGAAGTTTCTTTTCTGTACACAAAACAGAGATGAACATGAATTTTCCATGAAAATATCTCTTGTAAGAAAATAGCATTTTATAAAAAAATAGTTGAAAGGAGTGGTTCCACTGCTCCCATTTACTGATTTAAAATTAATAATTAAGATTTTCAAAAGTACTGAAGCATCCTCTATGGCATATGAACAAAAATCCTACAGTCTCATTTAAAAAAAAAAGAAGTGTGTTTCATTGAACATAATTAAATAGTTAAAAAGCCTGGAGAGTGTTACAGAAAGTAGTACTAAATGATTCAAATTAATGTGTTTAATTGAGCTGAGTAGGACATTTTATTTAGTAATTTGTAAAGTGGTTCATGAAATCGTCAAGGTTCTGACTGCATTATTAGAACTTTGGAATATTATTACAGACTCACAGAATATGCTGAGTTGGAAGGGACCCACAGGGATCATCCTTTCCAACTCCTGGTCCTGCACAGGACCATCCCCAAGAGTCACACAGGTGCCTGAGAGTATCATCCAAACACTTCGTGAACTCTGTCAGGCCTGGTGCTGTGCCCACTTCCCTGGGGAATCTGTTCCAGTGCCCAACCACCCTCTGCGTGAAGAACCTTTTTCTAATATCCAACCTAAACCTGCTCTGACACATCTTAAGGCCATTCCCTCGGGTTCTATCACTGGTCACCTCAAAATCCCATCAAATGGTTCAAGAGATGGTTGCAACTTTAGTGGAAGAGGGAAAGTATATTTTGTTATTCATTCTGAGATCACAGATCCTGTTTTGGGGAATTTGGCCACCACATGAATGTTTTTAAATTGTGTACTTTTATTTTTTTGAGCACATAAGTCCTTCCCTGTGTATAGTTATCTCCCTTCAGGAATCTTTTGTTTTTTAAAGTCACCTCTGTTTATGCATACTTGGTGTATGATTAGAAACAGGCAAGGATTTCAATAGCAATAATAAGTTTTAGATGGATGGACTTTAGAGTATTCCATGCCTAATGAAGAAATATGCTCAATTTTATATAAAATTTTATAATTTACTGTTAACATAATATTTCAGTCTTTTTCTCACTACTGCTGATAATTACTCAGTCAAAAGGGAATGAACTTTAGAAGTCTTATATAAGAAATACTGTTTTTGTTAATGTTTAACAGGAGCAAAAAAGCAGTATTATTCTTCTGCTAAACTTTTTGTTACATGCTGTATATTGTCCCTGCTCTATGACCTTTTAAAATGGCATTTAATTTTTAATCTCTCTGTTGCATTAGAAATTAATTTCTGAGATTAAAACAGCAATACTTAGAACAATAATTAGTAAACTTAGGAGAAATAGAATGCAAGCAAGAGGAAGAGTACTAGGTTTTTAATAATCCTCTTCGGACTACCGTAACTTTTCTTACTATTACTTTTGTGTATTGGATTATCAGGTCCAAAACAATTCAACAACTTTTCCAAATTTTCTGTGCTAAAACTTTAAGCAGTTGATTCCTTATGCATTCCCTATTAAACTGCATTTATCTCAACCCACAAGTTTTCGACATTTTGCCCTTCTGATTCTCTCCCTGATCCTGCTACTGGGGGAGTGAGCAAGTGGCTGCATGGGGTTGGTTGGTGGCTCAGTTTAAAACATTGCAATGTAAAAAAAAAATTATTTGTTAGGATAAGTATCCAAAACAATTGTGTTCACACAAGTTTTGTAAAACATTTTTGAAAATGACGGCCTATATACCGCTACTAAAGTAATTTGTGGAAGGATAACATATGTCTCTGAAGAGATAACAGAAAATCTGGTTCTAATTCAACACAAAGAAGAAAAATTTTATTTTTAAGGAATCAAGCCTCACTAGTTCTGTAATTATTTGTTTGATTTTATTACATTTTTATGTTTCATGTATGTAGCAGAATTTTAACTTCTAATTAAAATGTTAACAGTCAAGTAATGCTTAAAAACTAACTTCCTGCTGTTGATTGTTAGAACTCTAATAGTTTAATTCGTGATAGACCATAAATTACTGTATAATGAGTTTTTTTAGCTGAAAGAATAGATCTGAGGAAGTCTAAAACAAAACAAATGGAAAAGGTAGTTGTGAGAAGTGAACTGCTACTGTCATCGTGGCAATTTAATTCATTTTACTTTATAGCTACATCAGTTTAGGACCATTTGCAGGGAGAGTCATTGTATGTCAGAGGAGAAACAGTCATATCTTAAGATAGGTCAACTTTTTAACTTGCTACCATCTGCTCATATCCAAAGACTGAAAGCTGTAAATCTTAAGAGTTTCACTCTATTCAATAAAATAGAAGAATGAATGATGTTAGTTGTCTTATATTATCCAATATTCTTGATATACATCTAGGTTAGAATCCACAGACCTGAAAAGCTTTCTGAAAGATGCCGTGCTTGGAAGGGATTCACTTTGTTCCAAAACTTGGTCTGGAATGAAACCGGAATTGTCTACAGATGTTTATTATTTTCTTGCTTAGAAGATTTTCAAGTATGAAGCAGAATATTCATTTTGGTCAAAGAAACTGAAACTTCAGTAGTGTGTAAAGAAAAGGCATTTTTAGGTTCTCATATTACAAGGGAAGCAAGATCAGAATTCTTGAGTGAGATCATCATTGAGGTAGAGTATCTCAATTCATTTTAGCCATTTACATTTAGATTACCAATTTTGGCATGTCTTCCTATGCTCTATAGTCAATGAAGAGAAATATTTAAAGTCATGGCTCAGCTGACATATATCAGGTGTCTACAGTAGTATGGATTGGATTGTCCTTAAGAAGTGCTTAGATTTCTGTACTGCCCATTCTGTGTTTCCATAAAGATTCTCTGTGAATAGAATAATGGAGACTAGACTGGGACAAGGCAGATTCTAACCTTTTAATGTGCTCTCATTACCAGGAAGGAAGCACAAGCCTCATCTCTTAATCTAAAATTGATAGAAAGAATGAATTAAAAGAAAATAAACATTCTTTCAAAGGTAAAAGAGTAATTTTTAGCTGCTGTCTTTCATATATAGATGGCGTTACTTCAGATTACAACTACTGCATAGAAAGAACACATCAGGATAAAAATGTAACTCAGAAAGTTCTAAGAAGAAGATGATAGAAAACAAGAATTACACAGTACATATAAAGAACATTATATAAGCTACTTTATAATGAAAATTCTATGAAGTAGAAAAGCTTATACAAAATGAAAATTTTAGAAGGTAAATACAATTTTTACAGCTCCTCTTGTAATTGAAAGTGTTATTTGCAGTCCAATGCCCATTTTTTTACCTATGGAGAAGTAAAAAAACCCCAAAAGTTTTTAACATTGCTGCATTACTGAAACATCTGCATTCATCAGTTTGAATTATTTTTAAATGTGCTTAAGAGCTGGATATCAGAATTTTGTATAGAGATACTGTTTAGAGATACTGGATGAAAATTTTTGAGTTCAAACAGAATCTATTCAGATTGAGGCCCGACCTTAGAAAGCCCCATAGCTATTGACAGTTCTGCTACCAGTATTGACTAAAATACATTTCATGTCTTGTGCCCAGTAGTGCCTAATCAAATTTTGAGATTGGCTAAGTCTAACTAATTGAAAATTTTGAAAGAAAGTTTGTAACAATTTCATTTCACTGGAACTCAAAAGTTGTTTTCTTTTTTTTTACTCTTATTCATTGACCAGAAATAAATTTAGCATAAATAAATGAGGAAAAAAAAGGCATCAGAAAAGCATCCCTGAAAAGCACTAATGCAATGAAATGTGTATTTCTTTCTTTTCTGGTAAATACACTTGCTCTGTTTTAAACAGAACTTATCACAAGCTCAACTCTTGTCTTAATATTTTATAACCTTAAACCTTATAAAACTTTAACTCTGATATAAAAGTTTAATACATTGCAGAAGGTAGTTGCTGAATAAGAATGTTTTGAAAGGAGTTCTTTAGCACAAAGAAAAAAGCACTGAAGTAATTTGTGAATATTTCATGTTATAAAAACCAGCTTCAATGTCAACCTTCATTTTTTTGACAAAAACATGCCATCAAAAGGTTAGTTCTAACCTTTGGAAAAGGTTACTTTAGTAATACCAAGCAGAGAAGCATATGAAATGTTTGCAAGCCTTTGTGTTTTTAGTATGCATGTTTCTGATGTCAATTAAAAATATCATCACTCAGAGATAAGTGCATTTCGGAATAAGCATTGTTAAAACCTTTATCCTCCAGAAAGTATTTTAAAGGAAAACAAGTAGGGAAAAATGATTAATATGTATTTCAGACTGAAGTCTGCAAACCCCGTTTTATTGTGGGAGTTAAATAGTACCAGTTGAATTAGTTTTCAGTTAACTCTGACTGACTATACCATTTTGCTTGGCTTCGGTGGTCCCACTAGAAATTAAAACCAAAGTCATGAATGAAAACAGCAAATTTTACATCCACTTAGAGAATCATGCCTGAGACCAAGAGTATTTGATCACAGCTGAGTGAGGTAGTCAGTCCATTTATGCCAAGTTCTGCCAGCTGCAAGTAGGCTGTTTAAAGCTATATTTGGTCGTTCTATATTAATAATTTCTTGCCTAACTACTATTATTGATGGCTATCCAATGTTTTTGTGTCCAATCCTCAACGCAGAAGTAGCTTCAAGGTCTGAAATGAGGGACATTTTGTTTTGATCTGTCATTTCTTTGCTTCCTCTCCATGCCCCAGTTTCTCTGTAGTTTACAGCACTGTCATATACAGGTCACCTTACCACTGACTACACAAGGCATGGTAAGCATCAGTGTAAAGGAGAATTGTATTCCAAATAAAGAAAACATCTTCCCAAATGATCTTCCTTTCTTCCTTCCTTTCTCTCTCCCTTTTCTCTCCCTTTTTTCTGCTTATTCCACAGCACTGAGCTGCATTGCTGTCGTAGCCTTGTGAAAATACTACTTTATAAACTGCAAACGTAATAGAATTGCTGGTCATGACAGATGGCTGAAGTCAGTCTTTCCTATTAAGTCCATGTAATGGCTGCAGGATGTACTGTGCTGTACTAAGGAATAAGACTATAGCTTTTGCAAGAACTATACTACCGATTTTTCCCATGAGTAAATCAGACAACGACAAATTGTCTTCTTCTTTAGGAGTGTTCATAAAGTCTCTACTGTGCATTTTTGTGGAGGCAAAATTTGCCCAGATTGCTCGAACTTTGCACAGCTTCTGTGTACTAGTTTTTCTGTTATTAAGGTCTGTTTCTAATTTCATTGCATACAAATTTTCCTGGTGACTTGGAGAAAGTTTGATTCAATAAAATTATATAAAACAGACTCTTCATTTTATATCTGTAAAGTGTGGAGTTGAAGGACATTACCAATAACTGACTTACTAAAGGAATACACAGTACAGAAGGAGGGATAAGTTGCTCCCCAAGGTGTCTGCTCTGTGTCATCTTAAATCTATGGCGTGTGGTTCAGTAGATGATTATGAGACATATTTCTTTTACATACAATCAGTGTGGTGGAATGTTATGCATTCTAGAATACACAGAGACATATATACAAAGAGATGAATTTTCCATTCTCACAGAAAAAAGATACTGAAAAAACTCTTAGAAAATTTTGAGGAAAAGAATGGTCTTTATTAAGAGAATGCTAAAATAAAGAGGATTAAAATTAAATTATTATCATATCATCTCTTTTGAGAAGTTAAAAACTCACTGACAAAGATCCCAACATCAGTCTTCGGAAGTGGCTGCTAACATATATTAAAATAAAGAAAGAGTATCAAATTCCGTACTGTATTTATTAAGAAAATAAAATTATCCACAATGAATCCAGAGTTTTCTTCTAAGTCGTAATAGCCAATTTTTAATTAATTTAGAGCCTGTTGTTTCCCGTGCTTGGTGATTCTTCCCTAGTCTCGTTGATTCTGTGTTTATCAACACTGAATTTAATCTACTTTTGATAACATTCAAATTTATTACTCTATCATTCAGAAGCATGAGATCTGTCTTATACCTCTATGATCAGGTTAGATTTGATTATCATTAATAATTTAAATAAAATATTTTGCATACTCATTTTTCTTGAGTAAATAATTGACAACAAACCCAGCACACAGATAGTTCAGGGATGCCTCTGTGGAGATCTCTTCATTATGAAAAATGACCATACATTTCAATCCTTTTGCATTCCAATCTTTCAGCTGATTGATAATTCATTAAAGATCTTCCTCTTCTTTAAAACAGAATGGCTTCTTTCAGAGGCTTTGAGGGGAGAACTTAACAAAAGTATTTTTGAAAACAAAGTGAATATTCCTTATATCCTGTTCACATAGTTCCTGATCCCTTTACATAACTAAAACTTGTAAGCTCAGGATTTCCTCTACAGAAGCCAGTTTGAGACTTCCAAATCTAACTTATATGTTCATTTGCATATGAATCATGTTCTTAATTTTATTTTTATACCAATATCCCTTTAACAGAGGTAAGACAATGACTAGTCCTCTTTTTAAAGTTGATCTTACACCTATAGCTTCTGTCCGTTATTCTCATACGAAAGGTGTTTTAAGTAACAGCTTATACCGAAGCTGACTGCAGTGTATTTCATAGAAAATTAGTGGATGAATAGAAAATTATCCAGGCAATTTATTGTTTTCTATTTCAAAAATTTATTCCAGAACATTTTATGTCAGCAATTTCATTTTATGACTACCTTTCAGATTTTGTTTCCAGTAAAAAGAAGACATCTGGACAGAGAACCTACATGTGTATCTGTGACTTAACTCTGTTGTAAATAGAAAATGAGATAGAATAGATGAAAAAAAAAAAACAAAACAAAAACCAAACTGAACAAAACATGGAATTTTTCCATATTTTTTAAAACCTTGATAAATGGCATATTTTTATGCACTTCCTTTCCAGATGTGATTCATTCTTTCAGTCTGTGGTCTACAATATTTCTGCTATCAATTTCTTGTTCTTTGCTAGAACTATCATCTTTATTTCAAGAGAGTCTCAAAAAAATGGAACAGGCTTCCAAGCACATAAAACTAAAAGATTGTTCTTTTTCAGAACCTTCATTCTGTCAGGCTTTTTTAACATGCATCAAAAAATACCAGTTCATAATAATAATAGAAAAATGGGATGGGAAGGAAGATTTTTTTTCATTTTTTGCAATCATAGTATACAAGGGAAAGTGAGAGATATGATAAAGACTTAATTTTTAGTAAGAAAATCCAAAGATTCATTTATTTTAGAAATACATACTTACGGAATTAGTTATATTTACTTTCTGTTATCAGATGGTTAGTAGTGACTGTTAAAATCTCAGCAAATAGCCTTCTGCCTTTGTAAGTACAAGGAGATAATGTGACATCTCACACATAGATCATTTGATGCTCAGTGAAGCTCATTTAAGCTATGGAAGTTTTACCATTCATTTAGGAAAAGGAAAGGATTATCTTCCTCATAATTTTACATTACTCATACAAAACAAAGCATCTTTTGGGAAGGAATAGAAGAAGGGAGGAAAACAGGAGTAATTTAAGTGCCATTTAAATGTTCTCAGTATTTGGTTATTCTCCACATGAAAGGTCTACTGAAGTATACTGTCTATAAAGATAAAGGCCAAAGTTCAGGAGATAGTCTAAGCCCAGGACATGGATCAGAACATAAGCATGGCTTTTACTGAGTAGGTTGGGTGTCTAAACTCTGGGTTTGGGGATTTTTGTTTGGTTGTTTTTTATTTATTTAATTTCTAAGTTACTTGGCAGAATAAAATCTGCTTTAATGCCAGAATTCTGATAAATACTATTTTATATTTATATATTAAACTATAATACCTCATGAGTATTCTGGAAGCTATTTTTTCTTAGAAATGCAGAAAAAATAGTACAAGAAAGAGTTTCTCCCTTTTGAAGATATCAGTTCAACTAATTTGTTTGTTAATCTTTCAATGTCTATATTTGGACAATACTTTAACTGATACATAATTGCAGAAATACAATAACTTGCAATATGATGGTCAGTTAAACTGGTAATGAATTCTGTGCCCAACATTTTCTTGTGATAATTTTAGCCAAATTGAATTTAAAAATAAATCTTCAATAAAAAGCAATCACCTACATTGGAATTTTATTTCTTATTTTAGTGAAGCTTGACTGTATCTCTGAATTACTTGCAAAAGATTGTCTTCATTCTTGAAAGGATTTTTTTAATATTATTTGTGCTGACTAGAGGATTATAAAGGTCTTCATAAGCATAATAGACTGAATTAAAAGCACAGGTGGGAATTATATAATCACATCTCATTTCTTGCTCGCTTCTAAATGCACCTACTAGGAAAAATTCAGAGTAACTTAAAGCATATGGCTAACATGAAGCACAGGCAATCTCATTATTATAAACTTTTTTTTTTGTTAGTTCTATACATATATATGTATGTGTGTGTATATATATATATATATTTATTGTCTATATGGTCAAATTTATACCTTTTCGTTATGTGGGAGCTCTGTATGGGAGATAGGCTTGGATGTTGTTACAGTAAACATTCACATCTGCCCACTGCTGATCATCCTTCCACTGGAATGGAGGGCTGAAAGACTGCTGAAGAGGATATTGAATAACCCCATCCGGTCCTGTGGAGAATACCTGAAAGTGCAAGCACATGCATAACCCATTAACTTGAAAAAAAAGAGTCAATTATTATAAAAAAATTTTTGAAAACTATGCAATAAAATAATACTGTTCTATGACTGATATAAGAACTAGTACATTCAATGCAAAAAAGTCTCACAAGCCTTTTGAATTGAGAATTCGTCTCTAGAAAGCCTTACTTATTTCAAAAAAGAGCATATGAGTTGTTATTTAAAAGTAAATGTAACGTGTTAAAAGTTTGTTTTAAAAAAGTGAGATAGATACATAAAATATGAGAAAATACTGTTTCTTTTTTTCTTGTTGTGCAGTACTTGATATCAACATATTTTACCGAATATATCAAAATATTTAAAATATTTATATCAGTAATATAACATTTATGGTATTTTTAATAATTCTTATTTAAATTAATAAATTAGAATAGATGAAAATAACGTGCCCATTGTTATGACTCTCAAAAAGATATTATTTTATGAATTTACGCCAGCCAAGCAATGTTATTAAAAGTGCCATCTTGACTTCAATCTAAGAAACACTATGTTACCTCTACAATAGTTCTAAATTTTTTTTTTTAATTATTTATACTATATTAACTGCCATTTTTAAGAAAACAGGGGGAGAACGGAGATATGTGGCTGTACCCAGGAGAACAGAGCTCTGTGTGAAACAGTGGTTTGACTGATGTAGATCTTAAGGGTCAAGGATATATTTATTCCCATCCAAATATTCAGTGATTTCTCAGCCTACTTACTGTTTCTTAGTGTAAAAGCATATGAATTGTTAATAGTCACTTGAACAATACTGACTTGGATAAGTCTGCACCACAGTGTTCTGCACTGCATAAGCAAACACACTTTGCATTGCTGAAGTGGATTTAATTGGACTTTGCTTCTCAACTTGTTTAAAAAAGGGACAATAATTTTTCTAATTGTCTGTAGTCTGGCGATATTCTTGTGTTTTGGACAGGCTCAGAAGCTGTAGGTAAAACCCACATTTCTTCTCTCTCCTAAAGAATATTTGCTTGGTATTAATTTTAACTACATATACCTTTCAAATCCATCACTGAAAATAAATCAGAAACCAGAAAAGTGCTGTGTTTGCCTCTTTCTGAACTCTCAGGAAATATCTTCCAGAAAACTTAATGTTTAAGTACCACCAATTTAAATAAGAATGTATTTGCTTTCCTTAATAAGATCTTGCATCAATAGTATCTTCATTTTGGTTTCTTATCAGTACACAGGAAAAAACTAACACCTATCTATGATTCCTTCTAAATGAGATTCTTACAAAACAGCAGTAACTTTTTTATTTTTGCAACTAAAGTAGCAAGTAAAATTTTACTTGCAACTTCTGACCACTGAACCAAACAGAATTAAAAAAGCCAGTCCTCTTCCTTCATGAAAGCTCTACAGAACAGTAGTGTAAAAAAAGGAACAAATAACTTTTTTTAATAGATACTGATGTTCCGAATGCTCTGTAAACAAAATAAGGATTCGGCAGAGAGACATCATGAAAATACAGGTTGGAGTCCTCATTCTAAAAAGGACTAAGAGGTGTTAAAAGTTACCAGTAGTTTTCAGTGTTGTCAATGAGTAAGATAAAATGTTTGTGTGAGTTTGAGGACCAAAAGCACAGTTGGTGTTCCTTTTTCTGCTAAATAGGGAAATGAGGGCAAAAGATTTTTTCTTCCCATGTGTCTTCCCACTATGATCACAAAGGAGCTTTCACAAAAGCTCTTAGCCTTGACTAAGCACAAACCTAGCTTTAGGCATCTAATTGAGGCATAAAAGTGAGGAATACGAGAACTGCCGTAATGGTAGTAGAAAAATGAAAAGTATTCCAGGTAATCTAGTGCATTTGATGTCCATTAAAAGTAGCTAACTCAGTGTGATGAGTTAAACCTTCCTCATTAGCACCTTCAGCTTTGTGGCTTCTTGAAAGGAAGGCAAGAGAAAAGTAGCGGAACTTGTGGTAGCATTATAAAAGAATCAGCCTCCATTTATGGAGGTCAGGGAAGACCGAGAAGTTGCTCCCAGCAGACACTTGTTCACTCTAAGCAATTGCTCTCAGGTCCATATTAGGCCATGAGATGTGGAGTTTGGCTTTAGGGAAACACACTTGCGTACTTCCGTGAGTCCAAGATTAACCTCGAAAATTAGATTTACTGTAGGCCTCTCTTGTCATCTTCCCTTTGTTCTACCTTCAGATGAACCTGTGACATGAATATTAAAGGAAGATGCAAGTAGAATTCTATATCAGGCAGATTAAATGACATTTGGAAAGAACTTTATTTTTATTATGGACAAAAATCCAAAGAGCTACAGATTTTTATGTTCTAATTTAAGAACATAAATCTGCTGACCTTTAATGAGACTGTTACTGTAACTGACTGTTGGGATTTCAAATACTCTTTTGAAAAATGTGTGAGGTCTTAGAAACTCAGGAACAATCATGTATTTTTCTATTAATTAAACTGAACAAATTTGATGCATCAGCCACATTTCACTGTGTGTCACACACAAACATACGTTATGTGTTCCAAGGATTGACACTCTAAAAAGGTATTCTTTGTATATGTACTAAAATGTTGCACTAGTTATTTCTTGTATAAACATGGACTGGCAAAAAAAAAAAGTATTTTTAAACCAAAGAGCAGGTCTGAGCTAATAAATCTAAACTAGGTAAATCTAAACTGCCATGTATTGGAAATTCTTGAACAAGAGCTATCCATTAATGTCTTAAAATTTCCTATTCATGGATTGAGGCAAATGAACTCTCCCTTCCCTTCTACTGTTTTGTTTGCCTTAAGGATTGTCGATTGATCTATTAATCCACAAGTATTGCAGATATCTCCTTAGAATGAAATTTGTAAGTAAGCTTGTTATCCTTCAGCATTAAGTGAGAATTGCACACTGTTGTACTTAGCCAGCTAAATGTCAGTGTGATTCGTCAGTGAGGCATTGATCCATTTAAGTCTCTTCCAGCATCTCTACTAGGCAACTTTAAAAATAACATCACTAATATTTTATTCAACAGCACAAAATACTTAAACTTTTATTGCTATTCTTTTATTTCATGTGATTTTTTTTTAAGCGAGAGATTCTGCCTTACCATTCTGATACAGAGATTATACTTTAGAAATCCTCATTTATGTATCACTCCCATGAAGTGATGCATAGGAAATCATAATATTGTCATGTGCTTGTTATATGAGACAGCTGATGGTTTCCATGTCACCGTCTACCAACTATATACAAATAACTGTTGAGGATGACAGTTGTGGTACTCCCACTTAGCAGCTTTAGTGGGACCCTCTCAGCTTTAGCAGAATGTCTTAAAGAACATTTGTGAGATGTGAGCAGTTAGGAGAATATTTATCCATTGACTGCCCTATATGTATTGCTCTTTGAACCCTATACTCAACAGTTTCCTTAGTTGATGAAATGGAGGATTCCTTTTTTCAGGCTTTACACAAATCCAAATCTCAAGCTTATATTTAATTATTTATAGCTCCTATTGCATAGCTGAGTGCATGTGCTGATCCACTTCAATGCTGTTGGGTTTTGTTAATATTATTAAATATATAATTAAGAGTGAGCTGTAGCAATGTAACTATTAAACTCAAAAAATTAAAAAAAAAACTGTTTTTTTTCATGTAGTGGTCAAAACAATACCTACTTAAGTTCTGTCTTTATGCAATTCTAAATCTTTCTATTGGCTTTTCAGGAGCAGACTTTAAACTGGGATTCATTTTACTTTACTCCAGTTCCTGTAATGTATACATTTGAATGTGGTCGAGCAATTGAAGCACACGTTATTAGAAGAAAAAACAAATAAGGCATCCAGAGAGCTGGTCGTCTCATTGCTAAAGTGAATGCCTGTAAATGTCCAGATGAATACCTCTCTAGGCTCCAATAACAGCTTAGTTCAATTCCTCAGGCATAGATATCTAGTGTCATTTGGCATGCCCTAAGATGTCTAAGATAAGTTCTGTGAGGTGGACAGATACTACGCTGGATCTGGATGAGACCGTGCTTTATGTCATGCCACCTGAAGACTGGACAAGATACTTGAGAGCATCTTAATAAAGAATGCCACAGAGTGATACCTTTATGTTCAACGCATAAAGACTTTTGCTAATAAGGACTAATTTTAAATGTACAGATATATCTTGTGTTTGCTTGGTAAACATGGACTGTACTGTAATTTGGTTTTGTCTATTGTAATTTCTTTTTTGGAAAAAAACCCCACAGTTATGGGCCATGTTATATTATGATTTATGCACAAACAGTAGAACTATAGTAATGAAAATCCATGCTAATTACCACTATTAGGTACCATGTTTCAACAGAGAAAGACAGGTTGTTAATGGTGATGGTGAGAAAACAAAAAAAATCCTGAAAATACTTAAGATTCAAATAGCACACCCATTTCCATTTCTTATATTCTTGCCTATCTTCTGAAATACAGAGCAGAGAAATGAATTACTTTTTCCTGTGGTTCTTTACATGTCCTAAGTTCTTCATCTTAAATTGGTTACTCCAACCTGACTGAAATTATTCATGCTATATATTCGTTTAAAATTCCTTGAGATTGCAAATCTAAGAAAGAATTTTTGTAGGATCCTTTCACTTTCAATAGACACTGTACAAAGGTTTATTTAATGGGATATTCATTGAAAGGAGTACTGCCTCTTGAAAGGAATACTGTCTCTTACTTCAGGAGTTTGAAACAGTGAAGAAGTGATAGACTTATAACAGTGAAATCAAGAAGGGACCATTACATTGGCTTCAGACGCATAGAGCACATACACGGAATTTCACTCAGGTACCTTTATGCTCAATAAATAAACACTGATCTTATAAAATTGGGATCAGGAAATAAAACCTATCCTCCTATCACCAGTATTTGAAGAATAAATCATGTCCCTTTGTTAGATTGACTTTCCCAATGAATTAAAACCCAGGAAAGATTTTGGTACTTAGGCACACTGAAAAATGAAATAATGATGTATGATGGAGGTATAATCAGCCTCTGTAAGTGTTCAACTGCTTAAAAATCAATCATAGAATAGTTTATTAAAGGGTTGTTGTAACCTGAAAGGACATTTATTACAGTTATGTCCTGAAGCCAGTTTCATTCACTTGCTTGATAAAATAATAAAATTTAAATAAAAATGCATACAAACTGAAGGTGAAAGTCAAAAGTGATTCTAAAAATGATTGCAAATATAAGTCTGATCTCCCAGTGATTTTGAACCATTTGGAAGGAAAAAGGAAAAAAAAAATTGAAATCTTGATGTTGAAACACAAGGCTCAGACACTCAAGCAAATTACCCATGTGTACTGCTTTAATAATCACAGATGTGTATATCGCACAGCAAATGCAAGGTAATTTGAATTAACTTATTTCTCTTGTAACAAAGGGTAAGCTATTTCAGATGTCTAGTTTCTGTGGCTAAGAATAGAATTTTTGGTCAGCTGATGTGTACTGTCTTTTGGGAACCTGTTTAGCTGGAGAGATAAACACTGAAAAAGATTATTACAGATATCTCTGAATCTCATTCACTGAAAAGTTTTGAGTTTTGAGAATTAGGCAGACATCTTTCAGTGATTGTCTAGGTGTCTTAATTCTTACTAAGGCAGATGGGTAAATAATTCTTCTAGATTTATTTAATTTTAATATTTACATCATTCTTAGCCTTCTTCCTCCAGCTGCGGGAGGCATTGTGGTTGCAGGCTTTGCAGCCTGCTGCGGGAATCAAGCCACCCTGACATCTGCTGGAAAAGTAGCACAGTGAGCTGTAGGCAATCCGAGAGACTCCTGGAATGCATGGAGGATAACTTTTTTGCCTAAATCTTCACTGGCAATTTATCAATTAGTGTCTTACTAATTAAGGAATGGGATGAATGGAGACGACATTATGAATTAGGACAGCTCTTTGTTTTGTTATCAGTAAAATGGCTCTGAATGGTTGTAGTTGGCTTTTCTGGCTCAAAATGCTTTTCAACTCTACTAACATTTATATATTGTGTATTCACATATTTCAAATGCTAATAGGAAGGAATATTCAAACAATCCCCTAATAAGCGTATCGTTTCTCCCTTCTAAGTTAGGATTAGATACAGCTGTAGCTAGACTGCCTAGACCTTTACGTTGTCGGTGTGAGGATTTGGGGAAATATACAGCAGGAAGAAGAAAACTAATATATCTTCATAAAATCTTTTAGGAATAAAAGCAAATGGAAGAATTATTTACAGTTTAGCTCCTCATCTGGTATATCAGAATCATATATCTTCCCAGTACAGTTAATATAATGAGCATTTCTCGTGTTCCTTGCTTGGCCAAATGCATCCAAATGATTAGCACTTGTGGTGTTCACCAGAACCCGTCTGACTCACCCTCAGGTAATTTACAGTCGCAGAGAGCACCAGAAAGACCAGGAATATGAGTGTCACCCCTGTCACCCATTTTCGGAATTTGTCAGACTATTTAGTTTGCAGTTAAGCTAATCTGCCTAAGTGACATCTGTGTACAAATACTGTCTTGATACCAATGCTATTTTAGAGATATAAAGTCCTCAGCTTCCCTCGGCGAGCTGATGCCAGGTCTCCTAAGCAACCTGCTATGACTCGTTTACTCTACCCGCACCTTCCATTAGCCTTCACGACCCGCTGTCCAAGGACATTGTGAATGGTATATTTCTAAAGTGCTCCCTTCTGGTGCACAGCTAATGTGCGTGTATGTCTCCTTAGTAATCTCAGGTCAATTTAGAATTGTTCTGCTTGCCGATAGTATCATTGCACAAAGAAATGGGCTGCAGCAATACTGTGTGTGAGAAAATAAGGAAATAAGATTGGTAAAACAAACGAGTATCTTACAGTAGCAGCCTCCCTCAGTTCCATGTCTTTTCTCATCTCTACATCCCAAGTCATAATACGTGCTAGTTCAGTTGTTTGGTGCTGTGAACATTTCACAAGAACTTATCCACAGCTGACAAACCCAGAGCTATCATTATTTTTATTAGCCATCTTCCCTTCTAAAAAGTCAGCATCTATCCCACAGGCTCACCTTTCTCCCTGCCTGCCTGTCTGCTTCTCAGGATTGCAATCTGGTACTCAGTTTTCCTCTTCAGTAACAATGGGTTTCTATGTGCATTTGCCATTAACAGCGTTAAAAGGAGCAAGAGCTCACTTTACTGAGCAGGACCCCAGACACTGGAACCAGCTAGGAAGGGAAGAAGTGATAGAAAAATATGTGGTATTGTTATTGTCAAGCTAAAATACTTCCACCTAGAAGCTAAAGAAGGAAAAATGAATTCTCCCTCAACATTTGTACAGTCCCTAAGGTCATCCTTAAAATTCTACCCTCTCTTCCAATTTAATGTGCAGTTCTGCACATATGCATACATATATGTGTACACAGAACTGTGATACAGAGATATTCTTGCAGCGCAAGTGCAGTGCAAATCATCTTGTCAGAAATTACTATCTACATCTGCATGAGGTCTGTACTGTTATGAATTATTTCTAAAGAAGGAAAAAATAAACCTAGAATTAGATTTTTTTTCTTTAGGAGTTAGAGCACTCTGACAAAGCTACTTACCATAAAGTGAAAAACCTTCGCTGCAATTCTGACAGTAAATTTATTCCTCTGCTCATATGCTCTCATTCTGTAAAGCGAGTGAGGATAGAACTTATTTGTCAAGCATATACTGAATTTTTGTAATTTCCTTTTCTTATTCATTTATATTTTTCAGCTTTGTTAACATCAGATTGTTCTTATTTGTGGTGGTTTGTTTAATCCACATCTCTGAAATCTTTGCAAGAAGCAATCCTTTAATAAGTATATAGGTATTCTCCTATTTAAGATACAGCTAAATAACTAAGTAAAAAATCAATCTGTGGATTAACTGTTTTCTCAGTTCAGCATATTTTCCCAGGAATCAGCGTATTCCTGCCATAACTGTAGTTAATGAACCAGTGCCTCAAAGTCCTTGTTTTTATTGTTATTTTGGCCACTGGTAAGCATGCTATTGCAAGTAATGCTTAACTGTGGCCAGATCTGTCAGAAGGAAAAGACAGTCCATATAGTTTTACGTAGTCAGCAATGAACTTCACAGAAGCTCAAACTTTTTTTTCTGAAAAAAATCAATTGCAGTTGAGCAAGCCTGTATTTTTGCTGTTGCTGTTATTAGATCTATGCTGAATGATGGCCATAAGTTAAGAATGCAGATATCAACCAGAAACTCATTTTCATGTAGTATAAATGCAATTTTGTTTTAAAATAGGTTAGAATTTTATAACTAGATCCCATTAATGAATGTACATAGTAATAAGTAATTTATGCTACTGCTTGTCCTCATCAAACTCATTACTTGCAGAGTCTTTCATCCCTCTCCCTAACCAGCAATATGAAAAATTCTCCCAAAAGGCCCTCCTTGTATATATTCTCTTTCCAACCCCCACCGCTGAAATTTTTCTACAGAAAAGTAATGAGATTAAGCTTACAGGACATGATGAAAACAAGTTCTGGAGAACAAGCTCCAGTTTTCAGATGCCATTTCATCCAAAGTAGTAGTTTCTCATGGTCAAAACATAATTCAGGTGTATGAAGTTCCCTGTGAAATAGCAGTAGAGAACAGGGGAGAGTACAATGGGAAGAAAAAAATAAAAATAATCTTTATTGAACATTTTTATAGAACTACCTTTTAAACACATTATAGCCATCAGTTTATCTTAAAATTTTCACCTTACTTAACTTCAAGAAGGGTCTTCACCAAAGGTCTTATTGTGAAGGTGTATCTCATATTTTTGGGAGAAGGGAGATCAGATACTGCTACTTATGGGAAGGTGAACAGTGAGCAGAGGGTGACCACAACAGAGATAGTTGATGTACTGTACAGCCCTACAGTATCTGAACACAGCAAACAGAGCCCAAGGCTGTTAACTGGGAGCCAGAGCCAGGGTGCTTCCAGGGCGTCAGGAATATAAGGAGACAAGGCCAGAGACAGAACTAGAGATAAGGCTACAATATAGACAGTAGTGGAGTTTTGCTTTTAAAACAATTAAATTTCCTCTTTCACTGTTTTAAAACAGGAATTACATTCCTGCATGGCTGCAATATCAGCAATAACTCGAGAAACAAATCAAGCCTATATGACCACCAGCTTCTGTAGACGTTAAAAGGAAGAGTGTTGCCTTCCCGTTTCAATTCCCCTGTGCAAATGTTCTTGAAGTGCTTGTAGGTCCTTCAATTTATATATGATTAGAGACATTAGAAAACTGCAGTCGGGACTGTTGGCATATAAAGGATGTTAAATATATCCATGAAAAATTCTGAGCAGGACTAAGAAAAACAGAATACATTCTTTTAAATACTGGGAAGAAACATACTTTGCTAATGTCAGAACTTGATAGGCAGGACATACTGAAAATACAACAGTCTTATGCCTGATATGTGGTGCATTTATAAGTTTTCTTTCACTGAAATGCTACCTGATTTGGTTTTAATTTGTGAGATGTTAATAATGAACTATTAAAAGTAAATAATAGATAGCAGACGTAGTAACAATACATCTAACCTGTAACTACGTCTGACAAGGCATAGTGAAAATTAAAAGTAAACTCCTTGATCAATCCTTCAACAGTATGTTTAGGAAGGAGAATTTGTGTTGACTCAAGACAGTCTTTCAAGTGATTATGGTTTGGAAATGTGTAGCAAGCAAATGTAGTGTGACGTACACTGAAATAGGCTTTGTGCTCTTTGTCCGTTTATAAATTAGGAGAATTATGAATGGACAGCAATATAAGATCATTTCACAGAACAGATACTGTTGGATTTTTGTTCAGATAAATATAATATCACTTATGCATAATACTGCATTTCAAACTTAGGAATGTATCAAGCCACTGATGGAAATTCCTTCTACATGATTTCTCTAAAGCTGTAAGTAACACGTTTCAGCTACATGGTGTAACATAGTCAATAGTCAAAGTCAATGGCCAGTGATGGCTAGAGAGGGCTTCCAGTTCAGAATAGAGTGTAATCAAGCCAATAAAAAGCTTTGCTGATCTGGACAGCTATAGGTGCAGAACCCAGGGTTCTGGGCACAATATCCAGATCTCCCACTGTCTGAACAGATTCCTCTTGTCCTGAACCACTAAGGACTGTTACTCTTAACAGTTGGACTCAACGATCTTAAAGGTCTTTTCCAACCTAAGTGATTCTATGATTATTCCCAAAGGCAAGTAGATGAATAAGTCCAGAATGGTTATGTGTCTCTTCATCACTCTTTTATATTGGCGTTAGTCTGCAGTCATGAGGCAGTCTCCCTTATGCTGTATGCCTTTTCCAGTCTTACAGCTGTAACACTCCAGTTTTAAGCTTCACGCTTAATTGGGAATATTACTTACATTTAAGAATTTTAAGTTTGCTTACCAAACTTTTGAAAAGCCTTTAGTTTGTTATTACCTTGAATTCGTGTCTGGAGAAAACACTGCTATGTTTTCTCTGGGATAATTTCTTTTGATTTGGTGAGAAAATGAGACATTTTGGCAAAAGATTTTACAGGGATAACATATAACCAATGTAGAAGTATTTTCCCAAACACCCAGCACAAAGACCCAGTTCACAAAAGCACCCACCACAAAGCAATCAATTTTAGTAAAACACAACTTACTGGTTTTAAGTTACCCACAAGAAAAAGAAAAGAGTAAAAGAAGGAAAGAGAGATTGAGAAAATAAAGAAGTAAAAAAATAAAGAGAGGAGAAAATTAGGTGCACTTATTAATTTCATTTCTGGAATTAATAGGCATTCTGTTTGACATCTCATGAACTCTAATTTAAGCTTATATCGCTTGGATTTTGTTCACCCTGCAGCAGATTTTACCTGGCATTTTCTTCCCAGCTGTAGCCCTCTTCAACCAGTCAAGGATGAACTGATGAAAGGTTACAGTATGTGCTATCTTGGTTCTTAAAAACTGCTGGATCTCTAGTTTTACAGGTGAATCAGCCTGTTCTGTTGCACACATTTGCAAAATTTATGTGAGAGGCAAGTCACTGCTAAGACAGTATTTCCAGGAGTAAAGAGAAAGGGTAAATTTATGTTTGTTTCAGCCATTGACAGGGCATGGCAATAAACAGCTGTTAAGATCATTAGGGGTCATTTGATATAACAGGTTTCATCTGTGAATTACTATCCATTTAGGCAGCATGATAGAGCTTGATGAGGAGGCTGTATTTGCTCTGTTTCTCTGTTTATTAGGTTTAAAGGGTTTAAAGCTCTAGACTAGAGTATAGTAATTTGAGATTAGGAATTTAGCAATGAGTACTAGAATTGAATTAAGGTAAGAAGTTAATAATAAAATATAACATAAATATACTTTTTGGCTGTATTTGTTTCCATCAGTAGAATAGTTGATGGTTTGGTATGTAAGCATAAATATTATATCATGATTCATATGTGTATGTTATCAAAACATCATTAGGACAATAAAAACATTCTCGTGCTAGGCAGGTTTGGTTTTGGTTAGTTTTTTTTTTTTGTGTGTGTGTGTTTTTTTTTTTTTTGTTTTTGTTTTTTAATTGGATAGGATAAAGGTTAGATTTGAATTGAGTTTTTTTAATTGCTTTTTCCACTTAACAACAGTAGCTTGTATTTCCTTTTTTTTTTTTATTATAAAAGCTACTATCAATTGAATGCACATCCATATTGTCTGAGTGGAAGTGTTTTGTGTATAATTGTTTTTTCATGCCAAAACCTTTAAATAGATTAAGTAACTGTATCATCCTTCTAAAATTAAGTGAAATCCCTTTCCAAGGATACAAAATAAATTAATTTTAAAAGTAAAATATACTTAATAGTAGTACAAAACTTTATGTACCCCAAAATTTATCCTACTAGATTTACAATTCTGGCACATAGGAATTTTTTTTGTGTGTTGATATTACAGTTATGCAAAAATGTATTTGAAGTCTGCCCTTTCAAAATTATTCCACAAATCTAGATGTAAAATATACCTGTGCTAATGAGTAAGCTCTGATAGAGAAAAGTGCATATTGGACTGCAAAGGAGAACCTTTCTAGGTGGATTAACATTATGATTTCTGTTAAGATAGGAGTCCTTCCTTTTCCTTTGCTAATTATGGTAGCATTCTCTTTTTCCCTTTCCTTCTTTGAGAACCTCACTGGGTAAAGAATGGCAATGTGCTTGTAAAGAATTTTGAACAACCAAGTATCTGGCTATTTTTACCTATGACAAAGTAAATAAAGTAATCTAAATCTTTTAATTATTTAAATGTTTTGATTTTTTTTAATGTTATTTTCTATACATTGTTTGTATTATTGTTCTTTAAATTAGTTCCTTGGTTTAATGTACTTAAGCTGTTTGCTTGTGGGCTTTGAAGTTAGTTTGTCTGTAGCTCAGAATAATCTGCCAGTATGGTTGAACACATAGGCTTTCAAGAATACACAACATGACAAGTGAGAGAAATCCTTTTTCTTTCTGTAAAAGATCCTCCAAGAACTTTCAAAATACAATCCATCCTGCGGTCAATATACTAAACCCTGTTGCTTCTCACCTCAAGCCATGCTGAAACACCAAAAAGGAATCAGATGCTCAGAGGTCTTAAGTGCCTTTTCCAACCTAAGTGATTTTATGATTCAACTATTGCAAAGCTTTCCAAAACATGACAAATATATTATCCCAAATAAAATTAACACATATAGAGAAAGATGGTGTAATTGAAAGAAATGCCTTTCATTTATCTTTTTTTTTTTTTTTTTTTACGAAAACATCCCATACTTATCAGTTATTTGTTTCAAGGATCTTTCATTTAACGTGTTACTTGAAAATTATGTTAAAATATAAAGGCCAATTGAGTAGATACCTTTTTACTTTCTGTGTGATCTGTGATGAACTTAGGATTCATGAGAGAATAATAGCATCTGGCTATGTCTGCACTGTAAACAATACAGACCAAGGCATAAACTCAAGCAGCCTCCTGTCACCTGTGCCATTTAGCTGCAGGCAAATTTCATAATGTAGGTTTGTCCCAGTGTCTGGGCAGGATCTAAAAAATAGCAAGCCCAGGGATAGTTCTTGATAGGGAAAATCAGCATGCTTTGGGGCAGGAAGATTTTAGCACAGCGGTTATTAGCTATGCCAAGGACAGGTTCTGATATAGTTTTTTTACTAGTATGGATGAAGCTATTGAAATTTATTACGTTTGGTTTCCTACATTGGATTATTTACACAAACCACAGTGTTTTGCTGATCTACAAACACTATCTGGTTAATTCTGGCAATTATTGCTTCATTTTTTCTTGGCTAGTGGTATTTTGGAAATACCGCTTCATATGCTGATGACACAGTTTCTCCATTACTAAAATGTAGTTAATAATGCCAGCATTCTTTTAAGAACACTAATAGTGACTGTGCAGAATATATCTAGATAATATTTGAGTTTAATGGAAATATTAGATTGGTAAGTATGAATTAGTATGAAGGGTCATATAAAGTCATGATGTGCTACATTGGCATTAACCTTTTAATACATTTTAGTTTCATGTGCAAGAAAACTAAAGCAGTCATTTGCTTTATTTATATGCTCTTCCTAAATGTATCACATATGAAAATACATTGTAAGAAATTATTTTTTTTATTTTTCAATAATAGGTGAACAGAAATCTTGTGTTGAGAATAACGTGAAATAAAATCCAATCTAGATAATGCTGCCATCAGTTCATTAGTTGAACTCTGCTGAACTGATGTATGGTGGATTACTGGTATCTTCTGAGAACAAATGTCTTAACCATGCAATTCTTGAAACCCGTAATAGCATCTTGAACTGTACTAGGAATTCAATAGGCAGATGATGCAGTTTGCAATGCAGTCAGGTCACAATGGAGCCTTAGAAGTTTTTTCTTTCCTTTTAAAGCATTGTTAAGAATAACTAATACAGCTATCCAGCCTAGAGGAGGTCAAAAAGCCATGCTCCAATTGCCAGCTGTGGTTGTAATCATTGTGCAAAATGTATGTGAAATAGATGAACTTCTCAGTGAATCACTCGAAGCTTCACAGATTATCACTGACCTTATTGAATTTCTCTTGCTTGTGTAACTCAGTAATACTGCTAGCAGAATTAACAGTACTTGATACAATTTTGCTTTTATTCCTTCTTTTTAATTACACTGATAATTTTTCATGTTAAATTAAAAATTAACATAATAATGTGCAATGCCAATGACAATTAAAAAGCAAAAAATGATATATAGAATTCGCTCAGCAAGAATTTTTGCATATCTGTGTATATGAATGTTTGTTCATATGTACATACATGCAAATGTATATGTAAATATGAAAACTCACACATACAAAATGTGTATGTATTTTTCACAAAAATATATAACTAGACACATTTACAACTTATGTAAAATTAAGAACAAATTCCTAATAGATTAGAGTCAAAGGAGAACCCAGAAGAGAAAACATTCAGGCACACCAGATACACCAAGGTCTGCTCTCTCTTCATTCAATGTTTTTCTCAAGTGTGGAAAATGAAAGGTAAAAGAGTAGGTTTCTACTTTCCTATTAAGAAAATGAAACCTGCAGTTTTCATGTCTCAAGACACCACCAAAGGACTGTAAGAACGGTCTTAATGCTGTAGTTGTAAGTCTTTTTCTCTACTGCTTGAGGAACCTTATATGATGCTTTATATGAAGAAATCTGGCTTAGCCTGAGTATTACTCATTATTCCCTAAGGGAGAAGCACACTTTTGTGGTCCTTTTTCCACTAATAGTTGTTGACGTATTTTTCAGTAACTTTTTGATGTGTCTTACATCAGGACTCTTTGGACTGGTGAACAGAAACGAGTTTCTATATGTGTGAGAGAGAGGGGGTCTGTACCAGCAACTGGAGTGGCCTGTGACCTTGGTATGTCCAGCTGCCAGCAACTGGGAAGATGGGGTGTCTGAGTCCAGCTGCTGGAGATGTCCACCTTGTCATCCAAGTTGGTGCCTTGTCAGTGGTGGTGTTTTAAATAGGAAAGGTCTGTCCAGAAAGAGTGACTAGTGTTTTACAATCTGTTGCAATTGCATGCTGTGATTGAGAGATTTCATATCATAAATGCTAAATGAATCACTCATTTGACAGTGAGAAAAAAAGATTATACCAAGCACACAGGAAGAGCTCCAATGAAATATGAATCTTGGAAATCCGTGCCTGTCAATAGCATAATGCATACTTGACAGATGACCAAATACAACAGACAAGAAACCCCAAAATTAGCATGAATGCACATAGCAACATTTTAAATTGAATCATAGCAAAATCTGGCAGAAATCAAAATCATTAGCAGGTGTAGTTCATTAATAAAAGTCAGTCTCATGCATAACTGTACCTAATTTCATGATATATAGTATGCAATGATTGCAGTCATCCAACAAACTTTTATTGATAACTGCTTTAATATGGTCACACGCAGTCTACAGAGAAGATATACATATTTGTTACCCTGTTTACTAGTAACTCTTGTTTTAGTTTCTGACTACTGAAATGTAATGATTATTAATATTCAAATTGTCAAAATGATTTGGAAATAGAGACATTGTACTCCACTGTAACATAAATCAAAAAGTACAGGCGTGCTATTTTAGTCTTTCATTAGTGAGAAGTTAAAGATCTTCATCTACTAAAATAAATGGGTCTAGTTTGGAATTTACTGATATGGGGTAAAGTTTCTTGACTTTTAATTGGAAGTGCCACTGTTTTATTCATAAGCCATGAAAGAAATGCAGAATCAAATAATTATTGTTAACGTTGTTTCTTGTTCAAAGAAAATATTGCATAGTGTAAAGTGGTAGACAATTTATCTTCCCTTTAGAATAAGATTGGTGGAAATCTTTGTGTTTGTTTTACAACACTTCTAATGAAAGCTGGGATGTGCTTATAGGAATTGATTTATCTGCTGAGTTTGTGTATGTAAGTTGCTCAGGTATAGGAAGAAAGCTGACAATAAAACTCTCATAACCTAGAGACATCTCTAGCCAAGAGACCAGCTATAACACTGCTTACATTTTGCCCTTAAGCATGTGTAGGATAGTTTCATGTACTCCATTTATAAAATTGTTTTATGGAAGTTGGATTTTTAAGTGACAACTAAATGAAATTAATTCCAGTTAGGTCTCTGTAACTATACATTGTGTAAACTACTCATCTCAGGTAGCGATTTCAATAGTGAAAAATTAATTCATCTTTAGAAAAATTAATTCATTTTTAGAGATAGGCTAGTAATTATGGTATTAATGCCTTCTCTTTTGTCTTACAGCTGCCAAAAATATGGAAACATTCAGTCATGACTGGGAATGACTTTTCAGCAAAATAATCTCAACCAAATAAATGTATATGACAGCAGATAATGCTTGCAAATAGCTAATGAATATTAGCTGTTGAGTTGAATGAATAATGAACATACCAGGGCAGTGCACAGGACTAGAAAGGCATCTATACAAATCATAGAGCTATTTAAGCTGTTTCAGGTGAGAGCAGTTACCTATAGTTGGGGTTGGGTTTTTTAATCTTTTTTTAAAATTTTATTTTATTTTTTTAGCTAGTGGCAGGTTTTCCTGTTAATTTACTTCTTCCTTCCCCCTCAAACTCCTGATATGGAGGAGTATTCTGGTAGCAGAAATGGTGACACGTAGCAACAAACCCTGAGGAGATAAACTCGCCATGTCACTTTTACTGACATGAGATTGCCCTAGAGCTATTAAAATTTAAGACCAGAAGTGAACAGTCCCAATGACCTCAGAGATTTCTCAGAGATACCCTATGCTAACAGACTGATCTGGGCTCTGTATGAAACATGGTGAGGCCAGACATGCAGTAGGACTGGTTTTGTTTCGCCAATATGAATTCATTGTTATAATTCCAGTTTTATAGTACTATTATTTCTGAAGCTTGACTGGTATTAAAGTGATTGAAGAAAAATCTTGGTTGAGCCTCTATATTGCTGTTCTGTAGATTGCTGTGTTTGATTTGTTGAAAAAACAAATTTTATGTAGTTCTATGTATCTTGCATATGTGGAACAACATTTTTTTGCTTTTTGAATATTCAATTTGTTCTAATTTGTTTAATTTGGTTTAATTTGACAATTTTGAAGGTGCACTAAAAAACACAGGTGAAGACAGCATATATGTAAATAATTTCTATTTGAACTGATGTATTAGAAAAAAATTTCTAAATATGAATGCAAAAGACTGTACTTGGAGATGTTCTTCATGATTTTTGGCTCTTTAAGCCCAGAAGGAGGTTGGTTGTAGCTTGCTCAAGTCTGAGGCATAGAAGACTGCACTTTACAGTAGGCAGGATTTTCTGTACCTTTTGATTCATGTGAAGTAACACCACTAAATATATTCGTAGAACTTTATTTGTCGAAGCAAGATTACTTTCATCCAAACAGGCTTTAAAATGTAATTTACTACTGAATTTGGGTAATGTCTACGTTTTAGTTTAAAAAATAATTTAATTTGCCTTTAATACTTTTATTTATTTATTTTTAGGGCACTCAGAAGTTTACTGTTGTATTTATTTCTTCTGAAGAATGACAAAGAAATCAATGAAATTTTTTCTTTCTTTTTAATCTGAGATTCAGATGTCAACAGTGTTACAGATATTTCTAAAGTAGGTTGATGAAAAGTACATATCTAGTCTCTATTTTTATATCAATCTTTCTATTTCCATTGAATATTAGATTGATCAAGAAAGAGTAATAACTTGTAATATTCATTAGGCCTTTTTCATATTGATCACAGGATAAAGAGCATAGCTTGGGTATGTGCTGGGTTAATGAGTGGTAGCAGTTATGGAACATGTAGTCCTTAATTGCTTGAAGTTAAGTTCCTAGGGTTGTAGTGATCCTGCAGTGTAGAAGCTGAAACCATCAAATTTGTCTTAGACAGGATTCACCAAATTGTCAATCTTAATTGCTCTTTTTGGGATTAGCAAATGAATTGATGCTTTAAAACAACAGGGCAAAATAACCTACAGTTTCTTTCTTTATTTCAGACTTATCTTTCCCACTGATTTGCAGATGCAGGCAGGCATGTCAGGGCCATGAAATTCGTGAGCGTCACCAAAAGATGTATGACATTCAATAGATCTGTAATAAATAGCAGGAAGAGATTGTATGCTACTTGACACTGAATGCTGTGCAAGCTCCCTAAAAACTTGTCTTGCAACATGACATGGGTTGAATCATTCGTACAGTTTACTGAAGGGCAGATGTGTATTGTGATCTCCCACCTCACCAAGTGTAGTATTTAACTGAACCAGAATTTTAAGCCAGGAATTTTAAAGGTTCAGCTTACTGTGGGTCTTTGACATGATTTCCATTGCAGTCATAATGTGTTTCAAGCTTTGACATGCTACATATGCTGTGGAATATCAGCATGTAATACAATAGCACAGTGAAATTTTATTGACATGCATACTAAACACAATATTCATAAAATACTTGCTTGTCCTTTTTTGAATGCCATTGCTATCACTCACATAAATGATTTCTGTTTACATAAAGTTCCTATATCATAAAGTAATGCTGGAAGGAAATGTCTCCTAATAAAAGAGAGATTTGCATCTCTGTATGTATTTGTGCACACGCTCTGAATGAGTAACTGTGTCAGCTAATTTACTTAGTTTATCCATATAGATACAGCCATTCGTCATGACAAGATAGTTAACGCATGACACAGGCCTCTCTTAGACATAATTCAAGCCATCCATTCAGAAAATAGAGCACTGTTACAGAAGGAAGTAAAAACATCTGTGAAATGATCAGCTGCTGCTGGGATGGAAAAGCCTGTGTACTGTCACCCAGTGGGAAGCATGCACTATAGCCTCTCTCTTCCCTCTTTTTTTTTTGGTGTATGTTTTGGTTTTTTGGTTTGTTTTTTTGTTTGTTTGTTTGGGGTTTTTTGGGGGGGCTGTTTGTTTTGGGTTTTTTGGTTTTGTTTTAGTATTTTTTTTTTGTTAGTTTGTTTGTTTGGGGTTTTTTTCTCCTTTTCTCTCTTAACCATCCCACTACTAAATCCAGCACTGCTCTTCTATAATCCAGTTTCATTATTCCTAGAGTAGTACAGGACTGAGGTAGAAGAGAGCTCCCATGTCAGTGGCACTGGCACTGGTTTAATGGGCATTACGAAGTGGCATTTGTTGGAGAATTACACACTACTTATAGCAGCAGCTAAAGGAATTACAGCCAGAGCTGCCTGAAATATATGGGACTTTTCCCTCCATATTAGAACTCTCCTGTATGGTGTTGGCTTTATCAGTTTCTGAATGTACAATCTTTAGTGTCTGTATTTGTAAAAATCTCACTTTGTGTGAAAGTATGTGCATAAGTGATGAGTGGTGATAAAACGATAAGTTATTTTATGTGCATCACTTCCGAATGAAAATACTATGTGATCTCTATTGATAAATTTGTCAACTCCTTATTGTACCTAAGTCTGAAACCATCCTCTAATTGTTCTGCCTAAGTTAAAGTGAGTTCAGAATTCCACTGTTCTGTGTTTTTATCATGTATCCATATAGTATAGGAAGTAAAATATTTAACATTATTTTAATGATGGAGATCAGCAAATCAAGTCAATACATTTATCATAATAATTTTATAATTTGAAAAAATAAAACTATCAGTGATTGTTACTTGTATGGCTGTTAAATGCTGTTAAGTCCCTGTTATGAAAGACAATTAATGTCTTTTAATTTTTAGCATTTTGCCTTGATGTTCTTTCATATTCTATCCATTTATTTGGCTTACAGAATCACAGAATAGGTATAATTGGAAGGGACCTCTGGAGATCATCTAGTCCAACCCTCCTGCCAAGGCAAGGTCATCTAGAGCAGGTGACACAGGAATGTATCCAGGTGGGTTTTGAATGTCTCCAGAGAGCGAGACCCCATGACCTTCTGGGGCAACCTGTTCCACTGCTCTGCCACCTTCAGCGTAGAGAAATTCCTTCTCATGTTGAAAGACATGAAACTTCTTGTGTTTTAGTTTATGGCCATTGCTCTTTGTCCTGTCACTGAGCACCACTAAAATGAGTCTGGCACCATCCTCTTGGCACTTGCCTTTGAGATATTTATATGTGTTGATGAGATCCCCTCTCAATCTTCTCTTCTCTAGACTAAACAGACCCTTCTCCCTCAGTCTCTTCTCATAAGAGAGATACTCCAGACCCTTAATCATCTTTGTGGCCCTGCACTGGACCCTCTCCAGTAGCTGCTTGTCGTGTACTGAGGAGCTCAGAACTGGACACAGACTTTAAGTCATGCTTAGTGAAATTCTGATTATGTATAACTGAGTGAATTTGAATAATAATAAAAAAATCAGTGAATAAAGATTATATTATAAGAATCATTCTGAAATGCCTAGCAGAATTCTTCATTTATAAAATTCATCAAAGTAAGTCCATTCCCATTAATTTTAATACTATTTTTTTTCACTGTGGAATAGTGTTAATCAGCCATTAGTTTAGCAGTTTCTAAAAACAAATACGTTCAGTTGTAACCAGACTCCCCAGAACCTTATTTTTATTTTTGAGAAGCACATCTGATGCCAGGCACATGACCTGAGTCTCTTTGTAGCCCTGGAATGATAGTATTTCTGGCTGCTCACATTTTTTTCACCTCTACAAGGGCTACAAATACAGATTGTGCATCACAGTGTTCATTGACACTCATCTTGAGGCTCAAACTCAGTCCGTTTTTTTATAACTGAGTTATAAGGTTCCAACATGATGTTTACCACGTGGTAAAAGGTGGCATTGGGGAATAAGGGAATTATTTAAATTATATAGGAGAACTATTTTGTTATCTTGTGTTTGACCACTTAAGTAATTCACAAAAGGCTCAGTGCAGTTCATCATCTGGAATAAGGTGTTATAACAACTGGACGTCAAGGAAACTGAAGGTCTGTGCTTTGTGTGAGTGTGAAGTGTGTGTCTGCTAGCACCACTCAGTGCACAGTGGTATTCAGTACACTGTCATAAATTTCTCGAGCTATTAAGAAAGGAAAAGGAATCACTTCTCTATTTCCACTATGGCATCTACTTCTTAGTGTTCTTCCTGGACCCGCCTCCTTGTGGCTGCTTCTCAGCCAGAGGAATGAGTAGTCATCATGAACACTTTACATCTGCAAGAAGACAGGGAAATACATCTCCAACCTGTTGCATTTAACTACTCAGGCCAGTAGTAGTATCCTCCTGTACAACAGTCTGTGTCTTAGACTTCTGAGATTATAATTTCCACTATCTTCACTAAAGTATGACCCAGCAGCTCTGCTTTCCTTCCCTCATGTCATTAATAACAGTAATATATTCTAGAAAAAATAGGGAAAGACTTAGGGAAGAAACAGCATTTGTCATGAATGTAACCGAACTCTGTAAGTAGTTGCTTTCAGAAAATGAGTGTTTTTTAGTAATTGTCCTTTAATTGAATTAATTTTATTTAATTTTTTATTTTTACAACCAAAAAGTCAAACCCAAGACATTTTAAAAAGAACTGAAATCTAAAAAACACAAGTATTTCAGGAGGCTATGAAATCTTTATGTGTGTTGGTTTATCACACTGACAATAGAGAGGTCAATGCTTGGAGCTTAGGCTAGGTCGTTATCTGGTGAAGGGTCATAGATAAGAAAAAGTCCAACTGAGGATATTTTGAACTGAAACAAAATATATGCCTTGATTTGTATATTATTTGTAACCTGGAAAAATCATGCTGTGAACAAACTCTTCCTTCTCTAACTGTACTGCCTTTTTGTTGAACTGCTTTGTTGATCCTTTTTTTTCCTGTCAGCTACTAAACAAGGCACGTATTTCTTCTCTATAGAAGCAGTTTGGTGTAGTGCAGTTGTCCCTTCTCCTTGTCCTTTCTGTGTTTCTGAAGGGCTGCTCCAGCAATTTGTCTGAGATCATGCAATAAACTGGTAGCTAATATTTTGTTTCTCAGGGCTGGTGATATTCTTAAGTTATACAGAACAACAGAGGATTCACATGTATTTTTTCTAGGCACACAGATGGCCTAGTGACTGAATTTTGCCTTATTGTGTCCAAAGAATGAGTTACAATATAATTATTTTGATCCACAAATTGCCTTTAGGAGGAAACATCATTTTAAAGGATACATTATGCAGATTTATCTATATAACGAGAACCAAGTAGTTTATAATGTGTGCTGGACTCCATTTATTTTTTTTTTTCTTTTACATAGGAAAAGAATCCCCGAGACAGAATTTTAGCCTTCCTGTTACTGTAACAATTTTTTTTTTTTTTTTGCAAGTGATCACTAATGAGAGCCATGACTTTTGACAGTTCATCTTAGTTTGGTAATCACTGTTCCTTAGGCTATTGATGTCTAAGCATTCAATAAGCAATTTTTAGAGAAAGAATTGTGTGGATTTTGTTCACTCATATATGGAATATTTCTTCTGGTTTTGCAAGTTATAAATAGCAAAGCAATTTTTTTTCACTGAAGAACTGGATATGTTTTTGACTATGTGTTTTGGATATGTAACCAGTAATATACACTAAATTACATCGAACAGGTTTTGAATAAGTTTGTGTGATCAGTCCTGCATAAGTGAAAACTGAAAAAAAAAATAAATACAGCAGGATTTGATATTCTAGTAACAATTAAGTGATTTGATATTTTCTGATTAAAAAGTTCTTTATTTTTGGCCAGGACCTTCAATGAAATGGAGGATGTGTTCCAACTGAGTACTTAAAATACCTAAGTACTCTGTAAAGTACTCTGTAAAGTACTCTATAACTGCCAGTGATATGAATCTGTTGTTTTCTGCACCTCTGTGAATATAATTTCCAGAATGGAAACATTTTTAAATCTAAGCCTCTGGTTACTCAGAGAAACGTGGTATGGTTTCAAATTATATTTCATACTACTTTTTTTTTTTCCTTTGAAATTTATTCAGGATATGGTTCAACTATTGGTGTTTGCATAGCTGTTTTCAAATGTTTGCAGCTGAAGAGTGCCAGTTTTACTAACTACTTAACAAGACCGATACAGGTAGCTAAATCTGTGTGTGAGGTCCTCTTTTTTTCCTGGCGTTTTCTCTTTAACTCCTCAGCAGCATTACTGTAAGATAAAGGTTTTCATTTCTTTGTTCTTGTTCAAATCAATGTGCTTTTTCTACTAAAAGAGGAGCACTGTGGAATCAGATGTTGTGGATTCTCTAGGTTTTTATTTCTGTTTACGCTATTTTAAGATCTGTAAAGGTTCAAAGACTGGCTTTTCTCAACATCTTTGGACTCTATTTTTTAAACATTTCTCTTTTGAGGGCAAAAACTTGTTCTTAACATTGAAAATTAGTCTGTACAAACTTGCTAAGGTGAATTGTTTCCTTTTATTTAATTATGCAATATGTATGCATTTTGGTTTGCCATTTCATAAGGATACATTTGAGATTACTGGTTATTTGCAATCTTGATAATTTTTGTGAGCCTTTTAGTTTTCTCATGTTTCAGTATCACCCTTCAGTATCATTGTCATAATCTTGTGAAAGGTTGGGTTTCCTTATTTCTATACTATTAACTACGTCATTTAAAGATAAATTGTTCAGTCTGAACAACCCCCAAATGTTTGAAATTCCCACACTAAGTTCAGGCTTTGCAATTGCCAATGAGAAATATGCAGAAAGTCCATCTGGAGTCTATCCTGTTCAACAATTACACAAATGCTAAAAAGGGGTTTGAAAGACTCAGGGAATTTTCAGTGAAATTTGTGTCAGGAGTTGCTGCTGAATTCAATCAACAAGCATCCCACTGCATGTGTGGTCTAGTTTGCCTGCACCTAGCCAAAAACAATATATGCAAAGAGAAAATGTGATTTTCATATCTCTAAATGGCCCTAAGTACCTATACGTGCCTTTCACAAACTGGTAGAAAATAAATGGTATTTGCTTTAACTAATTCCTACTTGAACAAGTTTCTATCTAAATTTAAAGCATTGATTATGCAGACAGAGCTTTTGTAATAAACAGAGGTAGCTCCTGAATAGGATAGGTAGTAGGCTTTTTATCTGGGCTTTCTTAGAAAATAAATAAAAGATTAACTTATTGTCTTCTATGAAGCTTATTGCTTGCTATTTTTCAGGATAATAATTTAAAATACTCTGGGCCTTTGGGGGCTTGTTTTTGAGCAGTCATTTACTGATTTACTAAGTGACAGTTATACTGACTTAGAAAGTCTTGTTTATAAATGGCAAACAGGAAAAAGGGCAAAATTTGTGGCAAACACTGTCTAACAATTCAAGAGCAAAATAGACTAAGCTTATTGCAGCCCAATCTCACTTCATAAGACTAGCATAAATTCAGTCAGAGTACTTCTCTTTTTCTGACCTGGAAAAGACAGCATTTTGAATAGCCAAAAAGAGTCAGGACTAGCATCCTATCTGTTCAAATGTAAACTGACTTAGAACTACTTTCTGAATTAACAAACAATATGAACCCATTAAATCTGCTCATTTCTCTTATTTTCCTTTGTCAAAATTGCTGTTGTTGTCACTTCTAAATTCCCCAGGGGAGAGGAAGAAATGTGTCTGTTTAACTCTAGCAACCTCATTTATTAGGAACTGATTTATTTCTTATAAATTACTTGTCATTCTAATTCTTCAGCGACAAAACTAGAGAAGTCTGAGTAGGGTTACAATCAGAGTGAAAAGAAAGAAAGAAGAAAGAACGAAAGAGAAAGAAAGAAAGAAAGAGAAAAGCTGTAATATCTACCCAGTACCCATTCTAATGAGCTTACCTTAATCTTTAGAGTTTTTTGGGAAAGCATTTGTTGGTAACCAAAGATGTAAAAATAAATTTGGATTTCTGATCAACATGTGTGGCAGTCCAGATTATATAGGAACACATAAACAGATTATATCACTCACAGAATAAATATGTTTGTTTGATCCATTAGGGGAAGATATCTGGCACAAAGCACTGAACAGTATAACAAGATTAACTATAACAGAATTAAGGAAATATTTCTTTCTAAATCACCAATTCATAACTGTTTCTGTTGAGGAATCATGTTTAATAACATTTTACCAGTTCAGTTTCCTATAGGCAAGTGCACACATAACCTTTCCAGCATAAAACTTAATTTAAACCAATTGATGACTTTTCAGGATCCAACTTAATGTTATGAAAGTGAATTTACGTCTTTTAAATGAAGTTTAAATAAAGTGAGATTACTTAATTTTAAATGATAACTCATTATGTTGAATTAGTACCTGTATATGGCACATAATAGCTGGTGGGATGAGATACTAAGGTAACTGTGTTGGTTCCCTGTGAAATTATCTGCATGCCAGATAATTATTCAGGCTTCCAGCTACTTTAAAGGAATGCTGTGAAGCCTAGAGATTACTGTGACAGAAAGATGGAGTAGCCTTTCCTCCTTAAAGCTGTTAAGCCTCATACAACAACTGTAGGAGACTATGTGGAACACCTTTGAACAAAAAATAATTAAAAAATAAATCACAAGCATATCTCAAAAGTTTTTTTGATTTTTTTTATAACTGCATTTAATTTTAATAGCTGATTTTTAAGAATTATTATCTTTGTGCACTTTCCAATTTTTTCCCAGCACCAGGAGCATAGACTGCATTTTCTTGTGGATCTTTCAATATCATTCTGCAAATACAGTACTTACTGGATTCAAACCTTATGTAATGAAACTGTTGTGTTATTACTATAAATAATCAACATTTCTTATGTGCTCCTTAATATTTATCTTTCAATAGAACATATATAGAATGAGATTGGTTTGAATTAATTTATAATACTGTTTCATATGCTGGACTAAAACATGCCTTCTATTGCTCTTCTATTGATTATGTAAACTGTTTTCTATATATCTATTGATATAGTTGAAGAAAAAAATAATCAGCTTCATCTGTGAAATCCTTAATTTTCAGCACTACAAGTTACATACATATATATATATAAATCTTATGGCATTCTTTTGAAACTATCTCATTGCTTATTTTTAAAAGAAGAGGGTATCATCTGTTGTTATGAATAATTTGGAAATCTAGTATTAGCCAGACCTGACACTTTTTCTTATTTTCCACTACAACACTGCACTGAGTAACTTTGAACTAGGAATAGGTGGCTATATAATGAAAAAAAAAATTATGTTTTCTCCTGTT
>VZRE01015462.1:146437-202187 GCA_013396775.1 Cephalopterus ornatus
TTCTCCCTTTTTTTTTTTTTTCTCCCCCCCCCCCCCCCAATATAGACAGCATTATCTCTGCAGGCTAAATTTATCTTCTATTAATGAGCCTTTTGGTTGAAAAATAGGTATGTAATTTATTGTGGAAATAATCACAATTTATTACAAATTAAGTCAATTAGAATTTTATTTTTCTTTCCCACGGGATGTAAAATGAATGTGAATTTGAGAAAGTAGACTAGAGTAGGCACTCTTAGAAACAGTGGAAAGATAGGATTGGTCTTTCCATTTCTCTCCCAATGCAGTAAGACTTTTGTACTTCTAGCAATGAAAGGATGGGAAAGGATGCACTGGTTACTTGTATCAGATTCTGGAAGCCTGGTTACATCTTATCAATGTGGAGTTTCTCTTGTGGTTTACAGACTGTCAGGAGCCAGCCATTCGTTGCCACCCCACTGTGACATGGATTCGTGTAGCTCCGAGGAGTTCTACCAGGCTGTTCACCATGCGGAGCAAACCTTCAGAAAGATGGAGAGCTACTTGAAGCAACAGCAGCTCTGTGACGTTATCCTGATTGCTGGGGACCGCAAGATACCTGCACATAGGTAGGAAATAGGCATAAAATATGGAAGTTACAAAAGTAAATGTTTTGGGTATGCGTATTTCTTAGAACAGTGTTTTCTGTTGCCCCTTGTATCTGATTCCATCTTGCTTTAAACACAAATATAAATGCTGCAGAAGGTGTATTTGAAGGTTGGGGATTTGAAGGTGAGGGTTTTTTGGTACATATTTCAAACATTCAAGTAGCACTCAACTAGCAGACTGACTGTGAGTGTGACAAACAATTCTGCCTGCTGTGATTCTGTTCATATGTGAGGAGAATGGAAATTTCTGAAATGAAGTGCTGTATAGGTACGCTGAACACAATGTAATTTCTAGCTTAAGATTCTGATACTCTGATAAGTCTGTTGTACAGTTTCTCAGACACAGAGTGAAGGCTTTCTCCTATGACCTGTACCTTTAAAAGAACTGAAAAATATAGTATTTAATTTTAATGATAATTATTGATATAAAAATACAATTACATTATCATTTATAAAACTCTATAAGATTATCTGGTATTAAAGCAAGCCAGTATATATGAAACTATACTTGGTTTTAAATAACAATTAGAGTTTAAAATGGTTACTCTTCACTGAGATTTTGGTCTTAGTGATAGGCTTTGTTTTAACAAATGCAAATAAAAATTAAATCCTAGAGTTTAGATTAAAATACAGAGAATAAGTCAGAATTTTCAGGTAAGAATGTGTTTTTGCATCTGAACTCTGCATAAGGCTGCAAACCAAGGGTGATCTATTTCCTGTGTGTGTCCTGGTTTCTCTGCTGAGATACCAAATTCAGAGCAGGACTGTGGTTTCCCAACAGAAAATTAGAAAACAGCCAAAGGATTTCTGAACTCATAAATTAACTTTCTGGTGCAGCGGAATACTATGAGATCATCTTGGCAACTTGGACCTTATGAAGTTACTTTTGCCCTAAGTGAATATGGACACAGAGACTATTCCTGTTTAACAAAAAACATTGGCTATTCTACATTCCTATAACAATAAGTTGAAAAAGAAAGGTGCAATATGCAAGACTGGAAAACCGAAGTTATTGTCCAAATGCTAAAAAGTAAAACAAGACAGAAACCCTCATTAAAATACTCAAATTGCCCCAATAATTGTAATAAATGGAAACAAAACTCCACTTAACAAGCAGTAACAGATTGATCTAGGTAGTTTGCAGCACACTACATGTATCCTACATGGAGTCCACTTCAGATTAGTAGCTGTAATAGATGTAGAAATGTTTCTCTTCTTCTTTCAGCAGTTTTCATTCTTAAGACTTTGTTTCTAGTCTTCTGTCTTCTAAGACCTGCCATTTCTCCTATTCCTCCCTTACCTGCATATATTCAGGTTTTCATTAGGACCTTAGTAATTTCTACCCAGCAACCTGGCAACTGATCCAGCTTCTGTGTTCCAGGCTTTTTGCCACTGTTAAATGTATTATGAATCTAGCACCTTATGCAACCCTGGTAGCTGTGGTCTGATGCTATTTTCATCTAAATCGCCAAGATCTTTCTTTTATGGGTATATCAAGTACAGATGTAATCACATTAAACTTCAGTCCTTCTATCCATCTGCTCTTGTAGTGTTCCTACAAGAGCTACAAGATTTGCCTTATGGTGCCCAGCATCACAAAGAAAAGTGCAGGGATAATAACCTAAGGCCTTCTAATTTGTGTCCAGTTTTACATTCCTATATGTTACTGAAATAAATCTTTCTTTTTTTTTATTTTTTTTTCAGAAATAATGGGAATTTTATTGTTCCTTCTTAGCAGTTACCTGGCCAATTTTTTTCTTATCACATTTCTCAACACATATAAGGTGAAAAAGTAGAACAAAATAAATGACTGAATCTACATTCTTAAAATGATACAAAAATATGTACTAGATACATATAAATATTCCATAATTAGTATCATTCACCCTATTTAATATGGATGGTACAAAATATATATTTTTACCAGTATACTTTTTGCCTATTTTAATTATTTTGGTAAACTGCATAGTTTGTAGAGTAGGAGACAGAGGAAAATGTAACTTGTTTGGGTTTTTTAGTTAGTTTAGTTCAGTTCCCCCACTATTTTTAATACAGCTGTTTATAATTGGATGCCCGTCTTTCGGTAGTAACTTTCACATTTGTCATTTCAATTCTACAGTGTATGTTAATCAGTCTTGATTTGGAAAAATACCTTAATAAGAAGGCTGACGATGAAATAATAGCCAGAGTCTTATTTGGATTTTCTAATAAATCTTCAGACACCTTTACATTTAATTTTCTGCTTCTCAGTGGTCTGCAGCTAAAAGTCCAAATCTTGAAGAACTGGAAAAGTCAACTGTTGAATTTTGTAGAATTGATAACACAAGATAAAATGAGGTGAAGGGTGTTCTGGATTTTTTTTTCCTTTTCTTTTTTTTTTTGTATAGTGTTTATTCTATGTTGTTTTAGACACATGTGGCTGGACAAGCACAGAGGGCCGCTTATTTTTACTGTGGCTGTTAAAATGCTAGAAACTACAGATTCAACCCTCCCTGCTCAAAGCGGGATCAACTACAAGGTTAGATTAAACCATTGAGATCATACCCAGTTAGTTTTTAATATCATCACCTGCAGAGGTTCCTCTCTTCTTAGCTTGTTCCAGTTTTTTATTATCCTCACTGTTTTTAGTGATCCAGCACGTGGCATCTCGGCAAATTTGCTCCGTGATTTTGGTGAGGCAAACCAGTCTATAGGTGCCTACATCTTTCTTCTTGAGGATGGACATGGAAATTGACTTTTCCAGTCAGTTCCAAACCTGCAATTATCTGATCCATTAAAGATAAGAGAGAGTGGCCTTTCGGTGACATTGTAGATCTTCCTCTAGCGTTGTGCCTTGAACTTATCCTCTCTGCTCCAAGGACTTGTGTATGTCTTCATGATAGGTAGGAATTTGGTAGAATGTCTGCTGTATAAGTTTATAAAATCTTACCCTAGATAAAATGAATCCTCATTTTAAAATCCAATTAAAACATATTACAAGCCATAACTTATACTGAATATGTAAGAAATTAAGAAATACAAAATACACAAAATTATTGCCAAAAAGTAATGATCTTCACATATTTTCTCTAATTTTTAAGAGAATAACTTTAGAAAATACAATAGCTTTAATATACTACAATACAGTACAATAAGAATTGCTTTCAGAAAAACAGAGCCAAACTTTCTACATCTTTCAGTAACAAGTACGAATGTGATATTTTTCTTCACTTTTCTTTGATTTAAAACAAATCAAGACAAAGCAATGGTGTAAAAGTCAAGTACACAAAAATGTTTTCTAGTTTGTTTTAGTTTTTTTTTACTTTTTTTTTTTTTACATTTTTATTTCTCACAAAAGAAATGGGAGAAAGTCAAATTATATATTACAGCTGCTTTTTATTGTTAAAGTTATAATGTGCTTAAGCTTTTTGTTAGCTCCTGAACATTGCATTTGTCTAGTCTAATATTCCATTAAACAGGTTGCAGATGTAATATTTTGCATGAAGGAATAGCAAAAGGAAGAACAAAACAACCATGTAATGTAATAATGAGCGAGCAACCAAAAAGGGTACTGAGAAAGTAGGAATATCTTTTTAGTAGGCATTTCAGAGGGAAAAGTAGCTGACATTTAATTAAATTTAAAAAATTAAGTAAACCTCATCTTTTCTTTGTTATATTGCTATAATGTGTATAAATAACATTTAAATATAAAAATTTAAATACATTAAAGGGAGAAAGAATGCTAAAATAGTAATTTCCCTTCCTTTAAGCTGTTGTACTATTTACAGTCCATCCTAATTTATTATGAACATGGAGTTTCTAGTTTCTCCACTCATTCTGGAGATACATGTATATATATTTTTCTCATTTTATGTGCCTGTTATTTATAATATAATATTTAAATTAATTATTGATATATTAAAGCTAGAAAAAAAATAATTATTAGTTAGAGATTTATGTAACTCACCGATACCAATGTTCTTGGGCATCTCTCTTTCTCTCAATCTCGAGAAGTATCCTTGAGGGGCATCCCCACCCAAGGGAGGAATCTCCACTCATACACCCCAAGAAGGGGTTACAAGATCCTGACAGTATGAAAGTCCACTGGACCTTTACAGTATAAAGTGATTGACTAACTCTGGTGATTGCCTCACCATCAGGATGTTAATTCAGGATGTTAATGCAGAGTTGAAGCCAGATTGCTTTCAACATTGCCAGGCCAGGGATTGGAGCCGCCTCAGCCCACCACGGATAGACTTGAAAATAGGGCATTGTCTTGTTCACATTTCAGGGGTGGTGGGAATATCCTGCTACAGTGAGAAATCTGAGTTCTTTTGCATTTTTGTTCTTTCTGATACTCAAGATAAAGGGCCAAGGGGGGCTTTTACCATGGCAGAAAAGGTATTACTGAATTATTAGAAAATTGTCACTTACATATGAAACAAAGAAATACTTTAGTAAGGCTACAGTTCTGCAACTGGTTGGATGAAAAGTGAAGAACTGTCAGCACAAATTTAAAATTTTCATTACATATATGGAAATAAGTTCAACTGGAGCTTCTTTTTTTTGAATGCTCAGTTCTAAAGCAATATATCGTTTATTTACTATCACTCTGATAAATTTAATAAAACTCTTTCAACAAACTGTGATTAGTTTTGTCTTTTTCAGTTCTCTGAGGAGTGGTACCAACTATTTCAATTTTGAGTGCTCCTATCAGAGAGACAAAATTAAAAAGCGTATCAGTAAAATGAGAAAAATTAATGAAGAAAGTTAAGCTGAAAGGCAAGATGAAAAGATAAAGAAGCAGGTAGAGAAGGAAGGACAGTTTAGAGGCAGGGAGTGAAAGAAGAAAAATGCACATTATATAGTCCTAAATCTTGGTGTGTTTTCTGGCAGTAGTAGCAGATGCATGTGGAAACCACACAATAAAAACAATACAGCCACCCTCTGTTCATTGTAAGATATCTGTAATTAAGATTTGAGGAAGTTCCCACATCAAACAGTGCATCTGAAATGTGTTGTTTAATACAACCTACTGTCCATGAGTTTAAAAACAATTTATTCAAGTAATATGGTTGGAACAGAACAACAACAGAGTTGTTTTCCCTATCAGAGGGAAAGCAGCAAGGCAGTTTAGATAAACCTTTAATGTTAACCTTGATTGATAATCTTGATGTGGGGATTTGGGTTGGTGGCGAGTTGGATATGAGTCAGCAGTGCCCTGGCGACAAAGGGCCAACCGTTGTGGCGTGCATGAGGCAAAGCATCGCCAGCCAGTCAAGGGGGGTTATTGTCCTGCTGTGTGAGGCCTCACCTCCAGTACTGTGTGCAGTTTAGGCAGCCACAGTATGGGGACATCACACTGTTAGAGTAAGTCCATAAGAGGGCGACTTTCAAAGAGCAGCTAATGTCACTTGGTTTGTTCAGTCTAGAGAAAAGAAGGCTGGGTGGTGACCTCATCAGAGTCTACAGCTTCCTTAAGGGCAGAGGGAGCAGAGAGGGAGATGCTGATCTCCTCTCTGGTGACCAGTGACAGAACATGAGGAAATGGAGTGAAGATGAGTCAGAGGAAGTTCAGATTGGACATTACAAAGAGGTTCTTCACCAGGAAGTTGGTGAGTTATTCCAACAGGCTTCCCAGGGAAGTGGGAAGAGTTTAAGGAATGTCTGGATCATATGCTTAGTCATATGGTTTATTTTTGTTTTAGTTTTAGGTAGTCCTGCAAGAAGCCTTATGGGTCCTTTCAAACTCAAAATCTTTTATGATAGTATTAAACCAGAGTGCCAATGGTATCACTTTATGGAGTGAAAGTAGGTGCAGTGACTGAAGTGGACTTTAAAGGGTGAAAGAAACAAGGATGAGATGTCTAAAGAAGAAAGTAAAAAGAAATGTTCAGCTGTCTGACCTCTCCTGAGGTGCCTTGAGTGCCCTGTCTGGCTTGCATCATGTGGTCCAGAGGGGAGCAGGGTTTTTATATTTCAGCACCAGGCTATGTTGATGAAGTAGATACTTTGACTTATCTGAAACTGGCTCTGACATCAATGTTTAGGGGCTTTATTCCCCTTTCAAATTGATTTGTTAAAAGAAAACAAAATGAGGGAGAGGCTAAATGATACAGAATATGAAAATAAACAAATTCAGGTGTATGACAGAATGATGAAGAAGGCCATGTAAGAAGTACTTGGGTCAGGAAGATGTGACAGCCCACCATCAAAAAATGAATTGAAAATCACACACAAGGATTTGATCAAACCAAGCTCTGTGGAGGAATGGGTTGTGAAGATAAAATAATAATGATGCTCTAATGGGTAATTTTGTACAAAGGAGTTCTAACATAAAAGGATGACAAGTGGACTTTAAAAAAATCTAGATACTTAAGCAGTCACTTATTCTAATAACTTCACAGGTCAATACTCTCTCTACTTCCATTAAACCTAGCGTGTGTGTTTGTGAGATTTCTGATGATAGTTCAAAGGAGATAAAACTGGACTTTTCCTTCTCCTGCAAGCTTTTTCCCCTTTTTCCTTGTGGAGTTACAGTGAATAAAGGAAATTATAAAGCCGGCAAATTGAGTATCACCGTTGATTGTGTCATCTTTCTACAATCAAATATGTATGCTATGTCTGAATTATGTGGGTTTTCTTCTGGAGAAAAACACTGAGCTCTGCTTTGTATTTGCATCATAGTGGATCCTCATCGGCTCTTGTCTTCACCCCTGTGACATTCTGCCTGTCTTGCCCATTCCAAATGTTGAGAAGTTACAGCATAGAGTTTCAAATACTGGCTGCAGTTGCAGGTATCTTCAAAACTGACACAAGACCACAAACACACTGGCAAAGTGTTTTGGACAATGGACTTAGTTGGCAAATCTGGCAAATGTGATATGTGCATTACTTGCAGTTTCTGAAGAAAACTAAAGCTCTGGTAGACACTGTATTTGTTGGAAATATTGATATTGGATTTGTGTAACATTCCTAAAAACATTGTGACAACATAAGAATATAATAGGATCTAACTTTGTATTTCAGTTTGTAGAATAGAAGAGATAGAGACACTTACTGTATTTACACTTTAGTTTCTGGAAACAGTGAAAAAGAAGATGATTTAAAGAAAGAAGAGAATGTAAATTCTAAAAGCATGGTCCTCAGGGCAAAGAGGGAACATCAGTTAGTGTAGATTACTAGTGTCACTTATAGCTATGTATTGTATAAAAAATTAAAATGGAAGGAAGCTGTTTGAGTAAAGAGAAAAAGTAAACTTTCTTGTTTCAGGCTTAATCAATTCTCTTCAAAAATCATCCTCTCTAGTTGGCTTCCTTGGAGCTATTACTATTATTATTTAGTTGTTCTTTAAAAATTGCCTTTACAAATAGGCTAGTTTATAAAAGTTACTGCAATGGTCTGGGGAAAAAAAGCTTATCACATAGTTCTCTTCCATTTTCTCCAAAATGAGGTAAGCACACAGAACACAATGTCAATATCAACAGTTATGATGGGAAGTATGAGAAAATTCTCATTAATTTAAGTGTTACATATTACTTCTTTACCCAATAAATGTGAATTTCTGATATGATAATGAGCTAATCTGATGTTCCTGAAGTATTAGCAAGATGACTGCACTATGATAATGGTTAGTATTGATGCATTTTACTAATGGTACTTTTGTGTACCATTCAGATGACTACTGTCTAATCTCTTTTTTTCCTGAAATTATTTCAAGGGCGTGCATGGATACACCTTAGTATAGGTTCTGCAAGCCTTAAAATTTATGAGATCATGGAGCCTTCTCTGTACCTACAGAAAATGTTTGCCTGCTGCAAGAAGAGCTGTAAAGCAGCTGTCAGTAAAGAGCTATCAGTAGAGCTCTACTATTAGTAAAGACACACAGTGTCAGCTGGTGTCCCCTACAGAGCAACAAATCACATCTTAAAGTAATGAATCGTGGAATCAATAATCAGTTATATTGGTTACTATAAAACAAACCAGAAATATATCTAACTGAATTTAGTTGTAAAGGTAGAAAAGTCCCTTTATCTGGAGAAAAGCTTTCTGGGTCCACAAATTCATTTTAAGCCATGAGTTACCTGCGATGAGTCTCAAGGATGAAAGAGTTTATTATGTATTCTCTCTGCCAGATCAGCAGTTGAGAAAGGTGACATCCTGAGACAGCTGACCTTTCTTGATTAATAGGTCAACATGCCTTTAAACCAAGATTTAGGGATGCTTGGGGCCTTCTGATCTACAAAAAGCAGCAGATCATTACAAATTCATTGATCTCTTTGATTTCTCACTTTTCATCTTCTATCTCAACACTGGAACACAATTAAGTTTTACAAAAGGTGTCACCTTTCAGAATTAAGTGTAATTAACAAGTTCCTCTCACTTTAGTTCAACTTTTGGAGCACTTCCCAAGGTAAAAGTTAGTGTCTTGAAATCAGTTAACTGTTTGATTGTAGTTATATTGATGAAGTAGCTGGTTCATTATTTTTATTAACTATTGATTAACATAAAGTACTTAAAAAAAAGAATCCTTGTACTTTGTCACTCTGTTCAAAAGCTTGTCTTGCTTATTTAGGTGAGCTGCTACATCACAGAGTCTTTCTGCTGAGTTAAGCCATCTTCTTTAACAGGTGGTGCAAACTTCTAAGTAAAGTGGTTAATGCTGAGGACCTGACATCTGTATTATTTCTTTTTCTTCTGTTTTTTCACTTTGGACTGGATCTTGTCTAGTCCTGTAGACTGAATGCTCCTTTGCAGCTGAAATCCGTTAGATGACTTCTTTGACTTTCCTTACACAAATTCTGGAAATTCTACACATTTTTATAGAAGTTTGTGAAAGAGATGTAATCCTTCTGTTATTTATTTTCTGTTCTCCCCCTGTTTGGTTTGGGTTTTTTTAATATTTTACAATACATAGACAATATGATTATATAATAAATAATTTTTGAACATAAATGATGTAAATTAGAAATGCAAGATACTACTGATTGAAAATATTTCCACTGATCATTAACCGGTGTATTAAAATTTCTGTTCATTTGTCCATTACTTTTGATGCAGCAAATGGTTTAAATGGTTTTAGCTTTGCTTCTATCAAGTGACTGAGTTGAAGACTCCTAGTTGAATTTAAATGATGGTTAGTAAATCTGAAGCAACACCTTAAGCAAAATAGTTTCAAATGGAAATCTCAATCACATACCTAAATTACATCTTTGCTGGCTGTGAGAGATTTTATTTCATATAACATCATCAATATTTCATTTTTTCTTTTTATGTTTTTTTTTTTAATTTATTAAAGCATCTATTAACAATAAATAAAGTCACTTATTTATAAGTGGTCAAAAATTATTTGAAGCAGGATTTTAAAGATAATATATAAATATTTAATTAAAATATTTATGAAAATAACAAACAGAAGTAAATGTTTCTCAGTGATGAAAAAACAGTGAATTAGGAGTTTCTGATGGCAACACCAAAGTATTGGGTTTTAGCAATTACATAAATAAAAATGTGAACTGTTTATGAATTAAGATGTTTACTTCTAAAATTCATGATTGCTAGAGTTGAGCACAACACAAAAAGTGATAAAACTACTATACCTAATTATTCATTTCCCGTCATTAGAGCCAAAGTAAAGTCCATATATATGTCTTCAAGCTGCCGTACTTGCAGGTAAAATATAGTAACTTAAACCACTGTAAAATTATGAAGCCAATTCAAACTTTCATACTTTGCTATTAGAATGAGCTAAGAGAGCAAAAGCAATCAATTACTGTGCTAGCTGATAAACATTAACTTATTTATCTTCACTATTTCTTTTTTTTATTTATTATTTGAACAAAATAGTTAACAATATACTAAAGACTAAATATTTTTCTTGGTTTCCAAGTTCTCCAGTTGTTATTCTTGTGTCTTTTATTGTGTTTATATATTGTATTTTCAAATTAATTGAGAAATGTGCCCATCTTTTATGGAAGCATGTGGTACACTATTTATAGCTGTACCACATTTCTATCTCAACATCATCTGGGCATATTCACTCCTAACAAGATCAGAATTTCACTGTAGATGGTATTTAGAAAAATGCCTAAGCTTAAAGCCCCAGTAATTACCATCATACCTGATACTTCCTGTGGTTTTGATTTATCTAAATCAGATCCCTTAAGAACAAGCCATGCACATTTTGTAGGTGTTTTGATATTAGTTTACTTGGAAATGTTTCTTCACAAAAACATTGTATTACACAATGATTCTGTTATTTTTTTTTTAGTGAATAGCATATTGAGCTACTAACAGTTTTATTGAAGATTGATAGATTGTCTGAAGTCCCATCCTGGTTTTGAAGTTTATAAAAATAAGCCTTTAAGAACAATGAAGAGTACCTCTGGAGTATGAAATGTGTTTCATTAATAAGTTGGTTTTGATACTGAGAGGTTATCTTGTTAACAGTTGGGATATCTGCATGATTGGAAGATTATCAGAAAGATTGAGCGCTAATTTCTGTCTGTTTTATAGTCATATGGTAAAGTGCCACTTGGTTCATATCACAGGAGGCAAAACCCAATTAGAATAAAACGGCATGCTGTATTTTGCTGCCTATATGCATTAATAATGTATTGCTCCTGGTAATTTGTAACTACTCTGAAAATATAATTTTTTAGAAGTTTACATATATATGAAATTTCTAATACAAATATCAATGCAAATTATACCAGTTTCTAACTTTTTTGCAGACTTGTCCTCAGTTCTGTCTCTGACTATTTTGCTGCCATGTTTACAAGTGATGTTTGTGAAGCCAAGCAAGAAGAGATCAAAATGGAAGGCATAGACCCCAATGCACTGTGGGATCTTGTTCAGTTTGCATATACAGGTATTGTACTGCATACATTATCTTAATCATCAGAAATGCTTATTTATCGTTCCTAGAACTGAATTCGGATTGTTATCTCTTATCTCCAAGTTGTTAAATATGTGAGGCTTGGTCAAGTACAATAGGACAGTCAACAAAATCATATATTTTTCTTGGTTTTCAAATACTTAAAGAGTGCCTCATGTGCACGTAATTCAGATTACATAAGATCACTGGAGGAACTGCTGTATTTTTTTAAGAATAGCCCTATATTGCTGTCTTAATCAAATTTCAGTTTAAACAATTGCATAGATCTTTTAAAATTTAAAATAATAAAATGTTTTAAAAGGTTTTATTAGGAGCTGGATGTTGTCCCTTTCATTTCCTATTATAGGCTAGTACTCTGTTGTGTAATGTAAACTTATGAATAACTCACAACTCAGAGTTAATAACTCAAAACTTTCTTCTGAATAGTTTTTACATTTTACTGTGTTATAGATTTGGGTTTTATCCTTCTTAAGCAACTTGTTATGCAAAATGTAACTGAAGTGCATTAATAAAAATACTAACGTTACAAAATAAAGTAATTAGAAAAGAGGAAATGCCAATAACAGGATTTGTCTTTCCTTGACTTGAATCATATAAGTATAAAATAGATGATGTTTTCTATTTGTTTCCTAAAAGACATCCTTATGTTGTTTAAATTAACAGTATTTTATCATGATAATTCTATTGTATATTTGATTTAGCTTCAATTTTAAATGGATACCCCAATCCCTGCAGTTTTAGTTTTCTATAAATACACATATAATAATTTAATCACAAGTTGCTGTTTGCTTTGGTATATTTAATCAGGATATGTGCTGGGTTTTTCGTGACATAATAGCTTTACCATCTTAATAGGCAACAGAAACTGCAAATAAATATGATTTGAGTTAAAAATGCTCTTTTTGAGACTAATGTTGGACAAATACATGTTCTAGGAATATCAGACCACCATTTATGTAGCACTCTACATGTTCAAAAGTTAGTGTCTACTCCCTTCCGTTATAGTTTTGCCATTCAGGAATGTACATCATCCAGAGAGTTTCAAGCTAGGGATCCGTGAAATGAAGAGCATGTAAGTAGTTCTTAGGAAGCATAAGAAGGATTCCTTGGTATGAGTCTAAAATGAATGGCAGAAGAATACTGGGGCAAAATCAAGAATACTTTGGCACAGAATAGCAAAAAACCTTACTGGTAATGTTAAATCATTCTGTAAGAGGAAGGTAAAAGAAAGAGGAGGCAAGAGGAAGATGAGGGACAATGTTGTTCCCCTGGGAACTGTGGAAATACCCAAGTAGGGCATGATTCTTGTGCCTCAGTTTTCACTACAAGATCTAATGGAAACATACAGCACAGTTGTTATTGACAACAAAAGGCAGCATGTAAGTTTAGATTAAGAGAAGAAGGAGACACAGAAGAAAGAAAAGATAAAAAACAACCATTTGCAATATGAATGAAGCTATCTCAGAATTTTATGGTTATCTCTGAGAACTTTGGAGACTGGATGAGGCAATGAAGAAGCAGAAAAAGTGAACTCCTGCTTTCTACAAAAGACAAAGATTTTCAGTCACTTTATACTCCTTGATTTGTCTATACTTTGTGATGTATTTTATGAGGTGAATAACTTGGAATTTTGTTTTTGATGTTAGGTAAATAAAGATCAGCCTTCACAAATGAATGAAAAGAGAACTCCCCAACTAGCATGCTTCCCGTTTTCTAATTTGCCTCATTTGAATTTGCATCTGCAATATTCTTTCATTTATACAGTCACATAAAGTCCAAACTATGTGAGAAATGGCAACCTTACGTGCTATTGTAACATCACTTCGAAGAATTAGAAACTTAAGGTGATAACCAAGGTGTCTAAATTCTGTCACTTTTAGTGGTAATACACCATTGTCCTTTTTTTTCCCTAATCTCTTTTAGAGACCAAATAAGACTTAAAAAAAGTATTCTTAAGTTTACACCTGCAAATTTCACAAATACTTGCTGACAATAGAAGAGTGATGAGATTTAGGAAATGTGAGACTATTTTACATATTAAAAGAGTACATTTATTGGATGCCATGGACCATGCTGGTTTTGATTACTCTGTCTTGCATTTCTATTCCATCGGATTCTTTGTCCTGACTTAGTCTGATTTATCCTTATTTGTTCTTAGCTTGTATCCTTATCTCTTGAAATTCATGTTGGTTAAATTCTTTCCCTATTCCTTTTCTCTGCATCAGATGTCTTAGCAGGCACCTAAATTTCCTAGCTACAATTACACTAGTAAATTAAACAGTGCTAGGGAACGTTTGAAGGCACTGGAACACAATTATCTATATTCATCCTGGCAATTTTAGCCAAATCCATCTAGCAATCTCTCTAACAAATGTTGGGTATAACTTAGATACACAGGCTCATCATTAATGCCCATCAGAGCCTTGAAAAGTGCTATGGAGAATTCAGTGATAACTCATATGATCAGGTCATTCCTAGAAAATGGTCCCAAACTTATTCAGTTTATTGAAACTAAATACAGGTTTTGCTTTTCAGATAATCATTCTATTTTCCCTTGGCCTTGCCAGATGTAAACCTTATTTTTTTCCCTTCCCTTTCATTTAAATAATTTCTCATTATTTATCTAGCTTCACAGATGAGAATCTCTTTTCTTACCCTCTGATTTCTTACTTACCACCAGTCTAGTTTGCATCCTCTTTTCCTTTAAGTCAGTTCACTTTCCTTGTGCAGGATGGATGTGGACAAGGGGAACACTGAGAAGTTAAGAAAATAGCCACTGTTCTGATACCCAGGAGCAGCCAACAGAAATTCTCTTCCAGCGTTTTGATATGTAACCTGGAGCATACATTTGTCTAGACGTAGACAAAATATTTGGAGTATCTGGTTGCCAAATTGCATTTGCTGACTGCACAATTTGTGAAAAAGTTTTCAGCTACTCATGTCTGTGACCAGTTTAGCTCTTTATTCTTTTACCTCAGGAATAGCAAACTATTTTGACAAATTGAAAGTTATTCACTCTTCTATTTTCTTTTTCCTGCCACTTCCTCCTTAGCTCAAGAAGATTAAAAGAACAACCAAAAAAAGAGATTTCACATATAGTTGCTGTTATAGAGAAGTTTTTCCCTGGGGACAACTGAACATTTCAGAAAAAATACAATTGAACATGGTCTTGTTTGCAAGAATGTAGAGGTTAAGAGTATTACAATGCAAATATGTTGAGATGTGATTTAAAAAAGGGAACCATTTCCACATTTAATTAACTGTAATTCAGTCAGGTTTAGATTTTTTTAAGAATCTAGTGAAATTATTTCATTTTTAATTAGGAGTTCAGGAAGGATAAAATATGCATATCATTATAGACAGAAACATCCTGAACTGATACCAGACCTTTCAGCAATATAATCAAATACTGTTGCAAAATATCAGAATTAAAGTTCATCAAAAGGGAGGAGAGACCTGAGGAAAGATAGGTATATTGTTCTGAAATGAGAGTTGTTGATATCTGCTATGTCCATCATGGGTAATTCTTCATTGTGGTGAGTTTACCTTGTCTGGACACCAGGGTTCTACCAAAGCTGTACTATCACTCCCCTCTTCAGCTGGGGAGAGAAAATATGAAGAAAGGCTCATGGGTTGAGATAAGGACAGAGGGAGATCACTCACCAATTACTGTCACAGTCAAAACAGTACTGACTTGGAGAAATTAATTTATTGCAAATCAAATCAGACTGGGAAAATAAGAAATAAGAACAAACCTTAAAATACCGTACCCCACCCCTCCCATCTTTCCAGGCTCAACTTCACTCCCCATTTTCTCTACGTTCTCCCCTTCAGTGGCACAATGGGGACAGGCTGCAATCAGTTCATCACACACTGATGCTCCTTAGTCCTTAAGGAGAGGACTCCTCACACTCTTCTCCTGTGCCCAGCATAGGGTTCTTCCCACAGGAGAAAGTCCTCCATGAATTTCTGCAATGTGATTCCTTCCCGTGGGCTACAGTTCTTCACAAGCTGCTTTTGCATGGGTACCTCCCATGGGGTGCAGTCCTTCAGGAGCAAGCTAATCCAGCATGGGTCCCCCTGTGGGGTCACAGATCCTGCCAGGAAACCTGCTCCAGTGCAGCCTCCTATCTTCACAGGTCCACGGGTCCTGCCAGGAGCCTGCTTCTGCACAGGCTTCCCGTGGGGTCATAGCCTCCTTTAGAAATCCACCTTCTCCAACATGGCGTCCTCCATGGGCTGCAGATGGATATCCACTCCCACCTTGATATCCGCCTCCCTGGGCTGCAGGGGCACAACCTGCCTCACTATGGTCTTCACCATGGGCTCCACTGTAATCTCTGCTCTGATGCTTGCTGCACCTCCTCCCCCTCCTTCTACATGTCTTTGGTATATGCAGGGCTGTTTCACATATTGTCATTCCTCTCTTCTCTTGCTGCAATTTTCTTCTGCACAATAACTGTTAATTCCTTCTTATATATATTATCCCAGAGGTCCTACAGCCGTCACTGATGAGCTTGGCCTTGGCCAGCAGTGAGTCCATCATGAAGTTGGTATTGGCTCTGTCAGACATGGGGGGAAGACTTCCAGGAGCTTCTCAGAGAAACCGCTCCTGTAGCTCCCTCACCACTACCTAATACCTTGCCACACAAATCTAATACACCCTACAAAGGAAAGGCTACATTTATTTTCAAGATGTCCCATTGTTTATGATAATGTTGTGTGTGTTTATTATTAAGAAAAATTCTTGTATTGATATTGAGCCTTTACAAAGTCATAACAAGTAAAGAAATAACTAAATAATATCTCAGTGGGAGACCAAGTAGGTAGGTAGCAACTTTGGCAAATTTAATTTGGAAAAAAAAACCCAAACAAAACCTACCACAAAAAGGGTGTATATTGTCTCTTTGCCAATTTTGTGAAGTCAGGATATTACTTACTTTGCAAAGGAAAACAAACATTTTAAACTCTAATCAACTTCAGGAAGAGCTTGCCATCTTTGAGAAATCAGCATATTAAATAAAGCCAGTCATTTTTTGAGGCTATTTATAGGAGTAAAGTTGGATGAATGGTTAAGTAAGATACAATGGGGGCTTTTTTGTCTGGTTTTTTTTGGGGTTTGTTTTTTTTTCTTTTTACTTGCTTGACTTCTTTTCCCACTCTCTTACATGTTTTAAAAGAGGTGGTATTTTTTGCACTTTTTTCCTTCTTTTTTTCTGCTTAAAGAAAATACTACTCTGTTAAAAAAAAAGGAGGCACAGTACTTACATTATGGAAGACTTTATACAATGTGTCTTTATCTTCTAAATATGTAGATGATAGTCATGACACACTGCAGGTGGACTGTGTTCAGTCATGTGTAACCAAATAGGATTCTAAATAGCTGGCAAAATAGAGTTACATGATGACCAGTAGAGCATCAAGTCCTGTATAGCCTTGATAACAGCTGCTCCTCAGTGAAGGCAGCTGCCCATCTAAGAGTAGTAATGGGAAGATAGAAAATTAGACTGCCAAAAGTACTGATTTAAAAATAATAAAAGGTGTTGAAGTTTCTGTGAAGATTCAACATGACTAATTATATAAAATTAATGTGATAGATGTACCTTTAAAACACAATTTGACTAAAGGTTAAGGTGTGTTAAAATGTGTACTATAAACTATGTTAGATCAACTTTAGGGTTCTTTTGGAACTGTTGGGGTTTTTTTATAGACAACTTTTTTTGTGAATAATAAGATAATGACTGCATATTGTTTTATCTGAAATAAGCACGAAGTTGTCTAATGACATAGGCTAACTTATAGTATAATTACAACATATAATTCATATTATATATATGATGTAAATTTATTAGAAAAACATTCCATCAAAATTATGTGCTTCTTGTAGTTTACATAGATCCACAATGGTAAATCAAAACTGTTTTCCCACTGCTTTTTTGTGAAGGATATATTTGACCAGTAAAAAAATATGCAACTTCATTTATCTACCCACACTTCACTGCATTTTGTTGGTTTATTCAAATAGGCAAAGTATGTTTTGTCTGTGATATAACAGAACTGTGACTTAATAGGAAACAAAACTTCCTCCTTTGCATGTCTGCTGCTTGTGAGCCAGCTGAGGAAATCTGAAGCTGGCACTTTGGTACAATGACTCTGCAGAAAGAGTGTTTCATTTCTCACGCAACAAGATGATTGATAGAAAAAATTCTAGGATTGAGTATGCTGGCTTAGTGCCATGGGACACATGGATATGTATTCTTTGATCTTTTTTAGAGTTCAGTATAAGCAGTAATACAGAAGAGTGTTTCTTTACCTCATTTTCTTAAGTAATGCTTCTTTTCTTGGTCTTAAAACTTGAGTTTTCATCATGTGCAATTTTGCTCAAATAGTTCATATAGAAGTGGAATTAGTGATTGATATTCTGGTGTTTTGCTGCTATTGGTAACTCTGAGAGCCTTCCTTTGAAGTTACAACAGAGCTGTGAGGTTGCTATAGATCTCCTCATACTGTATCAGGATATCTAATTAGCATGCATTCCCAACAGTGATCAGAAGGTTAGGCTGGTGCTTTCATGCTATTAGTTAAATGGTTTTTGCTTTTTCAGTTTCATTAATAGAGAACTAAAAATCCTTGATTTATTGATGCATATCTGAAAAAAGGAAAAAAAAAAAAAAGAGAATAGATCCTAGATGGAAAGGGTTCAAGCCCTACTGGATAGCTTTTAATTAGATTTTATTTGGGGGATTCTTTAATTAACGTACTGTCAAGTGTCTTTGTCAGTGTTATGGTTAATAATGCACACAAGGCAGACAGCAGGGGTGTAGCAAAAAAATGCTTGTAAGCACAAAGACCCTTAGGTTCCTGCAGAACAGGAACTATATTAATTAAACATCCTAGGGAGGTTTGTTTCTTGGGTTTGGTTTGGGGATATTTTTTTTTTAATTGCTGAACTCAGTTGTCTATATGAATAAACATTGAGAACAACTCTTAGCATACTTTGGCTTATGCCAGTTGATAGTGTCATAGAGTCCAGAGGTTATCGCAGCCGCAGGATTGTTCTGCAACCTGCTGTTTGAACGGGACTACTGTGGTTTGGAGGATGACAGTGTTTAGTGTCTAACTGAGGCCATTTCATTCCCATTAGTGTCAGTGCTAGAGAGAAGTCCCAGACAAGGTTAAGTTATAACATAAGGCTTATCCTAAGACAAACAATCCCTGGCTTTTAGGTGCTGGTAGCCTATTTGCAGTGCTTCAGGCTACTCCTCTCTAGTAGATACTGATCACATTGAGAATTGGAGCGACCCCTGATACTGTGTATGATGTGAAGGTCCCTGCCTCTACCCCTATGACACGTTGAGTTTGTTCAATGGTTGTTTGTTCTTTACTACCATGTTAGAGATGCCTGTGAACATGGACCATGTAAAAAGAGCACTTTTTGCAGGAGACTGTTGCCTGTTGCTGTTCCACTACGTTTGCTCTGCCATGTACTTGATGGTTGACTTTGCACTTTCAGAGAATAAGCCCTTATATATCCTTATATCGCCCTTATATTCATGTCAGATGGGAGATCATTCATTCCAGGAACTCTGGGATGAGTGATAAAAGGACAAATTAAGATAATTGAATTGATCTGAAAGACTTTGTTAGCCATTATGTAATGGAGAGTACAGAAAAATGGTCATGAATCATATTAGATGCTAGTAGACCTTGAATAAACTTAATTTCTGGATATGGAGGATCCCCTGTGAAGTTCTCTTCTAGAAGCAGATGCTTGTTATAAACTCCTTTTCAGGAGTCACTAAAGAGAGAGTTGCAAAGAGAGCTACCCAAAGAAGTCTTCTTTATCAGGGTTGCTACAATTTGGGAAGTAGGAAGTGGTAGTAATCTCATGACCTTTAGAGCCATCATTCAGATATATGTCCTTGGATGTTCTGCATTGACTACACTTCCAAGTCCATATGCAACCTCCAGTTGCATTTCTTACTAGTGCTAGAACAATTGACAAGATTGACGTTTCCTCATAAAATTCCTATTTATGCAACACCAAGGATTATTCCTGAATTTAACTCTCATCTATACTGTCCATGTGTACAGTACCAGAATCTTTCAAAGTTTCTCGATGTAACTGTAGGACTAGATTGTCATCTTCTTTTATCTGTGGATGTCAACCTGCTTGGAATTAAATACCTTGCTTCACTGAATATCTTTCTGATCCTGAAACAAACTGTGGACTTTCATGTAATTCAGTTCTGCGGGGAAAAAAAATTCATAGATGTGTTTATCTTAAAGAACTGCAGAAACTGACTGCCTCCTTAATTTTTTTTTTTTTTTTTTTGAGCAATCCTTACTCTGAGGATCTTGTTTCCACTTGGAGCAGTTGTTTTTGATTCCTGTCACGGAAACACCTAGTCCTTGCTAATTTCTGAAGTTATACACTAAAACAAATTGTTATTGTTCCTCTTTTTACCCAGGATACTTCATTGAGGGACAGAACTGGCAATTATGTATTAGGAACCAGCTGTTCTCTCATTCTTTTGGCAGTGGATATGAGAAGGGCTTGGAAAAAAACTCTGAACTGGATATCCATAAATTTTGAGTATTCAGAATGATCTAGAATATTATAGGGAGATAGCTAGTAACTGTGTCTCCTCGTACTGTGGTGCAATCTGCTACTTCTGAGAAGTCAGTAAGAGTAAATTCAGAGAAGCAGTGAATATGGAGGAGGAGGACAGTTAACCGAGTGCACTGCAGGGTGCATTTGAAAACTGTCCCTTGCTAGGTTCAAAGTTCTCAGTTTTCAAAGAGAGATTAAACCAAGTACCAAACGTTAAATATAGGACTTGAGTTTTCCTTTCAGTGGAGCGCCATCCTTCTGTGTTGTCATCTGGCACATGCCAGGTTGTTGCCTAAATAGCATCAGTGAAGTGATCAGACACGCTACTGTAGCATGGTGTGCCTCTTTAACATGCTTCTCTCTGGAGGTCTTGCAGTGGAGATGTGTACCCGTATCCACTCTGTTGAGCTCAGCTGCCTAGCTGTGTGTCCACAGTTCCAAAAGAAAGCAAAAGAATCTTGAAAATTGCTATGGCTGTTTGTTAAAGATGTCCTCACCTTTCAGGTGTTTTTCTGCTCCTGTCCCTGCACTGTAAAATAGCTTCACTCCCTTTCTATTCCATACCCATCTGACAGCATCTCTGCCGAAATGTACACACGGAACAGGATGTGACTGTAGTACTCACTTCTTCCAGAAGTGCAATCCAGCCCAGAGCAACGCCTTAGGCTGTAAGGTGGAGTCATAAGCAAAAATCTTTTCTTGGCAATTGGTGCCTTCATTTCTTTAACTTTTTGTTCTCTAAGTGTGAATTCAAACTGCTCTGTACTACCATAGCACAAGCTGCCAAATCATCACCTAAGAACTTAAGAAGCTTATTCTGGCAGAGTTGAGTGTTCCTGCTTCTGAGCTGGCTTCAGATCTGCAGAATAAAATACTGCTCCTTCAAACCTGAAAGCTGAGCTCCTTTGTCCTTGAGACATTTTTTTCTTCTTTTTAATTTTTTTTTTCCCACCAGAGGTCAAGGCTTGATTGTGTTCAGTGTAATAGAAAGGCTGTATCTCTTTAAGATATACCCAGTATTTGGTACAATTCTTTTGGAATAAAACTTGCCCCACTTCTCAAGATGAAGTTTGCTTTTGTTTACAAAAGTAAATTCCTGGAATGGTTTTCAATGTGTGCTGCATGATGAGCAGGACCTGTAATCTGGAAGCAAACACAAGTATTGAAGTCCACTGACTATAAAAACTTAAGGGAAGCTAAGGCCTTATATATGAAATGATCTTTTGGGAATACTTCTTGTCATCTCCCAGCCTATTTTGTGTATGACTGCAAGATTTGTGCTGAAATTTAGTTAGTAAATGCTGTTTAGATTTGTGTATTTTTTGAGGTAACTCTTGGGTTTTTTGCTTTATTTGTTTTAACCTTTGAGTTTGTATTCTCTATTTCTATATAAAATTAAGCTTAAAATTTCCAAATACAATGATTGTATGATAGTCGAATTATTATATTACTAATATAATGGCCATCTATGCAAATACAGGCTAGTAATTTTTAGCACATAATCCTAACAATGATATTCAGATTTTACCAAGTTTTCTATAATCAATCTTCAGTCTCAGAGTGCTAACATATCTTTCTTCACAGTTTTCAAAAAGGTTTTATGAATATTAGGCTCACAGCTAAAATGATTTATCGTTTTTTCTCCTGTTATTTGTATGGATATCTCACAGGTGAACAATTTAAAGTATAGAAAGTGAGATGAGACACGTGAATGACAGTTGCTTCATAAGGAGAAAATAACATCTTAATGTCTCTCTCTAAAAAGCTGATGTATATAAGTCAGTGCACAAATTTTCTTTGAAAACATGACATTTCAGTTACACAACAGAGGTGTTTTGGTTTGTTGGTTTTTGTTTTGTTTTTTTTTTTCCCAGACCAGGAGATGATAAAGTAACAAATGTAAAAAAAAATAAAAAAAAAATAAAATGGATTTTTTTTGGCTAATATACTTTTCTAATCTTTATCCAGACATTTGCAAGAAGTTTCCTGCTCAGGGTGGATTTTTATTTGTTAATAGCATTTCCTTATGACTCTGCAATGTTGTAAATTTTCATGCCATTTACTTGCAGTGGACAATGACCATACGATTAGTCCGCTTACTTAAAGATATAACATGATTAGGGTGTAAATAATTATACAGTATTTTAAAAGAGTGATTCTATTTAATTTATAATAATTCTCATATAACTGTGATGGAGGCTTTTTAATATTTGTCAACCTGCATATATTTATTGCTCTGTAATAATTGATGAAATTATTTTATACATAGTAATGCTTAAATATAAATTTAAAATTCATTTTGCATTACAAATTTCATAATTTTGAAGTTATGCTTGGTAGTGAGGAGACTACCACATAACAACATAGCTGGCAGTGTAATCGACCATTTAATCATAGTTGAAAGTTATATATCTGAATCAAGTGAATGCTTTTCTGAGCATGTAGTGACAGGACAAACACCTCAAACTGAAGGAGAGTAGGTTTAGATTAGACAATAGAAAGAAATTCTTTACTATGAGGTTGGTGAGGCACTGAAACAAGTTACCCCATCCCTGGCAGTGTTCAAGTCCCGGCTGAATAGGACTCTGAACAACTTGGTCTAGTGAAAGGTGTCCCTGCCCATGGCAAGGGGGCTGGAACTAGATGATCTGCAAGGTCACTTTCAACCCATACCATTCTATGATTCTAAATAAACACAATCAGCCATAGAGTGCCTGTCTTCCTCACTTGCAACTGATGAATGTGGTCTGCAGCAAATAATTAGTAGAAAATAAAAAAGTTTGATCAGGAGAAACCTCTGCAAAATGAATGTATTGTGTCCTGTTTTCTTTTCTGAAAACAACTTCACCTTGATGAAAAGTATGGAAGATGATGCAATGTAGAATTTATCTTTTAAGGCATAGGTCAAAATCAAAACCTTAATGTTGCCTTTAGAAATCACCTGGAGACTAATAGATGTTCTGCTAACGGAAAATACTTTTTGTAGCATTCTTCATTGACTGGTATTCATGGATAGACATAAGAGGTGATTTTACACAATATGTCATTACCAGGAGTTGACACTAACAGAGAGAACTGATCAAACCAAAGAGCATTTCATCACCTGAAACCTGATGATTTTGATGATTCAACTACTGTGTTTGGGAGCAGATGCACTGAATTCATATCAACAGATATAAATATCAGCAGTGTCTCAGTAAGTCAAATTAAGGTGCTCTTTTTGTAGCTGAAAACAAGAAATAGCCATTCAGAGAGTGATTCATCTCATTCGGAAGTACATGACTAAAACAGGGCAGGTGAAAACTGCTCTAACACCTCATATTTCTCTCCGTGGACCGTAAAAGGAGTGATTAGCTCAGGGAGCTACCTGGCAAGTACCTAAGACTTGGAAAGATTAATGATGAGCAATGGCAAAAGGTCTATTATAGCAGTATGAAGTATAGTACCTTTTTTAAAAAGCTTTTTCAAGTCTTCACTGGAATTTGATGCTTCTTCAGAAAAGCAATTTCTGGTAGTCATAATTGTAAGCAATTCATCTACTATGCAAAATCTGAATAAATATTATCTTGATACAATTTACTGCCTTTATTTTTTAAAAAATGACAGCTAATAGAGAAGTTGCATTCCTACAGCTGATTAGCCTAGGGAAATAATTCCATTCAGCAGCACTTCAGAACTGCAACAAAATTGATAAGACACATGAAATAGGTAAAATTTTAATTATCTGATATCAAAGGATTAATTCTAGCCTTTGTTTCTAATTCCTTGACACTTCCAATGACTTTACTGTTACACCCTTACTCACAGCTATCTTAAGAATGTTGAAGAGTCTTGCTATGAATGGATGTGTGTAATTACAGAAGAGAAAAAAAATTACTGTGCACATGAGGTAAAATTATACTATGATGTGTCACAAATCTGGATGAAAATTCGTTGCTTATGCACAGAGCAAATGAGCAATACCAGCTGAGTGGTACTACCACGGGTCCCATCTATTGGTCAATAGCTGTGAAAGACTGACCTTATTAACATCGTCCAAGAGTGGTCAGATATGCAGTGATTCCCTAGAAATTAAAAAGAGTTTTGAAGTGTAGTCAATTGTCAATAGAAGATAGAATAAAAGCAAAATAAAGTTTAAAAAAAGACTGTTAAAAAACTATCCCTGAACTTAAGAAAAGTTTTAGCAAAAGAATATCAGGGAATTTTTATATATTATTTCTGCTTCACATTTGGTAATGAGGTAATAAAATTTATGCATTCATTATGAGAATGCATGCTAAAGACAGGCATTTAAATTTCTCATAAGGAATGCACATAAAATTTGTCACAAATAGAGCTATAATTTAGAATAACAATTAGAATACATAAAAGTTCTTTTGATTTTTTTTCCTCATATTTTTTTCATCTTAATTAATCTAATAAAAAGAAAATTTAAAGCTCTGGTTAATTTGTTTTTCTCAGACTGAAGCACTTGTGCAAGCTACTTATTGCATAAAAATATGAGGGGGAGGTGAATTGAAGAAGCAATAATATTAATGCCCCCTTGAATATCCTATTAAACATTTTTAAATAGATACTTGGATCTTTTAATTGCCAATATAAAATTTTCTGAAGATTGTATATACAGGGGCTCCTAACAGCTTTAGTTTTTCAAACTCTGACCATGCTAAACACTTGATATCCCAGAGCAATTTGCATTAAAATGTCATAGCACCCTTCTGAAAAAGCGAATACAGCCCTGGTGAACAAATTTATGAAGATGTCTTGATGTTTAAAAAAGAAGATAAAAGACTTGGAATATATTTAGATAGATTAAAAACTTATCTATGATTGAAGCCTGAAGAATGAAAAACAATAAACCCTTTAAATCATACTGGGTGTACTTTTCTAGCTCTTATCATAGGAAATAGTAAGTAGTAAATTAGTATTTCTGAATTTATTTAAAAATAAGTCAAGCTATAATATGTTCATAAACCTAGATCCCCCAGAAGCCATTGTATATTTACATCCTCTATTAATGTGTGAGGCAGAAATATGTTCACACTCTTTCATAAAAATGTGAAGGATCTTCTTCAAAATAGCCATGTTGATTGCATAAAGAAATTGGTAATTTATAGAACAGATAATGATTTTTATTGATATAAAATTAGTTTAAACCTACTATTTCCCAACTAGTACCCTACCAGGACTAGTCTACCTGAAAGTTAACAGAAAGTATCTTCAATTTCAAAACAAATAGATTGGTGTGGCTTCAACTGATTCCTTTGGGCTCTTCTCTTAAGGGTAGCTACATTCAGTGATAAAAAGCCGAACTATGGTGACTATACTGTTACTTTTCCTCAAAATGATGGTCGTTCTTTCAATACTTACATTACTTTGCAAATGATATCTGAAGCAGTTTTATAGTTCCAGAGACTTTTTTGAGCTCATTGTTGAAAAATAAAAAAACATAAGAAAAGGAGATTGACTCCCTTTTTTTAAAAATTTTGTTTCGATTTCTCAGTCCATCTACTTTTCACAGGTGTTTTGCACATTTTAATTTTTTTCCTTCTGGTACCAGGATGATCATTTTTAACCTGAAAACAACTATCTTCTGATATATTCCACTTGACACAGTGAAACCATCTTCAAGATAATAGATTGTATGTTGAGCTAGTCATTACCTGCAAGCATGTAGCAAATGTGGGAGTGCCATTGATAAATTGAGTGGAGGTCTCCCAAGAATCTGCTGCTGAGTGTGCTTTCTGACCACATTGCACAAAGATGTTGTGAACAGAAATTCTGAGAAACTGTAAGATAACATAAAGAGAAGCTCATGTGACATTAATAGAAGCATAAAAATAAGCAGAGGAAAACCACTGAAATTAGGCCGTGCACTTGATCCGATGCAAGGGATTGCAAAAGGATGTGTTATAACTACATCTAGTAAAATATAACTTCAGTTTCCATCATGTATTAAAAACTCCAGACACAGTGAAAGTAGAAAAGATCAGAGGTGTAGTGTTAATGTTACTGTATTTTGGGATTGGTATTGCAATATAAAACAGCTTTTCAATGGCATACTGTTGTGAAGTTGACAGATTTAGAACTCCTTAGCGCCATGCGATAGAACTGTTAAGATTTGTAGGTTTGGGCGTGTTTTTATGTGACAACAAATACAAAGTTTGTGTGGAGAAAAAGTGAGTTTATCTAAGTGTTGAATTATATTACTTTGAAGAGAAAGATCAATATACACTTAATCCTCTTATATTTTGAGATGATTTTTCCAAGTACGGCAAAATAAAATCAGAAGGTTCCTTTACAATTGATATTATATTTGCACTTCTTTATTTTCCTATACTTTTTTTCCCAGTTCCAAAAGACATCCTTGTAATCTTTAATTTATGATTTCTTAAGTTATTAATGCAAGAGATTTATAAAATACTAATGAAAAAATAAAATTTTGGTTGGGAGGGAGCATTATAACAAGAATTACATATTTCTCAATTAAAAAATCCTTTTTTAAAAGTTTATTTTATTCTATTTTACCTTTTATTTGTTAAAAAGTGCATCAGTCTGCAAGGTAAAGATACTAACTTGTGAAATTACAGAATTAAGTACATTATAAGTATGATTTAATGGAAGATAAGTATTAGGCATGCATATACGTACTTTTCACTAATATAAATTATTTTAGAAGAATGATATGCTATGAGAAACCTGTCATGTGTTTCTCAGATAAAATTAATCCCAAAATCACATTTCAAATAAGCAACACCAAGTTTGAAGATTGTAAGCCTTATTTGAAAATATGTGGTCACAGCACCAAGCCTGACAGAGTTCAATAAGCATTTGAATGATACTCTTAGGCACATGGTGTGAGCCTTGGTGATGAGCCTGTGCAGGGCTAAGGGTTGGACTCGATGATCCTCGTGGGTCCCTTCAAAATCAGTAGATTCTGTGATTTATGGATTTATTCATACTGTACTAGGAAGTTATTTCATTCTTTTCAGGGAAGTAAATGATTTTGAGGTTTGCTCTGTGCCACTGAACATAATACAAGTTTTATCACAAACTTCATTGGGAAAAAAAGAAAAAGAAACACAACAAAAAACCCATCCACAGCCTGGTTGATATTCCTAAGTCTTCTCTTCCATTCCACACTCTACAGTCTCTCTTTGTATGCCTATTATATAGTTTAATTAATAGTAGTTTAAAAAGAAATGTTTCTAATAATGTAACGTTCAGGTTCCTGAAATGTTCAGTCAGGGAGACTAATCCGTCTTTTCTTCACTTTTTCTGTAGATTTATTTGTATAGAGCTATCATTATTTTTAAAAATATCTTTTGATACTGCATGTTTTGTAAATGCCAAGTAAATAAGTTTGCATTGTGTTGCCAACCTTTTTTTTTAGGCTGCCTGGAATTGAAAGAAGACACCATTGAAAATCTTCTAGCAGCTGCCTGCCTCCTCCAGCTCCCTCAAGTAGTAGAGGTTTGCTGCCATTTTCTAATGAAGCTTTTGCACCCATCCAACTGTTTGGGAATACGAGCATTTGCTGATGCACAGGGATGCACAGAGCTTATGAAGGTGGCTCACAACTACACCATGGTAAGACAGCTTTGGAATATCTAGATTATAATCTTGTGAATCCTATATATCCTCTATAAGTAAAAATACCTTGTTTGGTTTTGGCTTGAAATTATTCTGTACTTCCATGGAACTTTATTCATAAGTGGGCCTTTTGAAACCATAGAAATGGTGATTCCTGTGAACTTCAGTGAAGTTATGAGAATTAACCTTCTATGATGGATGCACTGTCTGCTGGGTCAGAGCAGTATATGTCTTATTTAGATGCATGTTCACATACAGGTAAGAATAGTAGGAGTGTATGTACATCATTAGAATACTTTTTAATCCCTCTCTTTTAGTTTAGCTTTAGGGAAGCTTTGTAATTGTCATTGCAGTGCATGGGAACAATATCAAGGGAAGTTTTGTTGGGTGGTAGGGTTTTTTGAATCAGGGATTATCCCTCCCTTTAGTCATCTGTGAAGTAGATTAAGACAAAGAGTTCTAGAAATAAGGAATTTTATCTGACAATAGTTAAAATTTTTCTATTTTTATCTGACAGAACAGGTATGGTATAAATATTAAAAATTAATCAGAATCAATGAAGCAAAATATGCTACTTATTCAGAAATAAAATATTGGTGGTAGCCATTTGATTCTTCATACTTTGACAAAATTAAAAACATCTGCCTCATGAAATTAAACTTGCATAAAGAGTAGATTATTTATCATTTCTGAGAAATAATGGTCCCTTAAGCTCTATACTGAAATTATTATTGAAGTAAGAGAGACTATTTCATTGAATCTGCTTCTCTTGTTCAGCAGTTATGTCCTTATCTTTTTCATTCTTTACAATAGCTAATAACATGTTGTATTTCACAGATTTAACTGTGTTTTTCTTACCAGTACAGTTCAGGTAGTTATACCCATCTTACACTTCTTGAGCTAGTTCTGTGGTTTCTCTGTATTTAGGCATTTAAATTGTATCTTTACAGATCCAAGCTAGTCAGTTTAAGCTTCATCTGTCAGTGGAGAGATATAAGCTGTCAGAGCAGCATTCATCTGATCTACTTTAGAATGAGATTGCATTAGAATGGAACAGATATGTTTTGAAAGAATTCAATCTTTTTATCAATTTTTTGTATTTATAGATTACTTTCATATATTCAGTTTTATTTTGGTTTTTTGTGAGTGAAAAGCAGGATAGTGAAGAATATAAAAAATAGACAAAAACATTGATTTAAAAAAAACTTATTATTCTTTAAAACAACTTACTGAAATATTTTTTGGGTGAATGAAATTACTTATTATAGTACATTTGAAGACTTGTGACTAATACATATCTGAAGTATCAAAAGGCGCACAAAGATCTGTGCCCATTTCTAAGATATTAGGTATATAATCCATTATTCTTTTTAATGCTCAGATCTAAAATCTGAATTATGTGTAAAGGGGAAATCATCAACAAAAGATGGCAGATCCAAAACAAAGTCAGTTGTAATTAATAAGCAAGCTCTGATTTAACTGCAATGGCATGTGCAAGCATGCACAATAGTCATACGTTCTCTTTCCGTGAAAAACAAATACATCTAATCTGCAGTGAAATTACAATATTTTTTTCTGACCCCGTGAAAACATAACCGGATAAGCTTCATAGTGCATGATATTTTCATAGACATAGTGTTACTTGATTTAGGTGTGAGTCAGCTGACATCTATTTGACTTACTGTTTTGGTTTAGAGGGTGTGGAAGACCAGTTTGGAGTGGGGGAAGAGTGTCCAACTGCCTGCCTTGAGTACAGCACTCTCAGTCAGCAGAGAATCTACATAAAGGAAAAGTGGTTAATTCTTCTACATGGAGGCATAGCCAGGAAAAACTTCAACAGTGCGGGGAAGATATCCTGGGGAGGGTGATAGAGGAACAGCAGAGACTTTGGATGTGAAGAAAGGGTAGAAAAGTGATGAGCACAGGCAAAGAGCAGATACATCATCTCTGAGGTGACAGAAAGCATTATTTTTTCCTTCAGGCTCAGGAAATTAGTATGGATTGTGATGAGAGCAAACATTAAGTAGGGCAAGAGGGAGCTTGTGAACAAAGTCCTCCTGTCTCATGCAAAGGATTTGAGGGGAAACTCTCTTTAAAAACAGGATGGAAAAATCACATTTCTGTTTTGAAAAGTTCTTGTTCTTTCAAAAGAACTTCAAGGCCCTTTCTTTAAACCTTTTCAGAGTGCTTTCTTTAAGAGTTGCAAGTGATGTATCTCAAATTCTCGTTCTGTGAATCCTCTTCCAAAGTGTCATTGCAGAAGCTTGTTGTGAATAGGAAGTAATAGTACTCCCTTAACAGGGATATTGTGAATTGTTTGCTTGTAAAAATTTACCATTCTTTGAAAGCTGTAAAAAATAATTAGCTTAAGAAGTTTCTGATATGCAAGCGGAATAACATATTCATGAATGCATCTTTCAAAGATTCAGGGTCTCAGCTTTCAAAAGAGAAAATAATTTTTGTCTTTGAAAATGGGAAACATGAAACAAGTGAATTGAATTCTCCTTAGCTTACTGTCTTAAATATTTACTTAAATTATGTATCATATTAATTGTGGAATTGTTAGGAACTTAACATCTCTGGTGTATGAAAAGCACTTAGTGGGAGAAAAGGAGGAGCAGCTCTGACAGCATTTGAGAGAACTCTAATGGCTTTTGAACAGTGAAATAATACTATGATTATGAATGCAGTTTTGCAAATCATTAGAAAGATTGAGTTACTTTCAGGATGTTTAGCATTGTATTGCCAAAGTATTTTAATAATATATCAGTTCATTTAATAGGGATTTATAACTGACTGTCTGAATTGCCATTTCTAGATCTAGTTCTAATCATCATAACTTTTTTTAATAGAGTACAAATAACAAAGCTAAATGGAGTAGATACAAGGGTCCCCAAAGTAAAGAAAAATGAGGGTAATGACTGAAATTATCTACTTTTCTTCTTGCTCTTTGCATCTACAAATATATCTACATTAAACACAAGAAATTCCTTTTGACCCCATTGTATGTCTCTTCAACATTGTATCCAAGAACTGTCAAAACCAAAAATAATACTCTTTATTCAACTAACCATAATATATTTCTATACAGATAGGCCTAACCAGAAATAAAAGTGCTGTACGATAACATTTTTTGAGATAAAAATACTCAAAGAAACAATAATTCTACACTGGTGGGAAATGGAGACCAAGACAAAGTTTTTCAAATAATCTTGCAAAAATAGATTTATAGATGTAGCTTGTGCAATCGAATGTGTAATAATTTTATATGACTCAAGTTAAATCTCATTTTTGAATAATTTTGCTTCATAGTTAATTACATAGCTGAAAATAAATATTCATTGATTCATTAAAAAAAAAAAAGTAATAAAACTATAGCTCTCTTACTGCATTGTACCTGGCAAATGTCTTACGGTTTTTCTCCACCAATTACTTTTAAGTAGAAATTCATTTGCAGTTGTCTTCACAATAGCATTTTAATGAAAATCAATATAGTTTTATGGAAATGGTTTGCTTCATTGAATCTCCATAAATGTTTTAATTTTCATTTTTCAAAAGACATTTCCTTGCCTAGTGTCCGACTTGATATAAGTTATAAATTACGCTGTTGTTCCTTAAACAGAAAAAAGAAATTATATACATACATATATATAGTCAACTTGCTTTGTGCTTTCACATAACTTGTTACAAGGGCAAGACATTTGAGCTTGGAAATTTCTTTATATTGAAGAAGAAATAGCTTCTAAAGAGCAGATCACTGAATTTAAGAATCCTGTTGACTTCAGGAAATATATCATTTCCAACACTTGGTTTCTGTTGTATTGAATAGCTTCTGTTTCCTTCAACCATGAAATCTATGGAAGCAATGAATACAAATTTTTGTTTTCATAGTTGTCAGAGGTATGTCGAGAACTAATTCAAACGTGACAAACTGTTTTCAAAATGTAGTCATTTCTCAACATGAAGAAAGTATTTAATGGAAGTAAAAATCATTGTTATATGTCCCTTTCCATAAGCAGAGTTATAATATCCCTGGTATTTACTGGGATATTTAGATTCAGTATCAAATATCAAATTATTATTCTGAAATTCAAAATCTAAGAGAGGAAGATAAGAATAGCAGTGAAAGAAAATCAGATAACATTTGAAAAATCTTTAGAAAATACACTTGCCATATAGCAAATTATGAGGTTGGTGGAAGAAAAGAGGAAGGTAGACTTCATAAAAAGTTAGTGAACAACAAAAGTCGGAGATTTCTATGTTTGCATTCCCTGTACTTTTTAGAAATGGGACTTAGATAGTAACATTTTAAATGAAAACATTAGGAGGGAGAAGTTAATAATAAGACCAAAAATGTCAATTTTCATTGGTTTCTATTTTAGGCACATCAGATTTAATGTGGTTTGTTTTATTTCTAAGGTATGAAATCACCCTGCCAGTGTTTTATTGTGTGCTTTTTAATTTTCTTTTTTATTTTTAATGAATCTGCTAATTTAAATGGCAACACAAATATCCATGTCTCTTGATTCAAGACTTCTGTACTTCTTAATTACAATCTGGGTTGTTACCAGCTTGTCAGTTTCTGAGAACTTTCAATCTGCAGCTCCATGTGTCTGATAAGTTTAATCTTCTAATTTATTGCCAGTTACATGATAATAGAGTGAATTGCATGTGTGATGTCTTTTTTTTTTTAAAAAAGGCAGCAAAATGAAACACATCAATTAGCTAAAGCAAATTATTTTTTTTCTGGCAAGCATTTTCAGTGACAGATCTTTATTCTTCTAGTTATAAGGGGTTTCATATATAAGTAGATTAACCTCTAAAGTCTGCAATTTATTAGTTTGGCATACTTGTCAGAAATTAGAGTCATACTATATGGACTTATATGTCTCTGGAAAACAGTAAAGTCTAATTTGAAATTGTTATGGTCACCATGTTGAGATGTAACTATTTTTAGAGTATATGATGTTTTAAAATAGACTCTATTTTGAACAACTGTATGTTTATTGGTGAAAGTTTGTAATAGACGATGCTAGATTAAAGGACTCTGTGACCTTAGTGTACCGTTAGCCCTTCTCGTAACAACTACTTTTCTGCTTTAGTAAATATTGAGAGAGGAAAAGTAAGTCTTATTTTTCCTTAAAAAGATAATTGCAGTTTGGTTTTAAAGCATGGGAAATTATTAAAAAAAAAATCATATTTGGTATGGTTTTGAATAAAAATATAATTTGTTTTCTCTCCCCCAGTAAGGACCATGGTTCTGCTTCTGTTACGATGTATAGATAATGCTTAGAAATTGAGAGTGTTACATTCCAAGATATGGTACCAGTTTCTTCATCTCATTATTATGCCATTTGATTGAAGCCTGATTGCTTCCAACAGAAACTTGAGATACCTCATAGATATAACTATTTAATCTGTCAGTGCTTCACCTCTCAGGAAACTTCACTTAAACCTCAGTGTTCATTTTGCATCTTGAAACTGCAGTTTGAGAGTTGAAATGATAGAGCTCGTTCTACATTTTTATTTCATCGTATTTCAAGATGAATTGCTAAATGTAAACTTGGAAAATCTTCAAATTACTTTGATGCACTGAGCAGGAGAATGACCATAAGTAAAATTTCCTTGACCTGAAGACCATAAATGAGTAAAGTGATTGATGTGTCTGTAACCCAGTCATAATGTTAGCAATATAAAGGACCCTAACATACGTTACAGTTCCAAGCCTGGGAGATGCAGAATGTTTGCAAAGGTAGAAGGTGTTTAGCTTCTCACTGATGCAGTTCTGTGCTTCACACTGAAAGGGTCATTAGTCCTGGCACGGCAAAACATTATTCAAACCTAATTATAAGCACTTAAGTAATCTCAGTGACATGTACTGACTCTATATGGACTCTAACTTACTGTGAATACTGATTATACTGCAGATGGAGCAATCATTTTATTTATATGAAGTGTATGCCTTATGCAAATTTTGTAATGATCTTTTATGGTGAAGAGCTTCAGTGATTGTGTTACTAGTAATGTTTATTATATAAGTTACAAAATTCATGGTTAAAGCTTGGTGGGGTGAGTGGGTAAGGAAGAGTATATAAAACCTTTACTATCCAGTTGCATTTACAATTGCTTGTCCTGAAGCATATTGAAATATTGTAACGTTACTCCATATTCAAATTAAGGAAAATATTATTGAAATACTGATAGATGGTGATAACAGTCATTGAGCTGTGGTTGTATATTCATACGTCGGGGTTTATTTCAGTGTTAATATGACTCTAACTAAGGTCAGATAGCAAGTGAGGCAAGAAAACTCCCTAGTACGTTAATTTAACAGTTCTTCAGTGCCATGGTAAGAATGATATTCTCCAATTTTTTTAGTGTTCCCACTAAATCACTCCAAACCATGCGCTGCTTGCTCACTGCCCCCTTCTCCTCCCCCTCCTCCTGTGGTGGGCTGGAGAGGAGAATTGAAACAGAAAAGGTAAAGATCATGGGTTAAGAACAATTTACTGCGAACAGCAATGAAATAAGACAGTGAACAGTAACAGCAACAATACTAATGACAAAGTGTACAAGAAAGAGGTGAACAATTCACATGCTCACCACTACGAAAAACCCCAACAATACCTGACCACTCCCTCCACCATGCTACCCAATCCAAAAGGGAATTCTTCCAAAGTCCCCAGAAAATGACTTGAGGTGGTATAGAATAACCTCATGGTCCTAGCCATATGCTCTTTCCTGACTACTGCAAAAATTAACCCTGTCCTGGCCAGAACCAAGACATTTAGCATATGCTGCTTAACTTGATTTATGTATAGGCTCATCAGTTGGCTTTCTACTATTTAATATACCTGACCAGATGCTGCTCAATAGACACTGATCAGATAACAGCTTTATTAACTTCACATTGTACTTTTGTTTGACCACTTTGACATCACATTGGAAACATATGGATAAATAGATAATGAGATGGACAGAAGGCTCAGAGACTTGTGATCTGTAGGAAAAAGTCCAGCCAGTAATTATTTGTGTTCCTCACAAATTGTTTCTGGGTCCAGAAATAACTTAGAACTTTAATAATTATCTAGATGATAGGATGGAGTTCTGAGCAAGTTTGTAGATGTCATGAAACTGGCAGGGAGTGGCGATCAATATGTTTGAAGACATGGGTGCTATTTAGAGAGCATGCTGGAGCAATGGGCTGAAAGCATAGAATCATTAAGGTTGGAAATGACCTCCAAGATCAAATCCAGGCTTCGACTGAATAACACCATACCCACTAAACCATATTGCAAAGTGACACTGTACTTGTTTTTTGAACACTTCCAGAGATAGTGACTGCAGCATTGGGGAGCTTGTTCCAATGCTTAATCATTCTCAGTGAAAAAATTTTTTCTAATATCCAACCTGAACCTTGAGGCTGTTTCCCTCCCCTTGTCCTATCACTCGTTGTCTGGGAGAAGAAGCCAAACCCCACCTCAACACAAGCTCCTTTCAGGTAGTCACAGAGAACAATAAGGTCTCCCCTGAGCTTCCTTTTCACCAGGCTAAACCTCTCTCCAGAGCTTTCCTACCCTCCTACATTCCCGCCCAGCTCTTTGTTGCCTGCAGACTAATTGGGATTGCGCTCGAACTCCTTGTCCAGATCATCAATAAAGGTATTAAACAGGACTGGTCCCATAACTGAGAAACATTGTGAAGTTCACCAAAGGGAAATGTGAAGTCCTGCTGTCTGGGGACAAGTAACCCAATGCACTGGTACAGGCTGGGGAGCAACTGTCTAAGAAGCAGCCCTGCAGAAAAGGACACCAAGTTGAATGTAAGCCAGCCATGTAATATGGCAGCGAGAAGGCCATCAGCATCCTGGGGTGTATAGGTGAGAATGAAAAAGTTGAAGAAGGTGATCCTTCCCTGTTTGGCACCCATGAGGCCAAATACAAAGCACTGTGTCTCCTTTGGTGTTCCTTAGTACAATAGAGACATGGATGTTATTGGAGTTAGTCCAGTGGAGGTTGTCATGCTGATTGGATGCTGGAACACACAGCACATGAGGGAAGTCTGGGGAAGCTGGGCCGATGAACCTGGTATATATACTGAGGGATGCTGTCTGCATCTACATGGCTGGGGGATATAGACAATAAGGTGTTGGAGGTGCATATTGATAGGCAACAGACACAAATTAGGCTATAGAACATCCCAATTGGATTTTAAGACTTTTTAAGAAACAGTTGCAGTAGTTAAATGATAGGAAAACAACAACCAATTGAATTTTTGGGATCTGTTCTTGACTGAAGATGTTGCTGATTAACCTGACCTAGTTGAAACATGTACTGAGCAAGGAGCATGACTAGATGATGTCACTTTGAACCAAAATTATTCTATGAGGCTATTAAATATAATTCCTGTACATTTTCAGTGGTCTTAGAAATTAACTGTGTATCCAGAGATGACATGAAGCAAAAGTTCAGATATTTTTTATTTTTTTAGATTTTATTTCAAGCACTGTGAAACAGATGGGTTTACCAGAGCTGGCATTTAATTGGCTTTATTAGCAATTAGCTATTGGTAGCGTGTTAGCAACAAGTTAACAGTAACACATTGAAATTTTAAAACATTCTGCAATTTTCTTATGCTTGTGGCAGTAGCTGGAAGCAAAAGTTTAATTACATCTCTGCTTAAAATGTCTCCTAGATCTACATAGAATGGTAATCAAAGAAAAGAGATCCCTATTTAACTATTTAAATTCTGCTTTTTAAAGTTGTTATTTTGACACTCCAACTGCTTGTGGGTTTTTTTTTGTTTCGGGTATTTTTGTTTGGTTTTGGGGGGTTTTGGTTTTTTGATTTTGGGGGGTTTTTTGTATGATCTTTTCTCTCTCTAGCATTCCTTGGACAAGTAAAATTAAGTTGAAAATATTCCAAAGAAACCAGAATAATTGAAATGAGTAGTGTTACCAGAGATACAGAGATTAAAAAGAAAAACATTTTGAACTGACTGTATCAATTATGCCTGATGGGGAAGTATATTTTTTGAGGTTTAAAATTTTCTGTTTTGCCATTTTAGAGCCATACTAGTGATATCCAAAAGTGAACATGACTGCAACAGCGCAAACACAAAGAAGAGTCCTAAAATGCTTGCAGCTTTCAAACAAATCACAAGATTTGATCTTTACATACAAAACTAAACTTAGACTAGGTTATTTCTCTCAATAGGTTGACTTTCTTAAAATACTTCAGTGTTTTGTTGGGTTTTTTTTAATCATGACATTTGACTATTATGAGTATTAATACAACTCTTATTCCTTGTCTTTTTTCTTTTTTTCTTGTTGTCTTCTTTGAGAAGAAATTTTTCTTCATGGATCACTTTTCTCACTCAGTATTTTTAAGATTCTTGTTTGAAAGTAGTCATCAGCACTTGGAACTTTTTTTTAAGTTCTCCTTAGTACAGCTGTGACACAGCACATTACAGTACCACTCCATCAAGACACAGTAGGAGAACAGGAAGGTAAGAGCATTTCAAGAACTAGCATATGGACAGCAAGATAATTAATAGAAAATAGAAAAGACAACTGCTGATAGTAAAATGCTGTGAAATCTACAGGAAAATAGTTAAGCAAACAGTCTATAGTGAATTAATCACAATTTGATGGCTTCTTAATCATCAGGAATTTCAATTTACTTGCCTAAAATGCCACATTAAAAAAGGTTAGTATGGCAGAATGTTGTATTAATCCTAAAGAGGGCTGGTCTGAAAAGTAGCACTCTCAGATGAACAATCGTTTTTACATGATACACAAGACTCAGCAGTTCCTGTTTTAATTTTTTTTCAAGTTTTTTCTAGTTCCAGAAACCTAAATATGCACTAGCAGTGTTAATATCCCATCAAACTATTTTCTATGTTTCAGAGTGCTATCGGAAGTAGAATTGCATTTTAAGGGTACTGATCCTCATGTGGTGATTGATTGTCTTTGAGGTCAGCAAATCTCCATCTCAATCTATCAAGTGAAGAATATATCAATTAATAAATTCTGCTTCATCTTACTAAACTGTAGGCAACAATAAATTACTGCCTTTAAAGGTTGCTCAGGACAAACAGACTCTTAACCTAACAAACATTGGTGAGGACCTAAAATGAGCATGAATCTGTCAATACATACAGAACTTCAAACATCACATAGAAAAAGCCTCCAAAGACAGTGAATTTTGGAGGATTTTCTTGGCATTCATAGAAAACAATGAAGATGAGAATCAAGACAGCTGAATTTTGTAGCTGTAAATTCAAACCTTTGAGTCTGCATACTAGTGTATGAATTTTTTGCGTGTCCCCGTACTGGGGATAAACTTTCTTTCTTTGTTTTCATGAAAGAGTATCCAAGTGTGGATAAATACAGACCCCATCAAGAGTACTTAGACTGTGTGTGTAGAAAATTAGAAATTGAGGGCTGAATTCTCTGAAAAAGAAGTATGTATTGAAGTACCAATTCAGGGGTACCAAGAAAGCATGACATAACCTGTAAGTGTGTTTTCTGTCTGCTATTCCCAATACTTTAGGATTGAGAAGAGGTACTTTAGGGTAGAAAGAAGGTCACTAGTGATTTCTGTGGGCTTCTCCAGTAAACACTGTTACATTTTTATAACTCATTTAGACTTAAAGTCTAGTGATTGCTCTGCTCTTTGAAATCATCAGGGGCTTATATTCTTAAAATGGCTTAAGAATATTCAGTCAGGTAGCTCATTTCTCTGTTTACTAAATCATAAAGATTTTGGTGTCATTCAAAAGTAAAGACAGTGAAATCTCAAAGGATGGTATCTTTTTTGATACTCCAGTACTGGGGAAAAAAAAAATTCAGAGTAGAGGTTAACCCTACTCTTTCCTGAAGCAGTATGAGAATTTGAAACTTTACAGTGTTCTGTCCATGGGCAGGGACCCTTCAATACAATAATGAAAGATGATAGAGAGTCATAATACAGAGATACTGGGAAAAAACATCATCTGCAAGTTTTTCTTCCTAAGTGGAGCCAGGGGGACAGGAGAGTGCATGTTCTGACATACACCATCTGTATTAAAAAAAATATTCATTGTTAATAGACAAAACTTTGGTCTTTCCATTTCATTGACATATTACTCCATCATGAGCCTTAAAATATGCTGACTCATAAAATATTTTATTTTAGTCACATTAAGAACACTTCTTGTGATATTGCAAACTTTCAGAAAGTTTTTCTGTTATGGGAACATCACAACCTTGTGCTAATAAGGAGTTGGGTGATTGGATATAATGAGCTGAATTGGGTGACTGGATATAATGAGTTGTGGCTGACAATACAAAGCAAAGACAGACTGTGGTAAGCCTTGGTACAGGCTGTGGGTCAGCAAGGAAGAGAAGAGCAAAACCTGAAGCTGACAGAAAGTTCCATCATATCATCTTGCATTGATTTTATTGGTGGCCTGTGTGACACCTCCTCAGTAACAGAGATTGGGACCAGAAGGGCAGAGGAAGGGGGGTATTGTTGTGCAGGCATCCAACACTAAGCTGCAGAAAGTGTTGCATTTCCCCAGGCTCCACTGTGCCAACTCACATTTAGAGCCAGCTTCAGTAGCTGGAAGTGTGTGTGGGTTGTATGCGTGGGAGCGTGAAGTTTTTCCTGACACAGCTTACCTGCTGCTTTGGTTCAGTTATTAAATTGAACTTTGCAGCATTGCACTGTCTGGTGCTCTTTCTCCCTGCCCCCTCCTCCTTGACAACTGTTCATCGTGGATTTCTTTCTTGGCACCAAGAAATAACATATCGTCTCATGTTGACTGGAAATCATCCTTGCGAGAAATACCTTTTTTTTTTCTTTATGGAAGTATATAATATAAACACTGTTACATTTTTATAACTCATTTAGACTTAAAGATGTTAAAGACATGGTAACAGATGATAGCTACAAAAGAGGACAATATAAAAAAATTGAATTTTCTGAACCGTGTACTTTTATATAAAAATAAGAAAAGTGCAATTAAATCTACAAAAATTAAATTTTTGTAGAAATGCTCATCAGCTACTTTTTTCTGCTTTTTTCATGTAACCTTTTCTGAAAAATAAAGAATAAAACTATACAGCACCAATAAGGTATGATTTTTATATGATCAACATCTAAAACACATGAGGCTAGACCAACAAATATAGCTGTATCTAATGACTTACATAATTTCATTTTTCATGTCTCGCTGTCTTTCACAATATGATTAATTTCTTTCACTTTTCTCTCCTCATTCTTCTCTCTTCCTCCCTCTGTTTCGTCTGCTCTCTCTCCCCCTGCTTCCACCTTCCTGATGTCCCTTTCCCCTGCTTCCCTCTTTCTCTTCTTGTTTTCCTGCTTTCACACTCTCCCTTCTTGCTACCTGCTTTCCTTCCTTCTTTTTCCTCCTTCCCTCCTCTTTGATTTCCACTCTTTACCATCTTTCCATACATGCTGTATGGGTATTTCACCTCTTGGTTACTTAAAGTGGACACACACCTCAGTAGTTGTCTGTAGCAATTCCGTGGTACACAGTGACTATGTAACGGAAAACTTAAAATTAAGATGCAAAGGCAGAAATCAAAAAAGGATTACCAGAAATGACAACATATGTTAGCTTCACTGTCCTGGTGCGCTGCTCATTCACTGAATCCTCTACTTTTCTTCTGCTCTTATGGTATGTTTTAATTGCCTCCATAAATTTAATGACTATTCCAAATGAAATCAGAGGGATTTTTCAGGTATCACTCAAGACTAATGATGGTTTCTTGGGGGATTTTGTGTCCGAGTAGTGATCTTCATCACTGTTTGCAACTTGTAAACTTAAAAACAAATAGTATTATAACCAATTGTTAAATTACTGGATATTCCGATACATAATAATTATACTATAATCGTATACTTTTGTAATATATTGAATGTGTACATAAATTATATATTGTATATTAAATATATATTATTGTATATTGTATATTTGATTATATTATATCGATATATAATTATGTACTTATATGATATGTAAACTATATTATATATGGTTCCAATATTCAAAGTAATGTAATTATAATTATAAAGGCCTTGATGCTGTGTAAGCACTGCTCAGCAATAATGAAAACATCCCTGTGTTACCAATATTGTTTTTAGCATAAATCCAAAAAATAGTCCCACACTATCTACTGTGGAGAAATATAGCTCCATCCCTGACAAAACCACTGCAGCCAAGAGGTTTGTTGGTTTCTAAATGTAAATGAGAAACTGGTTGACCTCAACACTTAAAACATTTGTAAAAATGTTTCTCAAATTTTCTGAAAATGTAACCAGTGCTGACGTGGAGTGAAGGTAGTAGTTATTTCTGTTGCAAGTATTGAAATTTTCTAGGGTATGGCAAACTTCTATCAGTTACAGATAGCTGGCATTCCTCTAGGTAGAGAAGGTTTTTTTCAATAAACAGTGATAGCTGATCCCCACTCCTGTATCTGGAGATTCTATCTTTTTTTATGATCAGGCTTGTCTTATCACTTTATGATCCCCTTTATATGTGACCCCACTTTTGTGACATCCAGCGTACTTGCAGCCTAGCAGAAAAGAACAACTATTCTATAGAATAAGAGGAACAACTCAAAAATTAAAAGAAAGAAAAGAAGGAAGGAAAGAAGGCAAGAAGGAAAAACCTCTTTATTTGAGTGAATCCTTTAAATAACTTCTAATCTTTTGGAATTGCATTTCCAAAAGCCTGTCTGAAGATGACTGCTTCTAAATTACTTCAGAAATTAAAACATCCTTTAAAAGAAGAATCAGTTTCTTCCTAGAAGGAAATTGCCTTCCTTGATTTTGTGATCATTATTGCATCTAGTACTTTAAAAGGTATTTAGAGTAGCAAAAAATAATCTAACTTAAACTAAAATAATTTCATTAGAGTCATTAAAGCTAAAGCTCATTTATACCAGCTGGCAAACACATATAGTTGTAGAATCTCCCTGTAGAGATCATTTCAACTTTTTTTTAGGAGTATTGTATATTCCTTCATGACTCATCCTATATTTTATCTTTTTTTTGTAACCCCTGAAATTATTTGTTCAAAATGGTGCCATGTTAACATCACACTTGATGTTAATCTGCTTTGCTAGCGTATTTTACAGGTTAGAGCACATTGGTATAATCTGAGTGTCTTCCTTAAGGAAAACATTACCGAGAGCTAGATGTAGAGAATTGTTTAGACATTTCTTGGGGCTTTTATGTGGGATAAAATAGTTTGGGAAATCTATCATGTAGCACTGATGTTGCTAAAAAAAAACAACTTACAAGGAAATTCTATAACACTGAAGTTCCCATAATAAAAGATTGGCAGTTGACTCAAAGCTAAATATAGGGTTTTTTTCAGTAATTACTCAAAAATACTCATGCTACCAAATACTAAACTCAATATCAAATAGCTACATTTCGTTCTCCTCTATACCAGTGTTCTGGAACACTGAAATTTTCACCTTCAGTATGAATCTGTAGTTACCAAACTCTCATTGTCTTGACATAAACTTGACTAAAAATTTTAGTGCTTAATAAAAAGTGTAAGTATATTTTATTTTTTTTCTAAGTGTTCATGTTTGTTGTAAATATTTCTATTTCATTCATAGAACTCCCTCTGGTGGATTATTTAAAATATGAACATGCAATCTCTAAAGAATATGGCTCTAGAGGCTAATTTGATGACTTTCAGTACTAAGAATATTTCAGTTAGCATTTTATATTTTACATACATATTATTTATCTTGATAGTGGTTGTATTACTTACCTTCAAAGTAATTCTCAGAGTACATCTGAGCTTTTTGCCTATCCGTAATGTTGGTGTCCTCTACTATGCAAAGGAGAGTTTATTAACAAAAAAACCGCAACAACAACAACAAAAACACAAACCCAAACAAAACCCAGTTCTAATAAATTGAATGATCTCAAGTGTATCAGTGATACCAGGATTGTCAGGGCAATCATGAGAAACACCGACCATGGAGAACTGCCTGCACTGGTTACTTAACACTAACATTATTTCTTAATACGCCCACAAGTGAGTTAGTTATATACCCTAGAACAAAAAGATGAAAAATGAAGGGTCTGAATTTGAAATGAAACTCTGAGCAAGAAGGACCAAGAGAATGCTGCAGCACAGGAAACTGTAATGGACAAGATACCATTGTGATATATAATTATTTATGTAGTCATGTTAAGACAGAGCAGTTAACTAGAAAAGTTTTTAGTTCATATGTGAAACTTGACTTTTTACAGGTAGCAACAAGCTGATTATCATGCACATCTTCCACAGGTATGAGAAGATACGGCTTATTCATTAAAGAAAGGAAACGAAAAGTAGTAGTGGTACACGGAGGGGCAGTCAGGAAAATAATAATGATTAGCACTTATGAAAGAGGTTCCCATAGATTGAAAAGGGAAGAATATTAAAATACAGAAAAGTATCTGCTAGAGATAAGGAGAACTAGATTTGTAAATAGATGCTGTTGTCTTTCAAGTTGTAAAAGTGAGAGATACTACAAGGGATTGTCATTATGGAAGACTTGAAGATGTAAAAATGTAGTAAGTAAATATTTCTAATAAAAGTAAGGGCCAGTCATTTCTGGATGCAAGGTTTCTTTAACAAACAGTTACTAAGCCAAAGTAAATTCATGACCTCATGAATTGAGAATATCATTGAAACACTGGTTGTCAAAAATAAAACTGATTCATGTGATGATGAGCAAACTTTACTTAAAATGAAGGATAAAGAAGCCATGGGTAGCATTTAACAATCTTGATTGCAAAGTTAAAACAGTTATTATAATAAATTAGTCAACTTGACCAAATAGATTAAGAACTAAGATATTGAGGAGATACAGATATTTAAAACCAAAGGTATAAAATAAACTTAGATATAAAATTGCCTAGATTTTGTATTTCCAAAAAGAGGAAATAAGCTTTTAGAGAGGATCCTAACCAAATAAAATAACTGGCTCAAACACAAACCCACAAAAACAACTTAGAAATGAGACAATGCAATGGAAAAAACTCAGTGCAGAAAAAGTAAAAATCAGTAAATACAGACATGTAGTGAGAAGCGCAAGAGCAGATTTAAATTATTTATTTTGAAAAAATACAAAAAAAAACCCCACGACAACTTAGGGGATTTTAATTGCTAAATCAAGAGAATAATAGTGTTACTTGCAGTGCAATATTGAGGGTATTTACCAATAATTGTGTAAATGTCATGAAATTTAACAGAAACCTGAACTTACTTTTAATAATTACACTGATTTCAAACATGTAAACCCCAGTAGGATGTGCTTAAAAGAAAACTGAAATTCTTGAAAGGAAATTTATCACAGTTAAGATGAAGGTAAAACTCAGAGTCCAAAATTTATGTTACTGATACATGTGCATTTATATATCTTTGCACATATGTGTCCTATACATATATGGAATACATAAAAAATCCTCTTCTGTATCAGTGTGATGCTATGACAAAAAAAGGGCTTATCTCTGGATGCAACAGTGGATTTTGCAATATTTTGTATAATCCTCATGTTACCATTTCTAAATAGCACCAGACATTTGGAGGGTGTGAAAAAGGGACACACACCGGATTATAGGACAAGAGAAAATGTCTTGCAATAAATACCTTGGAGTGCTCAGGCGGTTTCAGCTTATTAAAAAGAAGAGAAGATGAGGTACTTGATGACAGTGTATCTCCACGGGGAGAAACTTCTGTGAACTAAAGAGCTCTTTAATATAGTTGAGAAACCTTCGCAAGAGCCAATTCAGTTTAGATGGATTGGAAATAAGGTACACTTTTCCATCAACAAGATTACTTGAACACTGGAACAAACTGGGACAGCTGCAGAGAAAAGCATTGAATTCTCCGTCTTGAGATATTGTCATCTCAATATTGAATACATTTGAATAAAATTTAGATAAAGCAGAAATTATCCTGTCAGAGGGTAATTGGTGAACTATATATGCACAATATATTTGATATATATAAAAATTAGATTAATGATCTAACCAGTCTTCTTGGCTTTAATTCTAATTATCTGTGTCATGCTAGTCTATTTTTTGACTTGTTAGTGCATGATATGTCCTGTTAAAAAGGAGCAACTGAGGAGCCAGCTGCCATTTTGTTAAGTCACGAATACTGAAAACTGAGTAAAGTGGAACTGTGTGGCACAAAGGCTAAATTCTCCTTAACAGGTAGCTCAGCAAAGGGAACATTTTGGGGTTTAGGGTGTCATTAGAGAAATTTTGCTAAACAAGGAATCCACAGTATCAAGAAGGTTAGGAAATTTCTTTGGTCAGGAGGAAGCAGATAGTTAGCTGTTTTGCTTTTATTAATGTCTTTATAATAGTCTATCTGGAGCTGAAAAGCACTGTAGAAAATGAGACAACATTAGACCAGCAAAATGTACTCCTATTTCTAATATGTTTAAATAAGTGACTTGACATTAAAAAATCCATACAAGCCACATCTAATTTTCTGTTTTCCTTGCAAACATAATTGTCAGTAATGAACAATAAAACAAATAGTACTTCATCCATGAATTCACAGTTACACCAGTGCACACCTAATATTCACCTTTTAAAATTCAGAATATAAATGAAAAGCGAGAGTTAGCCTGTATAACTTGGTTATATTAATGTTAGTTGCCTAGTCTATGTTTGGTGTTCAAGCTTCTGCTGTCATCAGTGCAGAAATAGAAGGTTCTCCAAAGGGCACTTAAATGCCATCTATCTTCAATCTCAGGGCAACAATAGCTACTGAGAGATTAAATATGAAAGACTTCTTTTTCTTGCGTAAGAAATAAATGTGAATTCCTTACTCATTGATTCACATTTTTAACATTACCCCAAAATCTTCCATCTAGGTATTGTGGACCTTTTTTTTTCTTCCTGGAAAAAAAGTCAACAAAAAATAGTTCAGATTATTTTTAAGAATGAATGTAGACAATTTTATATAAACTCCATTGGTGACCAGTTACTAGCCAGATGTAGCCCTGTCAGTACAACTGTTTGAGTTCACTGTTTAGATTGCTGCGTACATGTAGAAATCCTAAGCATCAAAGACAGGCTTCTGAATTGTGCTCCAGGGACCAGATGTTTTACAAGGTGTAAAAGTATTTAAATTCTTTGCAGTGGTTTCAGATTTCAGTGGAAAAGGTGATCTTTTCAAACAAAAGCATTAAATTCTAGTGGTGCATACAGATCCACATGAACTAGGATAATTATTCCGTTTTCACTAGTTGAGTAAGCAGCGATTTCTTATTTGCTATAGTGATTTAATATTTATTCAGCACATGTATTCATTTTGTTAGGGAGCAGGTTGTAATTTCACTCATTCATTTCTTTCACAATAGAAAAACTCTTGTGGATTTATTTAAGAGAAGTGAGGTATAAATGCTGTCATGTATAATACATTTTCTTCATTGATTAACCTTAGAGCAAAAAAAATCCTTTTCATTTCCATTATATATCCATTATATAAGTCTATTCAACATACTCTAAACACAAAGGTTAGCCAGTACTTAGAATAAAATAAACCTGAAAAATGTACAATTATTTTATGTTTCTTTTCTTCTTATTAATAAGTCTTCTTTTTTTCAGTATGACAATGTTAAATGCTTTTAATTATGCAAATTTTATCTACCAGGTTTCTATCATGCTGAAATCAGAGATGCCTAGGTTGGGAAAGCTTTAGGAAGGAGACATAAGGGTTTATTTACCTACTGAATGCACGAGACAAAACATTGTTCATTAGTTCAAGTTAATGTAGATTTATTAGATAAATGTAAACAAGAACTCATTTCCTAGTTGTTCATTTTCATAACTTCCTTTCTTGTCTTTTAGACTGTGATCTGTTCTAGGTGGTGCTGCTTCAATGTGGTTGCACTACCAAAATATTTTATTTTTACTTTGCCTAGTATTTATTTAATTCTCATTTCTGAATTGACACCAAATGGAATTTTAATTTATTCAGATTTTTAATTTATTCCGTGCAAGATTAAGAGTTCTAATTTGTAAGTAGAGGAATGCTGTTCAAATTTTTTTTTTAATTTAACTAATTATTTTTATTGTGGAAACAAACTGCAGTCCTGGAGCAGAGCTTAATCTTTTGTGTCCACTGGAATATTTTATCATCTTCAGAGTAAACAAGCTCTAAGTACTACCACCTTATTCTGTGACTACACCTTAACTAAATTATTACTTTTGAAAGGTACTCTTTGTGAGGTCTCAGCATTTTTTTAATTTATATTTTTATTTCAGTTCAGGAGTTAGTTAATTTAGTCTATATATTTTTGAGAAATCAATAATGAAAATCTGTATCAAACTCAAGTCATCTTTCTGAACCATCTCTCATTGGTGCATTTCCATCAATATCTGTTATTTTTTACTTTTTTCATCTGTGTTAGAATTCTGTAGTCTTCCCGGCTTTCAATGAGTTGCCTGGACAAGGCTGCCCAAGAAATTAATCCAACATGTTTTATAAAATAGATCCTACCAAAAAGACGTAATATTAAAAATCAAAACATTTTTCACCTATATTAAATATATTAATTTGAAGTCCCCTTAATTCTGGCGTGTTATTTTAAACTTCTTATGATTTACATTGATCTTTCTAAATACAGGGTTTCACAGGCACACGGTACCTTTTGGCATAAGTACTGGTGTTCTTATGTACTGATGATTAATAGAATTGCAGAGAATCTTTTCGATTTGTGAAACTGAGGTACCTCTGTGCCTTTTATGTATCACTTCCTATTGCAATTAAGGACTTGAATTATGATTTCTGTTTAGGGTAGTTAACAAAAAAAAATTTGAAGTTTTTTAAATTAGCAGAATGTATTTGTTTAAATTTGCAGGTTCTCAAAACCAGATTGTGTCAGTGGCAGTGATAGTTTAGCATAGCCTAGTGCAAAGTCTTAAATAGGTCTAGACTTGTCAGAGCAAGTATTGTTGTCAGAGCAACATTTCGTGCTTAACAGCAATATAATTTTTCAGAAGGTGAAGTGCTGTGCACTGCTAACATGAAAAAAAGAAACATTCCTCCCTTCAAACCCTTTCAGAAGTTATATCTAACCAGTGTAGCTGCTGTTTGCGGTAGGGTTAAATGAAGTATAGAAAAGCTTTATGATGCTGCTATCACAGTCAGGCAGGTAAGGAAATTGCTTTTTCCCAAAATACAAAGGTTAATGAGAATTAATAGTTTCACTTGTGTTTCATTAAAGACTTTCGTACAGGTAGCATAGTATAGTCTAATTCCCTGCTTCTGTATCCTACACAGAATTAGGTTTCTAAGACTTTTAGTTAAAGGTTCAAAACTGTTGTTCAGACAATTATATCCATTCGATTTTCTTAATTTTTTCAGTCTGTGCCAAGAAGGTGCTAATACCTCATCCAACCCATATATTTAATTTATATGAAAGGCCTCTTAGTTGGCATACAGTAATGTTGTAGTTTGCTATAAATAAATTCAAGCTAAGTCAAAGCTCAGGTGTTTTATGTTGTTTATTGTTGGGTTTTCTGTAGTTTTTTGGGGGGAAAGTTGTTTGTTCTCTCTTTGCTTTCACCTAGAGTGCTCTGAATTTTCTGGAATGCTTCCAAAGGTTAATCAGTGTTCCTGTTTCATGTGTTGGCAAAATATACCAGTTTTGATTTAACAAAAAGATATTATACAGGTCTTTATGTTGTCAAATGGAGAGTAGCTCCCAGTCTACAGACCATCTGAATGATATGCAGCCCAAGTCAATATTATCAGTTTTTAACTGTTAAGGCTCATTACTGAAATTATTAAAGATTTTCTTCTGATGAAGTTTTGTGCTGCATCTGTATAAAGACTGACCATATACTCAATTGCATTAGCCAGCGGATTGAAGGAAATTATTATTCCCCTCTACCCAAGACTCATGATGCCTTAACTGGAATTTTCCAGCTGGTGTCATTTCAATTGGTGAGCAAATTGAAGCAGCTATGAAGCTGAAACAGGAAGCACACAATATATAAAGAGAACCTGAGGGGGCATTCATGAAGAAAAGAAAGCTAAGACAGTGTTTTCAGTTTCCTGTCAGGGGTTGTAGAAAGATAAGATTATTCTTTTCTTGAAGATGCACAATGAGAGGGCATCGGACACTAGTCCCAAGTTGCAGTTTCCAAGTGAGAGTAGTACTCATTGTAGCAGTTTTCTCTGAGAGTCCGTGGAATCTCTGTGCTTGGAAATATTCCAAGCTAGACTCATCAAGGCTGTGAGCATCCTGTTTCATCACTCAACCTTATGCATGAAGTCTAAATTTGCTATATTCCACGGCTGTACAATCAAGGGAAAATGTAATAGTCACATAATATTCAGATGTAATTATTTGTGACATTCTGCAATTTTCAATTTTCTATAGAATTTTCCTGAGATAGAGCTATCATTCAGATCAGATTCAAAACCATGTGGTGGAATGTCTTCAGTATATGTTTATACCTATACATGCACATATACACATGCACCTGTGTATGTCTATATACATATCTGGCATTACTGACCAAGTTCCAGTTACGAAAAACACCATTTAATCAATAATATCCATAATTTTGGACTTGCTGTTCATGTCACTGAAATGAAGATAATTTAAAAGAAATGTGGAAATTCTTGTAAATTATGCCTGAATAGTAGCCTCTAGACAGGTGACTTTATGAACTAAGCATATTCTGCAGATGAACTTATGTTCAGAGAAATAAAAAAAGGAAGTTTTATTTTATAACTATAGCTCAAAAAGCTAAAACTCTCAAACTAGGAGTGTAACTGTAAATTCTATTGCATTACTATGGTACAGTTCTGTAATGGGCATACTGTGGAGTTAATAAGTAGTGTTTCACACAGAAATCAAACTACATATTTAGAAGTTAACAACTTGTATATGCAATCTCTTCACATAAAGGAAAACTGTCAAAACTGGAAATCACTAGCTATTATGAAACATCTGCTTCTACTTGGAATTGGACCTCTGACAAGATTGTATCCAAACACAATCAATTTTCCATTATTCTTTTGCTTTTCATAAACCCTGAACACACTGATCATTTTGATTCTAAACACAAGCCATGTACTGACACATAGAGCAAGAACTAAAAGTATTGCTAAACTTCTCTGCTATAGTTCTGAGGATCAGTATTTTAGAGACATACCAACTTTTTCTTTAAGCCATTTTAATTCAGCTGTAAAACCTGTACAAAGTTCATTCTGATGGTTGTTAAGCTGCTTTGCTTAGGTTTAGACAAAATCTGAGGTAGAGCTGTGAAATTCCTAGGGGAGTTTAAAACTTTATGTTAATTAGAATTTAATTATAATTTTTGAAAGGTATGATCTAAGAACTTATTCAGAAGTACACATGATAGTTTTCTTATTTGTAGTGAATCTTAGAAATGTAATTCCATGACTTTCTCATGAACGTTGTTGTCACAATGTGCATCCACAGGAAGGATTTTGCAAGCCTCTTTTTAAACACTTGTGTTTTTCTTATTACAAATTTCATATATATCACCATAGATTAATGAATTCTGTAGAATAAATTCCTGAATTAAAATACACTTTTTCTTTTTTACTTTTTGGTAGCTAAATTGCATTTGAATAACATATGTACTAAACATATATTCTTGCACTAGTCTTATAGTGCATACAGTGCATATAGTGCATATATAGTGCATATAGTCTTAGCACTCTTAATCTTTCATATACATCAGCACCTGCTGAGATGTATTATATCTGACTTATTTGTTGGTATATACTGACCTAGGGCAGTGATTGTCCCCCTATACAAAGCATGGGTGAGGCCACACTTTGAGTACTGTGTTCAGTTTTGGGGCCTTCAATACCACCTGAGGTGCTGAGGTGTGTCCAGACAAAGGCAACAAAGCTGGTGAAGCACCAGGAGCACAAGTCTTGTGAGGAGCATGTGAGGGAAATATTTAGCCCGGAAAAAAGGAGGCTCGGGGGGACCTTATTGCAGTCTACAACTACCTGAAAGGAGGTTGCTGTGAGGAGAGGATCAGCCTCTTTCCAAGGTAAAAACGGACGGGACAAGAGGAAATGGCCTCAAGTTGCACAAGGGAAGGTTTGGATTAAATATTACTAAAAATTTCTTCACTGAAAGAGCAGTCAAGTATTGAAATAAGCTGCCCAGTTAAGTGGTGGAATCATCATCTCTGAAAGTGAAAGTGATCTAGGTGTGTGGATGTGACACTTAGGCACTATGGTTTAGTGGTAACAGTTGAACTCAATGATTGTAGAGGTCTTTTCCAACCTTAGCAGTTCCGTATTTCTATGAACTTGAACACAAGCTAATGAAAAAAAAACATCAAAACAACCAACAACAAGACACAACTATAAAGTTCTCTTTGCTTCCTTCCCCTTCCTAATGAAGAACTTATCCTAAGAAATTAGTGCATATCACAGTTAGCTGCAGCATAAGATTATTTGGTGTTAACATACAGTCTTGGAGAGAATGAAACAAAGTGTCTGTTTCTTCCAGTTTCTAATTTCCAAAGCACCAGTAAAACAAGACTAACTGTCAGTTTAATCAATACTATGTGCAGGATGACAATGTTTTACAATTTCATTTCAATCTGAAATTTGGCTTTAGGGATTTACATAGTAGGTTAATATATTTTCATCATTAATTTAATAGTTTTTAAAGTGCTTTATCAAACAACTTAATGGGACAAATCTTCAGCAGCCTTGTATCTTGACAACCACTTAAGAGCTAAATACAGTGGTTGTTTTAGATTATATATATATACGATTGTTATTAATATATACCATTATTTTGTTGGAAAGAGTGTGGAAATCGCCATTCTTAATGGTCAGACATCTTTGTGTGAATCATTCTATTTTGTGAAATACTATGGAATACAAAAAATTTCATTCATCTAGGAGAGGACCTATTTCAATTGACTTTGTACCCTATCTGATCCTTTAGCATTCATATGGATTTAATAAATGCTTGAATGTTTTAAGTGCTATCAGAAAGTAATAACCATACAAATTTCTTCAAACTTGCATATAGAGTGGAAGTCTGTAGAATTCCGCTTTCCATTGAGAGGTGATTCTTTCTCACAATTCTTCTTGTATTTTAATGTTTGTCTAATTTGAAATATATTGTCTTCTTTCATAGTAATTAAAATTCTCAGGAATGCTTCAGTTTGTACTGGGTGTTAGTTGAAAGGTGGATCAGTTTGACAATGAAAAACAGACACAATGATTCAGGCACATAACTCAGACATTTCCTGGACTTTGTGTTTTCCGTATGATGGGCTTTTTGTTATCTATAATGCTCTTGGAAGATATGCTTTTTCAATACAGTGATTAGCTGTAATTTAATCAGAAATGCTAAAGTGTTCTTATGTCTCTGCTATGATGCTTTAAATATTTGGTTTCAGTTGAAATAAATACTGGATCTGAAATATTAACATAAACTACCATTTTTAAACACTTCCCTCAAACAAAACTAACTGAAACATTCTCCAGCAGCAGCATACATGACATGACACAAAACACATATGCTTTGAGATGCATAATGAATGAAGATAAAAGAAACAGTGTTGTTGCAAATCTTTTTAGTGTGGAGAGTGATAGAGCAATGCATTTTTCCTCTATGATCTTGCAATTCCCTGTGGCTGCATTTTGATTTTAATGACTAAGTAGGGTGGGGATAGGTTAATGAATGATTATGAGATTACCAGTATATTTTAAGTGTTATCACAAGAAAAATGTTAATGATTAAGTATCTTGCTTTCACTCCTGAACATTACAATCTGGTGTTACAGGACACAGTACTGTGAATGAATTGTAAAAGCAAGGCCATAACTACTCAACCTTTTTGAGTTATTAAAGATCCAAGAGATTATTTTGAGGTTTTTAAGTTTTGGTGTTAATGGGCTCATTAATCAGAGTGAGAAATTCATAATAAGAATCAGTATGTATGAGTCAAAAACGGACAAGTTCAAATGGAATATTAGACACACATTTTAATGTTCAGATTGATTACTTCTGAAAGCTACTGTGAAAGAGGCAAATTATCCATCTCCAGATGTCTTTGAGATGATGCCTTTATAGGAAGCAATCTTCAGTGAATCAGATGTTATTAGGTTCAACAGAAGGGTAACTGGGTTGAAACAAAACTGAAAGGGATTCCAAGGCAATTTCTTGCTCGGGGAAACTGTTCAACACAAAGCTGGGAGAAATGGCTGATACCCCAGCATGCTGTGCAGCCCTGCAGAAGGACCTTGAAAGGTTGGAGAGATGAATAGAGAGGAACTGTCTGAAATTCAGCAAGGGCAAATACGGAGTCCTACACTTGGGGAGTAATAACCACATGCACTAGTACAGGCTGGGGGCTGACCTGCTGGACAGCAGCTCTGCAGAGAAGGACGTGGGGGTCCTGGTGGACAACAGCTCTCCACGAGCCAGCAGTGTGTCCTTGTGGCCAAGAAGGCCAGCAGAATCCTGGGATGCATTAGGAAGGGCATTACCAGCAGGTCGAGGGAGGTGATCCTGCCCCTCTGCTCAGCCCTAGTGAGGCCACATCTGGAGTACTTTGTCCAGTTCTGGGATCCTCGGTACAAGAGGAACATGAAACTCCTGGAGTGGGTCCAGCAGAAGACTATGGAGATGATTAAGGGACTGAAGCATCTCTCTTATGAGGAAAGACTGAGGGAGATGGGACTGTTCAGCCTCAAGAAGAGGTGACTGAGAGGGGATCACATCAATGTATAAGTATTCAAAGGTAGAATGTCAAGGGGATGGAGCCAGGCTCTTCTTGGTAGTGCCAAATAATAGGACAAGAGGCAATGGGCCTTTTTCATCAGAAACTGATGAACAGAAGTTCCTCCTGAATATAAGGAAGAACTTCTTTACTGTGTGGGTGACCGGGCATTGGAGCAGACTGCCCAGAGAAGTTGTAGAGTCTCCCTCACTGGAGATATTAGTGAACCATATGGACACAATCATGTGCAATATGCTCTAGGGTAACCCTGCTACCCTGCTTGAGCAGGGAGGGTGGACTAGGTGATCCTTCCAACCTTACCCATTCTCTGCTTCTGTGGAGCCACTTCATGTAATCGCATTTGTAAACTGCATACTAAGTTATTACACTGGTTCTAATCAACCTGTTCCTGCCCTATCCACTGGAAATCTGTTCTAGAGCTTAATGCTTTAATAGCAAGATTATTTTTTTGTGTGTGATTTCCAGTTTTCTTTTAATCAAATTTGAGTTAGGTGAGGTTCCTGGTAAACATGTTATCCTCCATTTTTCTTATTTTCCTTTTCTATGCTTGTAATCAATGTAGCCAAGACAAGTGCTCCGTTAGGATATAAAAGTATGTGATCCTTTACATAAACTAAAATGATCATAAATCCAAAAGTTATCAACATTATTCTCATATTGCGTACAAACCACAGCCCTGCACCAGTTACTAAGATGGAAATGAGCTCTATCACAGCCAAAAGGGAAGAAAGAAACGTCATTCTAGGAGAGTAAAAAAGTGAGACTGCCACAGTGAATACTTCCCTGGAGTGTTATAATTTAAACCCAGAAAATTGTCCTTCTGCTATCTACGTGAGAAGAGTTGCATTCCTGCTGTGTAAACAGCACAATTTAAAATGCTGGGGCAGTTCATATTTTCCATTCTTGGGAAGTGCTAAGGGCAAATCTTATACAAGTAGTAGCAAAACAAGACAATCACCAGAGTCAGTAAAAGTGTGTATCCACACTATACAATACTACACCATTTAGACAGTTTGCACTATGACTCTATATTTTTGCTACTTTTAGCCTTTTTTAGTCCAAAAGGCATCTGGATGATTCACAGCGCTGATCTCTTTTCCTATTTACTTGAAATTGTGCTGAAAACCCTTCCAGTGACAAATTTATCAGTCTGGGCCCATTCAAGGCACAGAAGACAAACATTACATTTTTTTTTAGGTCCCCAGAATGTGCTCCCTCATTCTATTAACTTTATTTTGGGAGGGTAAATAATCATTAAAAAAGACACCCCTCTCTACTTCCCCCCCCCAAAAAAAAAAAAAAAAAAANCCCCCCAAAAAAAAAAAAAAAGAAAAGTGGAATAATGAATAACAAGAAAATTGGTTTCCAGGCTGCTAGAGTTCTATTTTTCCTAGATACCATGCCAGGAAGAAAATGTTATGCTGCACTGAAGCTTAACACCAAAAAGTTCCAGGATTTGTAGGATATAGGACCTTCCAGGACAGTGTTGGAAGATTGTTTCAGTCAGGGCGAGTAAGATGTCCTCATCTGTCTAGCAAGTTGTATATTTTCTGTGTACGGGCTTAGGCTTCTTGAATATTCTTAGATGTGAAAAAGAATAGTGCAGGATGTGTGAGACAAGATCCTTTAGGAATAGAGGAAACAAAACTGCTTCAAAGTTTTAGCCAGTTTATTGTGATAAATCAGCATATCAGCAAATATCTATGAGCAACTAGTTCAGAACTACAGTTAGGTCATGAAATCCCACAATGCCACATTGAATTAGTCAATGAATTAGACTATAGTATGGCTAATTCTGCAGCCTCGTATCCTAAAACAAAAATATTTTTATTTTTAAAAATTAATTTAAAAGTTGTGAGTAAAATATTTAGATTGTGGAAGTCTAACTTAGTTATCTAGAAGTCTCTGTAAAGATTTCAATATGCTGTGTGAGCTGGTGTCCATAGTCACAGTCTCTTCTATCCTTAACTTGCTGTCTGCTGTCCCCAAAAAGCAGCAGTTGCTGGTCTCTCTTCCCACTGACAAAGTTCAGAGGAGCATACATATATACATATGCACAGAAGAGGCAGTCTAGGAAATTCTTAGAGTGTATAGAGGACAATTTCCCTTCATCAGCTGGTAAATGAGCCTACCAGGGGTAAGGCCCCACTAGACCTACTGTTTACAAACAAAGAGCTGGTGGGAGATGTAGTGATTGGAGGCCGCCTGGGCCATAGCGACCATGAGATAATACAATTTTC
>VZRE01015465.1:0-92622 GCA_013396775.1 Cephalopterus ornatus
CCAACCCAATCGATTCTATGATTCTAAGAGGAGAGGACACTGTGCCCTTAGTGCCCAGAAGGAGCAGCTACATCCCAGGAAGGTGTGAGCACAGCCCCTCTGGACCCCGCCCCTCAGCCCATCACAGTCCATGCTCTGCTGCTCCTGGGAGGTCCCTGCCCTCTCCATGCAGACCCCAAACAAAGCTGTGACCAGAAAACCGAATGAAGGGGAACCTACCGTACATCTCCTTGTGGAGGAGGAAAGAAATCACATTCAGCTCTCTTTTCCAGCTGCTGGGAGCCAAGTATACCTCCTTCCTCCTCCTCGCTGTCAACACCTAGGAAATGCCTTGATTTCAGGCATGACTGGAGTGCCTTTTTTATCTTGGACTTGCTCTTCCAAGTTGATCTCTCGTAAATGACTTGGTTTTCTTGACTTCTTGTGTCTTCCTATTGAAGACACAACTCAGGGGTCCTGGAAACAAGTGTCCACTGTTGTCCAAGCTGCTGTGAGGGTTTCTCCATGGCACAAGGGTCCCACTGTGTCCCAGGGGACGTGACATTCTTCATGCAGAGATGTGCAGAACACAGCACAGACTGAGTCCCCAACCACAGGGCTCTGTGCAGGGCTGGTAAAGGTGCCCAATCCTCTGCCCCGATCCTTCTTTTTCTTTAGGAAACATCTGCCCACATGCTGGAGAACAGGGATGGCTGTCAACTTGATCCCCAGGGATCATCTGCTAAGTAAAACGTGCTCTGGAATCTCAGTCTTGAAGATGTGAGGATGGCTGAATCCCAGTTCTTCAGGTCAAGTCCCTCTCAGCACTCAACACACATCTTCAACACAAGCTCTTTGCTCCTGTGCTAAAACCCCAACAATCTGGCCTTGAAATTCTTGTTCCCAAACAATCCTGAGCCAAGACGTGGAACGCAGTGTGGGGAAAAGTCCTCAGTTGCCTGGGAATGCCCCTTCTGCCTCATTCCAGCCTTTTTTATCTCCCTTCCCTTTGCTTCTGCTGCCTGGTGAATCCATTTTATTAACAGCTCTTCATAAAGCCTGGCAGTATTTGAAAGACTGCAACATTTGCCTCAGAATATCAATAAACAGCCGCCTTTGCAGCCTGGGGAAGGTTTGAAGGAAGAAAGAGTGAAGCTCTGAGGATCAGTGATCAATGCCAGGCCCACGGGGAGCCTGAGTTTAGGAGATTTGTTATTGAAATATGAACTGAATTCCTGCCCAGAGTGGGCTGAGCAGGAGCTCTGCTGCCCAGCACCCGGGAGGACTGAGGAGCACAACGTGTCCTTCAGCACCAGCAGCAGCCCTGGCCAGATCCCCTCCACCCACCCCCAAGGCCAGCAGCTGATCCGTGGCCGGATGGGGCTGGGCTGCAAATGCATGGAAACACTGAGTCTGTTTTTTCCAGGTGAAATGTCAGAATGATGGAGTCACAAAATCTCCTGGGTTGGAAGGGACTCACAAGGATCATCCAGTCCAACTCCTGGCCCCGCAGAGACACACAACAATCCCACCCTGTCCCTGGGAGTGTTGTCCAAACCCTCCTGGAGCTCTGGCAGCCTTGGGGCTGTGCCCACTGCCCTGGGGAGCCTGGTCAGTGCCCATCCAGCCTCTGGGGGAAGAACCTTGTCCTGAGATCCAACCTGACCCTGCCCTGACACAGCTCCAGGCCATTCCCTGGGTCCTGTCCCTGCTCACACAGAGCAGAGATCGGAGCTGCCCCTCTGAGGAAGCTGCCGACCCTGAGGAGACTCCCCTTAGCTTCCTCTTGCCAGAATTAGAGGTGAAATGCCCCTTCCTCCTGCAATGGAAAGAAAGGGAGCTCATGGCCATGAATCCATGGCCAGCTTGGTTTAAGGCTCCTGCTGCTTGGGCTGAGCTCCAAGAGCCCTACAGGACTCAGGAGGGCAATGTTGGCATGACAGGAGTGGCTGGGCAGCATTGTGCATGGAATTGGTTTTGATGTAGAGTGTGTTTGTTTTGTAGAAAAGACCATTTCATCAGTTTATTTTTTTTTCCTACCCAAACACATCGGGAATATTTGACGAAATATTCATGGGAAAACAGTTTGTCCAGGAGCAAACTTTCAATAAGTGAATGACAGAACTACAACAACACGTTGCCCTGTGTTTGGGGCACTGACACAGGACTCCAAAGAAGTTCTAATCCTCCAGAAGAACCTGGAGCACAGAGCTCCCACTCCATGGCAAATCCCCTGCACAAGAGACTTGCTTTTTAGGTTGACTCCCCAGCACATTTTTTTTTGACCTGAAATCCCATCCCAAATCTTGGCAGCTCTCCCAGTTTAGCTTTAATGGAGACTTTCTAGCAAGACATATAATTTTTGACAAAAAAAATAAAAATAAAATAAAAATAAAAATAAACAAGCAAGGCTGGCAAAAAAAAATATTTTATTTAGCAAATTCCTGATCAGCCTTTTGGCTCAATCCCATCCAAAATCTGCTTCTGTTCCTGCACATAAAGCCTGCAGGCACCTTGCTTTGGCTGCCTACAGAGCTGCTCCTTCCTGTCCTTCCAAATGGATCGAGCTACAGCAACTGGGCATCTGATTCCTCAGAGCTCCTGGTACCCCAGGGCTCCTGGAGGGGAGGGTCCCGCTGAGCCGCCCTGCAGAGGAATGATCTGAGCTCAGTCCTGGACTGCAGAGTCCCCTTGGCCAAGGGGGAGGAACACCTTGGAGGTGATGGAGATGGTCACCTCAGGAACAGCCTCTTGCCTGGGGGACATTCCAGGGAGCAGCAACCAGAGTGTCCTTGCCCTCCCCTCTCTGAATCCTCCCTGACTGCAGGGGCTGCTCACCTGCTTTGAACAGAGGAAGGAGGCACTGATGGCTCAAGGAACACAGTTGTGGGAGAAAGGAGTGGGAGAAAGGAGAGGAAAAGGAGGCTCAGGGGGAACCTTCTCACTCTCTGCAACTCCCTGACAGGAGGGAGGAGCCGGGGGGAGTCGGGCTCTGCTCCCAGGGAACAAGGGACAGGAGGAGAGGGAACGGCCTCAGGCTGTGCCAGGGGAGGGGCAGGTTGGACATGAGGAGGAATCTTGTCACAGAAAGGGTGGTCAAACACTGGCAGGGGTTGCCCAGGTTTGGCGGCCCCACCCCTGAAGGTGTCCAAGGAAGGACTGGCCATGTCACTCAGTGCTCTGGGCTGGGGGACAAGGTGGGCATCAGGCACAGGATGGACTCAATGGGCTGGGAGGGCTTCTTTAACCTTAATGATTCTAGGATTCCATAAATCCTTAGGAAGAGAGGGACTAGGAGCTACAGGTACCAGGCTGGTCCCCAGTGTCACAAGAATATCTGCAGGGCAGCTTCAGGCCGCAGCAGCTCGAAGCAGCAGCTGCTCACCCTGTGCCAGGGAGAGGCTCTCACAGAACAAGTGCTTGTGCCACCTGGAATGCTTTCAGTGTTTCAGAGCATCTCCAAGGCCACACAGCCCTGCTGGAACACACTGGTGTGGCACCATTGGGATGTGACACTTCCAGCTTTGCCTGTGTCACTAACACCACACTGCAAAGGTGCCACAGCAGCTAGTGCCTCCTCCTTTCCAGATATTTATTATCTTTTTGCATTTTCCTCATGTCAAATGAGGAAAACAAATGCAGCCAGGTTTGTTCTTGCTGGGATCTGCCTCCTCTTTCAGTTCCTCTGAACTCCAAATTGTGGTTTCGTATGCTCAGCAGGCAGGATGGCTCCCTATACTGGAATTTTACCTGAATATTGAAGAGCCCTTTCCTGACATTCAAGGAGGAAAAATAAAGATACTGAGAGCAATTTGGTGACACCTAAATGCACTGAATTGGAAAGGGTGAAGAGCTAAAGCACTGTAATTTAAAATTGCAAAATGCCTCAGGGAGGATCAAGAAATGGAGGAGAAATAGACCTGGAAATATCTAGAGAGCTACAAGGAGAACATGGACCAGAGAGCAGAAAATACAGAAAGAAGAGTTACCAAGGGCTGGAACATGAGCAGGACTGTGGAGACATCTGGGTTTGTAGTGATTTGGAATTTTCCAGTTTGGAGTTTTGTAGTTCTCAAAGTGAAGGTGCAGCACTTAAAGGATATGACTGAGGTCAAAGACAAGGTTGATGTTGAAGCTGGGATTTTGCAGCCCCTATGACCTTCCTGCAGATGAAGCTCTGCAGGACAAAGACAGCTGCCAGTGTTGAGCTTCAGCAGGGCTTTGGAGGCTGTGGACGTGTTAAATTATTAGGGAAGCCTTGAGAGTTTGTTGCTTTGCTTTGGTCCTTTTTTTTTTCTCTTTCTAGAGTGATATAAGTGTTCTAGAGTTTTGTGCTGACTGGATTTTCGATGGATGATTTGATTTGGCTTTGGATGATTTCCTGAAGTTCTTTTGCCATTGTCTGATTATTCCCCAGCAATTCAAATTTGAATGTCCTCATACCCCTAACATCACAAATTGTCTCCATTTTGTCCCTGTTTAATTTTGTAATTTATTAATTATTATTAATAAATGACAGGGGAAATTATCATAGAGGAGAGTCTTAAAACTCAGTTGAACAGGACAGTTACAAAGTATTCAGCTGGATCATTTCTGCTGTTTCTGGTCCAACCTGAGCATGGTTCCAGCAGTGATGGGCAGACAGCCTCTGTGCTCCCTGACACACTCAGCATCTGGAAAAAGAACTCCAACACCTCTTCCTGCCACCTTCTGCTGCTGCTGGCTCAGCCAAGGTGACAGCACAACTGAGGGCCACCCTTGGAATGTCACCATTGGAGGAACTCAAACAGACTCAAGCTTATCTCTCTCCCCACTAGCACCAGGAAAAGGAGCTGAAACTGGCTGCTTGGATAAGGAGAGGCAGCAGCAGTGTCCTGCTTCCCCTTCCCTCTCCAGGTCAGTCCTGCTCCTCCCCCAGTGCATCCAGAGCTCAGAAACACCTCCTGCTCCAGCTGGACCTGCTCCCCCACCACTGAGGCAGTGTCTCACACAGTCAGGTGAAGAAACTCCCTGCACAATGTGGTTTCCCCCACATTTTGGAATGGCTCAGTTGCTGTGCTCTCCCTGTTTCTAGGACCAGCCAGTGTGAGGAAACATCAAAGGGGGCTTTCCAGCCTGCACTTCCTCAAACAGCACCAGGAGCAGCAGATGAGTGTTGGCGTTATTAAATATGCATAACCTCGCAGATCACAAGGCAGCACTTAGCTATCCTCTAATTAAAAGGCAACTGCTTCCCAATGCACTGCAAAAAGCCTGCTAGAAGACACTAGAATGTCCCTCATGGTGGCTGATTAATGAGGAGCCCTGGAGCTCTTTCCTGCCCAGCTCGGTGATGCCAAAGGGACCCTCCAACCTTCCAGAGCTGCTGAGGGGCCCTGCTCAAAAGACCCCCCAACCAGTTGGGATCTCAGTTGATTGGCTAAGCTGGTGCTGCAAAGGTCGGTGCTGGAAACAGTGGAAGAACTTCTGGACATTCATGCCAGCTACAGAGCTGCTTCCTGCACAGAAGAGCTTGGAATGAATAAAAGAAATATTGTTGCTGGGAATCGATCCCTCTGGCCATGAGCTCCGGCTTCCCACTGGTTATTTACATTAATTAATAACATTTGTATTCATGGAACATGCAAGTGTCCCAACCATGGGCCAAGATCCCACTATGCTGGGCTCTGAACAAACAACCAAAACAAGATCCTTCCTTCTCCAAAGAGCTTTGAGCATGGAAAACAGACAACTGCAGCCAGGAAGCCACAAGGTGTGGTGGGATTATCTTGCCCTGAACATATTTTGGGGAACTGCTATAGTATTTTATGCCAGTGTGATGCCAAAGGTACCCTTTGCATGATTCCCAGGTGCCTGGGCTGTGGAAAGCCCACGTGGATCTTCCAAGGGATGTTCCTCTCGAGGACACGTCCTGATCTGTGTGCTCAGCTGGGGCAGCCGGTGCTTCCACACAGGGTCAGCATCCCCTTCTCCCTAAAGCAGGAGGGATTGCACCAGCTTCCAGGGCCTTGGCACCCAAGTGCTGAGCAGGGCACCCCTCCTTGCCCCCCACCAATGAACCTGCCAGAGGACAGAGCAGGTCTGAGACCCTCGGGGTGGGAGGGGACTGCATACGGGTTCTCCTGCTCCGCGCTGTCCTCCACAGCACTGTGGGATCAGAGAGACACGGACTCACAGTCAGCAGGACACAGATTGCATGTTAAGTGGCTGCACACAGCTCCCAAATGAAGCTTCCTCCTAACAAGAGTGGAGTCATTAGGGATGAGCTGGTTATTTATGTTCCAGAAGAACAGAGGCGATGCCGAGATGATATTGGGAGGTGCTTCCCATTCCAGCAATAAGGAATCAATCACAGCCTCTCCCCGCCTGCCACTTTTTTGCCCCAGTTCCAGCTGAGAACCTTTCCGGGTGCCCAGTGAAGTTAAAGTGTCACTCGACCTCTTCCACCAGCCATGACAGCTAAAACCTAAACCCTAAAATCTAAACTCTAAACCCTAAACCCCAAAACCCAGGCACAGGAGGAGAAGGACAGGGTGGGGGGAGGGGGGGAATCCCTCTTGAATTATATATATATATTTAATGTGAAAAATTCAAAAGCAAACAAACCCTGGATCTATATCAAAGCCAGTGGGATGAAAAGAATTTATAGTCTCTTTTTTCCCCCCTGCCTTGCTATTTATACCATTCCAGTGAAATCAAGGGATGTATCCTGCCCAGTGTCTCCCAGAGCCTCCCCAGGTAATCCCAGGCAATCCCAGGCACCCAGGTGTGCAGGCAGCAGGAGGTAAAGCTCAGCCAAAGGCTTTGCAGGAGCAGGGCCTGAGCTTGTCCTCAGATCTCAGATCCTGTACCTGAGGTGGAGGGGGCCACAGTGATTTTTGCATAATCACTCCCAAGATGTGAGCTACTAAATCTGCAAATATTTGTCAAAGGTAAACAAAGAGAAAAGATTTCCTTAAGCTGTAACACGGCGAGGAGCCATCCTGAAATGAGCTAAAGAGGGACAACAGGCTGAAATATAGAATAGATCCTGTTGCTCAGATCAGCTCAGGGAGCAGGGCTGGGATCTCCCCAAGGGAGAGATCTCCCCAAGGGAGACCCAGCCCTGATGGGAATCCCATGTGGAATACTCTGAATTCCCTGGCAGCTCCTGTGATGACCAGGAGAATCCTCTCCCCTTGCACATGTGGGGGTGTTGCCCCCCTGGGCAGAAGCTTTATAACAGGAATGTGTGTGATGGGAAGGTGTGTGATGGGAAGGAGCATGATGGGAATGTGTGTGATGGGAAGTTGTATGATGGGAAGGTGTGTGATGGGACTGTGTGTGATGGGAAGGTGTGTGATGGGAAGTTGTATGATGGGAAGGTGTGTGATGGGACTGTGTGTGATGGGAAGGTGTGTGATGGGAAGGTGTGTGATGGGAAGGTGTGTGATGGGACTGTGTGTGATGGGAAGGTGTGTGATGGGAAGGTGTGTGATGGGAAGGTGTGTGATGGGAAGGCAGCTCTCCTGTCTCCCTGTTCACAACTCCGCAGGTCACAAGGGTTGGCCAGACAAGAAAAACAAAAGGATGAGGCTGCCTAGGTAGACAGGGAGATGGAGTCCTTGGGACATCCTGTCATCACTGTAGGACAGGAGGGAATGGTGCTAAATTCCCAGATCAAACCAACCTTCCTGATTGATAACAGCAACCTGAAACACCCCCCTTGCCCTGCACATGCCAGTGAGATGCACATTTCCCTCCTCACCAGGTTTCCTTTTCCCACCAGGTTTGACTCCAAAGACACTCCCTTCTCTCCCAGCAGGACCCAGGATGCATCATATGCATCTTGCCCAGCTTCCCTGCACCCAGAGCAGGAGAAAGGACGGGGAATTTATGAGTAACCTTTTTGTTTTTCTCCCGTGAACTGTTTTCAACATTTAGAAATCATTTGAATATTATGCAAATTGAAGTGACTTGGCTTCTAAATATCATGAAAAATGCCCACTCCAGCAGTCTGTGCCATATGGAAATTACCTCTGCTGAGATGTTGTGGAATAAATCACCATTAAGGGAGGATGGATTGGCCAACAGTGAACAGCTGACACGCCAGAGGGAAAGTCTGTGGTTAACGCATCCAGTGAGCAGGTCATGGGGACCTCCAGGGTGGATCCTGCTTTGAGGGGATGAAGGACAGGGTGCTCCCCCAAAATGGGCACTGCTGTGGGCAGGCAGGGTGTCTCTGTGCCTTCTGGCTGCCAGTTCAAAGGCAGGTCACAGGAAGTTGCTGGTTCACTTCCATTCCAGCACAGAGTGACTTCAGCACGTCATGCTCTGGAAATGATTCATCTGGAGCTGCTGAATGAGCTGGGCACCAAGTCAGGAGCCTCAGGAAACAGGGATGGTGATGGTGGAGCTTAGTATGGTGTCATGAGCACAGATGATGAACTTTTTCAGCCCTGCACTGTCCGTCTGATGGATGTCCATCCATCCATCCATCCATCCATCCATCCATCCATCCATCCATCCATCCATCCATCCATCCATCCATCCATCCATCCCCTGTCCATCCATCCCCCATCACCCATCAATCCAGCCAGCTGGCCACCCATCATCCATCCATCCCCCATCCATCCATCCATCCATCCTCCATCCATCCACAACCAAACAGCCAGAGGGATGTTTCCCATGCACAGGCCCTGGCAGGGTAAAGGAGCCCCAGGAGGGAGGGTGCAGGTGTAAGTGGTAATATCTATGAGGAGACTGGAAGCTGGTGCAGAGGGACTCAGGACTCTCCATGAGCATGAATCCAGGCAGGAGTAGGAGAAATGGGGTCAGGCTTGGTGCAGCTGTTTCCAAATACAGTGGAAAAAAACCTGCTGGAAGACATAAGATTTTCCTCAATGACAGGGAGAGCAGAGGAGGATGGGGAGGCAGAGGAGGAACCCTGTGGTCCTCTCCTATGGAAACAGATGTGTAATCCATACCATGGGACTTCCCAGAGCAGACACAGCGGGGTGGGGTGAAGCACATGGGAACTGGGACTACACCTATGCTTATTTTTATGGTTAATAGGGATAATAAATGTAGTTTTTTAGCCCCTATGCATTTGAAATTAACATTCTGTGAATAATCTATGGCAGAAGTAATTAACTCTCTCAGCTCTATAGATCCTTCAAGGAAGTTTTCCACACATTCATAAAACTCTGGTGGTTTAGACATGGTAAAAACTTTTACACATGTGGGAGAGAATCACCAGCTCAGTGGGAACAAAGGAAAAGATAAGAAAAAATGAGAACTGGTCACAGATCACAAGTCCTGGGTTAGTTCTGGCTCTCCTTAAATGACCCAAAGGACTCTGAGATTTGAGCAAGTTGGCTGTGGGAAAGTGGCTCAGGAGAAAGAAAAGAAACTGGTTTGGAGGCTGGGAAACAGCAGTAGTGGGTAGCTTAGAAGCTGGGGACAGGAAGAAAAGCCTGTGGTCCAGCTGCAGCTTCTCCGTGGAGCTGCCCCGGGGCACGAGGAGGTTGTACGTGGTGGGAAGGGCTCTGGCCCTGTCGCTGTGCAGGAACCATGGGGGACAAATCCAGTAGACTGGGGCAGCAGAGACAAGGGGTGGCTTCAGGAACGTACTTCCACAGGGATGACATTTTCTCAGCAGCTGTGGGAAGAGACAGGGAATCCAGGGGAGAGGGAGGAGGTTTGAAAGCAATGCTTCTTTCAAGGACAGCCTGTCTTCAGGGGCTGCCTAACCCTAGGAAGAATTCCTGGGAAAAGCATCTCATGGTACCAAGAACTGAGGAGCTCAGCAGATAAATGATGGTGGAAGGGTGTGCAGGGATCCAGGGCTCACCCTGGAAGCTGGACAGTGCTGCAAACACTGACTGTGCCCGGCAGCAGTCAGATAAATGGGAACAGGAGTGACCAGTGAGCAGGGCTCAAGCTCTCTGAGTCCTTCTTCAAGCTGAAGAAGAGTCTATTTAGATTAGATATAAGGAAGGAATCCTTCCCTGTGAGGGTGGGGAGGCCCTGGCACAGGTTGCCCAGAGAAGCTGTGGCTGCCCCTGGATCCCTGGGAGCGTCCAAGGCCAGGTTGGATGGGGCTTGGAGCAACCTGGGCTAGTGGAAGGTGCCACTGCCCATGGCAGGGGGTGGCACTGGATGAGCTTTGATGTCCCTTCCAACACGAACCATTCCATGATTCTGTGATTCCATGGGCTGGCTGTAGCTTCAATCCCTGGCCTCAGTGATGTCACTGAGGTGCCAATGCAAAGCAAGTGCTCCAGGCTCTGGGCAGCACTGAGAGACTTTCCTCTGGGGCTGGCAAAGGTGTTTGAAGTCAGGAAGTGTTCAGTAAGGAGTATCAGGTAATTCTGTTATCATTTGAGAATGAAAAGCTTTGCAATCCCCTGTACTGGAAACCCCTTTGATGCAGAGAACACCACCAATTCTCTGCTTCATTAAACCCCATTACAAACTTCGCCCTGCTCTGCCCCACAGCTCAGCCCCACTGAAATTCAGTCTGCCCAAGCCATCAGTGGAACTGGTGTCCCCACCACCCTGCCCTGCCTCTGCATCCTCAGCTCTGTTTTCTGCAGGACCTTTCTCCCAGGAGAGGCCAGGCAGGGCCTCCCAGGAGAGCCTTTGCCAGATGCCTTTTTCCCCACTAACAAGCAGCAGGACACTGAGTTGACTGCAGGAACTGAATCAGAAATTGCAATTCTGTTGCTCGCCTTCCCATGGGAATTCTCTTCCCTCCTGATCCAGGCTGGGTGAAATCAGCCCTTCCCAACTGCACCACGACCCAGGGATTAAAGCAAAATAAAGGGCTGGAGAGATGCAAGAGAAGAGGGGCTCTGGAGCCCATTTTCTCTTCCTTTTCTACCCCCACAACATGCAGCAGGCAATATTACCTTATAAGGCAGAATTTGGGATTCACTGGGAAGGGGAAAGTTTTATTTTGAGGTTTCCAGCAATAGTGTGAAATTCAAAACTCATTCAATAGCAGCTGACTTCCTTCAGTATTAATTGATTTTGCTGCAAGGCTCCCTTGTGCCCCCTCACTGCTTTTCCCCCTCCTCTGCACGATGAGTGCACCCACAGTACTTTGTTGTCATTTCTGAGCAGAAAAACTCTGTCCCAGGATCCCAAAATCTCTCCTGCTCTCCTTCTCCCTGCTCCTTTCACCATCTGGTTCCTCTCTTCTCCGTTATGTATCACTCATGCCTTTGCTTTTCCTCTCCGTCTTTCTCTGTGCCCACCTGAGGTGACATCTCTGCCTTGCACATCCCATTTCAACTGGAGAGTCTTGCCCTTTTCCTTCCCATGAGTTTTCCCTCCCACTGACTTCCCACCCTGCTCCCAGAATATCAAACAGGTCCTTCAAACCATCTTGCCTGCACTGCCCATGAGAACAGGGTCTAACAATATTGGCAGGTCAAAGAGCAACTTGGTGTGTTCAGCTGGAGCAGAGGAGACTGAGGGGAGACCTCATTGCAGTCACAACTGCCTGGGCAGGGGCAGAGGAGGGGCAGGACTGAGCTCTGCTCTGGGGGGACCAGGGACAGCACCCAGGGAATGGCCTGGAGCTGTGTCAGGGCAGGGTCAGGTTGGATCTCAGGACAAGGTTCTTCCCCCAGAGGCTGGTTGGGCACTGACCAGGCTCCCCAGGGCAGTGGGCACAGCCCCAAGGCTGCCAGAGCTCCAGGAGGGTTTGGATGATCCTCTGGGGCACAGGGGGTGACTCTTGGGGATGGGCCTGTGCAGGGCCAGGGGTTGGACTGGATGATCCTTGTGGGTCCCTTCCAATTCAATATATTCTCTGATTCTCTGGTTCTGTGATTCTATAAAACCAGTGTCTGGTACATCACAAAGCCATGATGAAGCCTCATTTACAGTTGTGTTGTCTTCACACGCCTCATTTGCTTCCTCCCCTTTCTTATTGACTTTTGCATCAAACAAGTTCCACAGGGATGGAGCTCCCGAGGTGCTGGAGCACTGAGTAACACCCTGTGCTGTCCACAGGCTGCAGAACAACGGAATCCCAGAATGGCTTGGGTTGGAATGGACCTTAAACATCATCGCATTCCACCTCCTGCTATGGGCAGGGACACCTTCCACTGGACCAAGTTGCTCCAAGTCCCATCCAACCTGGCCTTGAACCCGTAGTTGGACCTCCCACATCTCTTTCCCAGTGCTGGAATGTGGTTCAGCTTCTGCCATGAGCCTCCAGCCTTGCCAGGCACAGCCTTTGCCTCCACATTCAGGAGGAGAAGCTCTGGGAGACACACCAGTGTGCGTGTCCATCAGGACTTGCCGGGCACAAAGGGTTTCCAGGATTTTGGGAGTTTTGGTAGCACCAACTTTATATAAAAATAGAGCCTTAAAGGGCAGAAGCAGCCAGGGAAATCTTGCTTTTGGGGCTGGGTGAGGGATGGGTTTTGTCTGAATGAAAATGTTTATGGGAAGTGATTTGAATATTTCCCTAAGCATTTTCTATTATTCATTAACAAATTAAAGTGGGGGTTTTATCTGAAGTGTTTTGTTAAAATTTCAAGAGTGTGCACAAGAGAAACTTTGTAAAAAAAAAAGAAAAAAAGTAGTTTAGGACAAAATATTCAATTCTCCATCAAAATAGAGCTTAACTGGGGAAATATTAACCAGCTGCAACAATATTGGATCAGGAGGGAAATAGCTGCAGATAGAAGCTTATTTCTTGGAGCTGACTTTTCATCAAAACTCTCCAGTTTTTTCTGCCTAAAAATTTCAGTTGAAATATGATTTTGTATCCCTACAGGAATCAGGTACTTTCTGAAATCAATTTGGCTTAGTCAAGAATCCAACTTGCCATCCAGAAACGGTTTGGGGCAGAAAACACTTGCCTTTCTATCCACATTGCAAGTGACACCTTCTTCCCATCCCCCCAGATCCCTCTCCTGCACGGCACAGAAAATGCTGCTGAATTTGTTCTGGAATCCTTGCAGTCCCTGAAGAGGTCATTAAGTAGTTCTTGGTCTTTATCCCTGCGCATCTGTTTTCCTTTTTTTTTTCTTTTTTTTTATCCTTATTTTTTCTTTCCTGAGCCTGATGAAAGTCTCACCTGGCTAGACTGCACTCAGACACATGGACTTCCCATATTTGTTGGGACCTGGAGCTATAATGAGTGTAACAGTCTCCCTCCAATATTGATTGTTAGCAAATTAGCTGCATGTTAATGGCAGAGGCCTGAAGGAACTGTTTTTGCTATAAATCTGTGAGCACTGTTGTGTGCACAGAATAACTGACAGCACCTCATAAATGTTTGATTGGCGAGGCTTTGGGATGGTTTCCAGCCCATGGGCTCTGCTGGTTGTTCCCAGGGACTGCCTGGTGGACACCACACCACGTTACCCCACGGACACCACCAGCACAGCTGCATAAGCAGCTTTTAGGCTTTTCAGAGGTTTCTCTGATCCCTGCATTAAAGTCTTTTCTCAGAGGATGAGCTCCCAGGACATCAAGGCAATGGATGAAGTTGCCCTCAGCAGTCGCCAGGAAGAATCCACATGGATTCTCCCTATGCAACACTTCAGGTTTCTTTAACATCAAAGGGCCTGTTTGCTCACTTCTTATTTTGGCTTTTTGCAAGAGGAAAATCACCTCCAATTTGATGAAAAGGCAGGCAGGTGATGCTGAGGAAAATGCTGACACTTCCATGCTGAGGCGAAAGGTTTGGCACAGAAGCTCTGCCAAAGGCAAAGACCTGCCCAGCCGGGAGCTCCCCTGTCCTGGGGCCTCATGTCCAGGGGCTCTGAAACAAATTTATAATTGGAGAATTAGGAGCTGCATGAGCAAAAAGTAAAGAGCACCTGCCAATTTCCCGGGGTCTTAAAGCAGTGGCAAGGTGGATTCATATAAAAGATAATGAGCTGTGGTGTATTTGTTACAAAGCCAAGCAGCTGATGTGACATCCCCACATCAGGGCTGCGTTTGCCTGGTGGGACAGTGCTGTGTTTGCTGATGGGATCCTGCAGCAGGGGGTTCCCAGGATCCAGTGCTGGTCCACCACCTGGGATGGGGCAACCCCCAATGGGCAGACAGGCTGGGAATGAGAGGCTGGAAAGCAGAGCCAGGAAAGGGCTCTGGGGGTCCCAATGGGTGCCATTGGCCCTGAATCGGCAGTGCCCTGGCAGCCAGGAGGGCCAACCCTGTCCTGGGGGCATCAGGGAGGGGATTGTCCCGCTCTGCTCTGCCCTGGGGCAGCCTCACCTCAATATTGGGGCATTTTGGGGGGACACAATGGAAGGGAGAGATTGAGCCATTGGAGAGTGTCCAAAGGAGGCAATGAAGATGGGGAAGGGCCTTGATTTGAAGCCGTGTGAGGACACTGAGGGCACTTGGTGTGTTCAGCTGGAGCAGAGGAGACTGAGGGCAGACCTCATTGCAGTTCCAACTGCCTGGGCAGGGGCAGAGGAGGGGCAGGACTGAGCTCTGCTCTGGGGGGACCAGGGACAGCACCCAGGGAATGGCCTGGAGCTGTGTCAGGGCAGGGGCAGGTTGGGTCTCCGGACAAGGTTCTTCCCCCAGAGGCTGGTTGGGCACTGGAACAGAACCATAGGATGTGCTAAGTCAGAAGGGACCCACAAGGATCATTGAGTCCAACCCCTGGCCCTGCACAAGCCCATCCCCAAGAGTCACCCCCTGTGCCCCAGAGGATCATCCAAACCCTCCTGGAGCTCTGGCAGCCTTGGGGCTGTGCCCACTGCCCTGGATAAACTTCCATCTTGGGAATGTCTTTTTTGCCTCTATTAGCTTGTGCTCTGTAAGAGATACAGCAGCATTGTAAGTTTCTTTGAGTAATGAGACATCTAGTGACTTTACTCTCATTATAACTAACAGATTTTCTCCGAGACTACTTTCAGTTCTGTAGTTAAGCTGCAGTATATAATTATTCAATGTAAGTTTAACTAGCATTTAATAATAAAAGTATTCTGAATATTTTTATTGAGAGGTGAATAGAGTATTTTGCTGGTGATAAGAAATAAAAAATCTAATGCTGCCAGCTTTTTTTTAAACAACTTTCTAGGAGGCAAAGTAAGAATAAGGCTGAACAGGGCTGTGATCCCCCTCAGCCGATGGTGGGCATTAGCAAGAAGACACCTTTCTTTTGACCGTTGTGGCTTTCAGAGTCCATCAGTGCAGAGACCATCCCAAGAGCTTCATGTTGGCCAAGGTGGAGCCTCTCTGGGAACAACAGCAGGTTTCCCAGATGTAAAAGAAAGGCTGACTTTGAGTCCCCTTCCAAAATGGAAGAGAGAGATGTGGAAGACCACAACAGGAAAGGGAGATGATCCTCACCGAAATACCAGGCTGAACCAGGGCCATGAGCCAAAGGAATAGAGCAGTGGAGAAAGTTGCTCATTGGAGGTCTGAGCTTTGAAACAACGGATGATAGAGCTTGAGAGAGCACTTTTGGAAATGGGGCACACTCAGGGACTGTGTGGTGATGAGAGACCCACAGGCACAGATAATAGCAGTGGGAACATCATGATTTGAACATCTCAGCACCTCAGTGGGGGCGTTTGCTCAAGCCCTCTGTCTTTGCTTGTTCTGGCTGCCACAGCTGCCTTGGGGTTTGGACAGAAGAATGTCTCCTGTATTTGGAAAGTTGTTCCTCTGAGCCAAGGGATTGGAAATGGCCTTTTGGAAACTGTCCCTTGCACGTGGCCATCATCTCCCACCTGAGGCACTGGATACACCTGTGAGACCTGGGGGGGAGCCAAAGCAAGAACCTGCCTAGGACCAGAGAAATTGGGATTTGCTTGCTTTGCCTTCAAGCACCATGGGCAGGAAGGGTCCTCCCAGGCTGCCTGGACTCAGGGCTGCCTCATGGCTGCTTCCTAATCAGTTGATCCCGCTTGGAGGAAGAACTGGTGATTCAAGTCTCCAGCCTGAGTGTTTCCCTTGGCTTTGAAGGGTGGTCCTGGATGCCCTGGGTGACAGATAGAGGAAACTTTACTGGAACCAACTCCAGGTAGTGAGTTGAATCCCATCTTCAGTGCTTGTGTCTCCATGGAAGTTTGGATTTGCCACACTTTCAAGCATAAGAACTCCCAGCACTTCTTCTAAAACAGAGTAAAAGCAAAACCAAGTGAAAAATGGCTTTGAGTGGAGAGAGGGTGGCTTAGATATTGAGATATTGGGGCGAAATTCTTCCCTGTGAGAGTGGTGAGGCCCTGGCCCTAATTGCCCAGAGAAGCTGTGGCTGCCCCTGGATCCCTGGAAGTGTCCAAGCCCAGGTTGGACAGGGCTTGGAGCAACCTGGGACACTGGGAGGTGTCCCTGCCCATGGCAGGGGGTGGAATGAGACAAGCTTAAAGGTCCCTCCCAACCCAAACCAGTCCATGATTCCGTGATTCTACGAAAAAAACGTAAACAAACAAAAAACACTTTAATATTACCGATGGCAGTTTGGACTAACCCTGCCCCAAGAACGCCTGGTGCCAATGAATATTTCCCCTCCAGCTCCATCCCTGCTCTCCACATGACAAGAAGTCCCTTCCTTGGGAGACTGCAGTACTCTCTGCCCATCTGAGAGTGGATCTGTATCTCTGTTCATCCTCACTGCCCTTTTCCAATTAATATTTTTTTTAATTCTACTACTTCCACTAGACAATGAGATCACCAGAAAGGCACATGGTCTGCAGGGTGCAAAGCCCTTCCTGCTGCTCTGGTCCTTACTCCTTGCCCTCCACAGGTGCCCTTTGCTTCCTGCTGATCAGAGCCCACTAAAGCCTCCAGAGCTACATCAAGCTCTTCTCTTTGACCAGCAAGAGATAGTTTAGAGCTCGCCCTTGTACTCATGTGGGAAGGTTTGATTATTATTTCTTTTGCCTTTCCCAACACTGGCATGTTCCTTACAAACCCCAGCCCACGGATATTATTGAATGCTGCTCCTTTCCTTCCCAGGAAGCCTCAGATTTGGCTGCTCTCTGGAATACACATCATATGCAAACACTGCCTCCTTTCAATTTGCTGCCTTTTCAGGTAGTTTAGGAACATTATACAGCCCAAATCTCAGCACAGACATTTGGGGAACACTACTGGCAACCAGTTTCATTTATTCCTGCTTTTTATTCCTCTTCTTTAACCTCTGATATGTTCCTACTGGTGCCAAGGCAGCCAGTTCTTGGGGAGCTCCAAATGAGGAGCATGCAGGATGCATTTGGAAAATCCAGGTGTGGCGTATGAACCTGGATCACCCTTTACCTGCTTGTCAGTTCTCTGAAGGGCTCAGCTGAATGTCTGAAGCATTTCTTCCCTCTCTACATCCAGGACTACTCATTTATTCTGCACTCCAGCTTTCTCCAGTTTTCCCAGAGCAGCAGTTACTGCTCTGCGCTTCCCCAGCTTCCCTGGGAGCTCGTTTTAAGCACTGGCTTCTCGTCTGCCACCTCCTATTCCTTTGGCACTGAGGCCAATTTAAGGAATGGGTTACCAGCAATTGCATCTCTGGGCTCCTTACAGTGCCTGTGTGAATGCCAGCTGGGCCTGGCAATTTGTTATTACTCCCTGTATTGATTCAACCTAAAGCTCTCCTTACTGACTCTTCGGTCTGGGGTTCTTCCTCTGATTTGTCTCTCCCACCACCCTGGTCAAGGACTGTCTCCATATTCCAGTGCCAGGCACTCACAGGGATTTTCTGCTGTCATTTTACCTTAGCAAACACTTCACACTTCAGTCACCTGTTGGCACCTCCAGGTTTCCTGGTGGCCTGTCCTCCCCAGCATTATTTGCTGCTGAGGGACTGAGCGGAACTGAGGATTAGACAAGGCTTTGCCCTTTTCTGTTTCTTTTCCACGAGCCCAAGTGCCCAGGCAAGTGATGAGATGTCCAAGTCAGGAGACATAAACCAGTCCCTTCATCTGGCCCTTGTATCCAGCTGAGACAGCCCCAACCAGCCAGGCATGAAAGCAGCAGCCTGAATCATCTGCCTGCATCTCCTACCAGTCTCTGGTGACCAGGCTTGGAAACAAAGCATATGGCAGATGGGAGCTTTTTAAAGGGTTTAAGGAGTTCTGTGCAGTTCTCTTTTAGTTTTGATTTTCCCCCTCCCCATGAATTCAAGAAGAGCCTTTGCGGGTAAAATGGAATTCTTTCCCTAAAGCTCCCTGCTCCCCTCGACACCCCTCCTGTGACAAGTCCCTTCCAGCAGAGCCTGGAGTTACTACAAATCCAAACCAGATATTCTCCTAGCCTCAAAATGGAATCATAGAGTCATCAAGTAGTTTGGGCCGGAAGTGACCTAAAAGACCATCCCATTCCAAGCCCCTGCCATGGACAGGGACACCTTCCACTAGACCGGGTTGCTCAGAGCACGTTTGTCTCATCCAGAGCCAGCCTGGCAGAGGGACACTGAGGAGGGGAGGAAAATAGGAGTACAGCCTTTAAGCACTATATAAGCAACTCCAAATCCATGATGCCCCAGCAGGCATCATTCTCTATCACACTATTACAAAAATGGCCAGGTCCTTGAAAGGCTGGGAAACCTTTCCCCCCGCCAGACTGCGCTTCAAACACAAGTCTGAGCTCCTGTTCTTCCCAGGACCAAGTCTTTTCAGTGCACCAAAACCCCACAACCCACCAATAAATATTCTTAAAAGAGCTTTCTGCAACTGTTTTTGAGCACTGAAGAGAAGTGAGCAGTGCTCAGTGCCACAATTTCATGCTCTATTCCATGTGATCCCTCTGCCCCAGCACTGAGCCCAAACTCTTGGGATAAAGGGTTTGACTGGCATGAGCTGCAAGAGCTGCTCCACACTGGCACCACATGGACAGCCATTACTCAGGCTTCTCATTAACGTTTAATGAAGAGAAATGCTTTCTGAATTGTAACTGGAAAGAAACCACCTGGATTACTAACAACACCATCCTGAGCCTTCAGATGCTCCTTTTCCAAGGACACTGCCAGGGTGAGGGGTTGCAGCAGCAGAGGAGGACAAGGGGAGAATCTGCTCACCTTGAGAACACATGCACACACAGATCCACACTCACACTCACTCACACACATCCCTTATGGATACACTTACAGCAAAGCCAGAGCTCCTGGAAGCCCGTGTGGCACGAAGGTGCCCAATGGTGTACCGAGGATCGGGGTGCTGTGCATGGACCAGGGTGCCAGTGGAAACAGTCCAAGGGCCAGCACAAGAGCTCTGTGTCAGCCTTTCCCAGGCAGAGCTGCAAAACAAGGGCGTGTTTTGCAGTGGCCACTTTGAATGGCTACGGAGTGATCCTTTGGGAAAGAGCACCTTTAGGTGACCACATAGGTCACAAATCACAGAATCATGGAATGGTTTGGGTTGAGAGGGACCTTAAAACTCATCTTATTACACCCCCTGCCATGGGCAGGGACACCTTCCATTAGCCCAGGTTGCTCCAAGCCCTGCCCAACATGGTCTTGGACACTTCCAGGGATCCAGGGACAGCCACAGCTTCTCTGGGCAGCCTGGGCCAGGGTCTCCCCACCCTCACAGCCAGGAATTCCTTCCCATCTCTCCCTGCCCTCTGGCAGTGGGAAGCCATTCCCTGTGTCCTGTCTCTCCATCCCTTGTCCCCAGTCCCTCTCCAGCTCTCCTGGAGCCCCTTTAGGGCCTGGAAGGGGCTCTCAGGTCTCCCTGGAGCCTTCTCTTCTCCAGGTGAACAATCCCAAGTCTCTCATCCTTTCCCCATAGGAGAAGTGTTCCACCCCTCGGAGCATCTCNTCTGAGCTGTTCCCAGGGCTGGAGGCAGCTCTGCAGGGGCTCTCACATCAGGAGGCAGAGGGGCAGAATCCCCCCCTCCCCTGCGTCCCACGCTGGGGGATCAGCCCAGCACAGGGGGTTTGGGTGCTGGGCCACGTCCAGCCTCTCACCCACCAGCACCCCTGAGACCTTCTCCCAGAGCTGCTCTCCAGCCATTCCCTGCTCAGCCTGTGTTTGTTCCTGGGATTGCCCTGGATCAGGTGCAGGACCTTGCCCTGCAACAGAACAGGAGCAAAATGCCCCAGCAGTGGGGAACTGGGCTGTGAAACAGCCTCAGCTGCAGACACAGAGCATTTGCCACCCTGTGGGCAAGTGCAGCCTTTTCTCTTTCTCGATTTTGGCCCAGGAAGGTGAGAAGGGCCCTTGGGTGAGCGACAAGGGGACCTTTGCTGAGGAACTCATGCCCTGGTGATCAGTGCCTTCCACCTCCTGCATGTCCACAGTCAAGGATTTCTCTGTGGGGTTAAACTGCCCTTCTTGAGTCATCCCCCCCCAGCACCACCTTCCCCCACAGCACTGATTCCTCTGGACAAATTTGCCATCCCCACCTTAATAAAAGCAACAGTGAGAGTGTTAAATGCAGCCCCAGCAGCATGAGAACCTCCACACAAATTCCAAAATGTCACTTTGGAACTTTAGCACTTCATCTTTTTTAGCTGCGAAGGGTAAAGATCCTCCTCAATGCAAATTAGCACTGCAGCAAAGATGCCAAACCTTCCTCTCCTCCCCCAGTCGTGGTAAGATTCAAGATTGCAGCATGATTAAGCCCTGGCAGCTTTTCCTCCCCTTCTTTTTCTAAAACAAACATTAAATTATGAAAATAAATGTAAAAAATCCCTTATGCTCCTGCAATCTGGATGTTATGGATCAAATGGACCGAAGTCAGAATATAGAAATTCAAAAGGTTACTGAGAAATATCAGCTCTTCATCCTTCATTTCACAGACTTTAAATCAGTATTAAATGATTGCATTAAGGAGGCAGAATATTAGAGAGAGAATTGGCTGAAATTTTGTAGGAATACTTCTAGTCAGTGAGAATGTAAATGTGTTAACAACAAAATGTTTTGCAAATCCATATTTGTTTTGCAGCTTGTGCATTTATTAGAGACACTTGGGCAATGTCACATTCTTTGGTTTCCAATCATTGTGCTTTTGAGAGTTTGAGGTTAATTAAAAAGAGAGAAAAAAAAGGGTGTCCCAATTTTAAATTGAAATGTTTGTGGATTGTCAAACTAATTTTCACTTTAACGAAAAGAAATTCTTCTTTGAGTTCTTGGTTTTCCAAAAATTTCAGTTTCAGTTTGGCTTTAGCTTGGAATTCAACTCTTTCATTCTGTGAAGAAATCTGGGTTTATCCATGAGCTCTGTTAGAGTCAAAGCTGTCACCAGAACCTCTCCTTTTGTGCTTTCTATCTTTTTTTGCATCCTAACTTTGGGGAGCTTTTGCCTTTAATTGCTACAGTCTATTTTAATAAATACTTAGTCAGCAAATTAGTCAGAATCTCTTCTACTTCCTTTCTTCTTCCTTTCAAGTGCAAAATCCAGATGAAATCTGCAGTCAGTGCTGGGAACTGACAGACACAGGAAGGGACATTCTCCATTCTCAGATACTTATTCCTGTTAAAAGCCTTGGCCCCACTGCAAAATTGTCGTGTTTAGTATTTTGTCACTGGCTCCTGATGGGCCTTGTGTGGGTTGGACCTTCACAGGGCTCTCAGTGAGTTCCCAGTGTGTCAGTGATTTCTTCATGGGTTGTTGTCCTCCCTTCTCAAACATCCTCCCCATCTCCCTGTGCTTGCGGTGGTGGTGATGGACGCTCCTCTGGGGTGTCCTTGGTGGAGTTCTTCTGAGAGCCATGGGTTCAAGCCAAGGGAAGTCCCAGTGAAAAATGGAAGAAATCAGAGGGTTTTGAGGATGAGGCCAAGGGGGTGGACACACTGTCAGCCAAAAATGAACAGAAGCACTTTGCTGTGAGGGAACCACGGCAACCAGGTCAAGAGAGAAGCCAAAGGGCACCATCCCCAGGCACTGCTCCCTGCACCCCTCACTTCTCTCTCACAGACAGTAAGGAGACATCCAGAATGTGGGAGACAGTCCCCAAGGAGATGCCTCCACAGTACAATACAAATCCCAACTCTGTGACCAGGGACAGCACCCAGGGAATGGCCTGGAGCTGTGTCAGGGCAGGGTCAGGTTGGATCTCAGGACAAGGTTCTTCCCCCAGAGGCTGGTTGGGCACTGACCAGGCTCCCCAGGGCAGTGGGCACAGCCCCAAGGCTGCCAGAGCTCCAGGAGGGTTTGGATGATCCTCTGGGGCACAGGGGGTGACTCTTGGGGACGGGCCTGTGCAGGGCCAGGGGTTGGACTGGATGATCCTTGTGGGTCCCTTCCAACTCAGCATGTTCTGGGATTCTAGGATTCTCTGATTCTTCTTATAAGATTTCCATCACACAGGAAGGCAGAAGGCTGTTTCAATTTCCTGGGCAGGTGATAATGAAAAAGAAAAAACAAAAAAAAAAAGAAAGAAGGAAGAGTGTGATGCCTGATTGGGTGAGCAGAACTTCTGGAGTTTATCCTGCATTTTTTGTGGAAATAGGCTAAAATAAGTATTTCTCTTTTTTAAGAGCAGACAACTTTATTCATGCTCCCAGTCCTCCTGACAAACCAGGGCTTCCAGGCAGGAAACTCACTAGTCATGGCTGGGATTCAGTGGTAGAGGAAGACAAAGAGCTTCCAAACCATGGCTACAAGTGGGATGTGTTTTGGGACTAGAGCTGTCCAGTGCCTTTGTTTTGTGCTCCTTCTCTGGCTTCAGCTTCACTCTGCAGAGACCAAAGCCCAGCCTGTGGGAAGGGGAATTTGGGACCTGCATGGATGGGCACTACAGGCATTGGCCTTCCTAAAGAAATCTCCCTCTCTCGTGACTTCCAGCCCTGCTCACTTCTTTCTTCTCTCCTTTTCCAAACTCAGCACAGCATTTCCCAAAACGCCTGAGCAGTGGGTGAGGAGGACACAACCCCAGCACTGTGACTGACCATGATGGCCATGTCTCAGGGCTGGAGAGGCATCATAAAGCATGACCAAAACTCATGAACTGCACTGGCTGAGAGAAAATCTGCAGCTGTTTGAGCGTGCTGGAGTCCTGAGGAGGTGCAGGCGGGTGAACACGGACACCAAGGCTGGAAGGGGAGCTCAGTGCAGCCCCCAGGGATGAGTGTGGGTGAGCCTCATCAGGAGCAGGGATTCACCACTGCCCTTCAGTCCTGCACCCGCTGCTTCAGGAGCACATTGGCAACTGGGGCAGGAGCAAGAGAAGGAGAAATTTATCAGCCCAAATTTATCCTTTGACAGCCCAGGCACATGCAGCCCAGAGGGAGAAAAAATCCCGGTTTCAGCACGTGAGTCTCTGCTTTGGCCTCCTCAGAGATGTCCCTGATGGCAGGATTGATGGCTGCCTGGCAGAGGGGATTTCTCACTGCTGACCACAATGGGACTCCAGCTGATAACTCAGATGGAGACGTCTCCACTCTGCAGCAGCGTTTGTGCAGATGGATCCTGCCAGGCTCCAGTCACTCCGACACGTCAGGAGGGAGCACTCATGCTCAGCACATCAGCTGAGTTCAGGAGGATCCTGTCCTGTCCCTCCGACTCCCTCACTCCCCATCCCTGGAAGTGTCCAAGGCCAGGTTGGACAGGGCTTGGAGCAACCTGGGCTAGTGGGAGGTGTCCCTGCCATGGCAGGGGTGGGATGAGATGAGCTTTAAGGTCCCTCCCAAACATTCCATGGTTCTGTGACATCTCTTACATGCCCTTGGCAAGGGGAACCACAGAGCTCATGTGCAGGATCCAATGGTGTCCTGGGGACTCTGGAGTCGCATCCATCCACCTCACAAACACCATCTCAAGGATCTTTTTATTCTACCGCCCACAGTAGGAGGAGAAACTGGATGGGCTTTAAGGTCCCTTCCAACCCAAACCATTCCATGATTCTGTGACTCTTGCCCCACAGCCCAGTGTGGGTTGTGTCCATCCAGCCCCTCAGTCACAGCAGTGCTGGGTTCCCATTCCAGCTCCAGCACAAGCCAGGTGAGCAGCTACAGAGTAAATCACATTAAAAACAACTCTCCCAAGATAAAATAATCCACTTCTTATCAGAGAAAGTGTTTCAATTGGCATTGTAACCCAAGAGGAGCAGTTTTGCTTTGCCAAAATCTCTGTAAAGTTGTAGTTTTGGATCAGCCTCACACAACTATTTTTTTCTGGATCGCTGGCCAAATGGAGAATACAATCAGTTGCATATCCCTGCTCATGACAATCAGACAGGGCAGCCTTGCCCTCCATTTGCAGAACCAGCAGAAGGAGGTGAAAGATCTGAGCTGTCACTGACACACACAGTGCTGCCAGCTCCTGCCTTCCAGGCCCAGGGAAACAACTGATTTTACAGGAAGCAGGGAAGTTAATTGTTTTTTGAGCTCCTTTCCCTGGAGCAGTGAGGGAGGGATGGGGCAGTGATTCAGAGAATGGATGTGGTTTGGAGATTCATGGAAAAGCAGCTTTTGGAAGAGAAATGAGATGCAGGCAGAGCCCCACGTCACAGCTACTGATGTTTCTAGGAAAATGAGTGTCACTCTCTGAGCAGGAGGGAGCTCAGTGACAGCCCTGCATCTTTATTAAGGGCTGTTCCAATTAGACTTATTACACAGGTGATCTAATCATGACGGGTTCTGGTCCAGAGCTGCTGATAATTAAATATTTGCAGTTTCTTAGAGACATCCTGGTGATTTTTTTCAGTGTATGCACTGGAGGACAGATGCCATTTCTTTTAGCCAACAAGAGAACATCAATTACAGAGATTCAGAAAACATGAAGCAAATACAGGGCGAGTCGTAAAGGAAAAACATTTTCCAAGGCTTGTAGCTGCAGGTTCACACCTCCCTCTCTCCAGCAAACCCCACATCCTCCTTCAGTGAGAGGGGACTCACAACTGCAGAGAGCACAGATGTGTCTGTTCAAGCCACCCGGTCTGTTCAAGCTCACAGTGACGATGGGGGTGTAGGATGGATGGGGCAAGATGGATGGAAAGTGCCTTTTCTTGTTCACTGCTCATTCTTGGATTGATTTCCAGTGGTTTCCACTATGTCCCCTGGGGTTTTTAGTATCATTTCCGTCTCCATGGAAAGGGACAATCTGTGGAACCAAATCACACCTTGGAAAGACGGACTGACACCAACATCTTGATCTTTGTTTGCCCTTGACTTTTCTCTCTGTGATCAGGAGCTGATTCCTCATGGGGTGTGAAGTGCTGACAGCAGAATCCATGTGGTGAGCAGGGACTATTGGGATTCAGAGTCAGGGAAGCAGATCCTGGGCCAGCTTGGCATCCCACACAGCTTGACCCTGCTATTTCTGCCTGAAATGTGAACTTATGGCTCAGCATTCCCTCCTTCTCTGAGCAAACTGAAGGAGTAGGGTCCACCAAGGCAACACCCAGGAAAACGTGGGTGGTGGACCTGCCTCTGGGTGTAATTTAGGAACACTGCCTAAATTTCAGTCCATCTCAGGCTTCTGCCTAAAAAACCTGCTGCCTTGAACTTTGTGTAGCCCCCGGCTCTGGATTTCTGTGTAAGATCATTCCAAGCTGGACCCCACAGTGCACAGCTTCAGTGTGTCTAATTTTTAGAGGTTCCAACAAAACACCCAGCCCTTTCTACAGTTAATGTTATCACAAATTGAGTCTGTGCGTCATTCCCAGACTCAGCCTTCCATGCCTGCAATTTCCTACCACTGGATCTTGATCTGTCCTTATCTGCAAAATTAGACATTGTTTTGCTATCAGGAATCTGCACCCTCTGGGTAGATTTTTATGCTATGAGCATTATTCAGAAACTTCACTTTAATAAACTGAAAGACGGAGCTCCTTCTGTTTGCCACATTTGGGCAGGTTTTCCAAATCTTGACTCATCTTTGCAAGTCTTTGTCTCCCTTTTCCAGCTTGACAACATATTTTAACAATGTGGGTATCAGCTCTAGAGGCAGCATTTTATCTTGCTTTCCCCATTGTTGTGTGCAGAAATCACACCACCTCTTTCTATCCAGCTGCCATTTCCCTATGAATACAATTCTGGCTCCTGTTCACCATCCCAGTTTCCTTATCTTGGAGTGAGCTCCCATTAGATTATATCTATTCCTCTCCAAGTCATTTATGGGGTCAGGGCTTTACCATTTCTCAGATCACAAGTCTGATCTGGGTTGTCTGTGCCTTGATTTCTGTCTTTTGTTTATTGTTCATAGAATCACAGAATCAGACAATACTCTGAGTTGGAAGGGACCCACTAGGACCATCCAGTTGAACTCCAGGTCCTGCACAGACACCCCAACCATCCCATTCTGTCCCTCGGAGCGTTGTCCAAACCCTCCTGGAGCTCTGGCAGCCTTGGGGCTGTGCCCACTGCCCTGGGGAGCCTGGTCAGTGCCCAACCAGCCTCTGGGGGAATAACCTTTTCCTGAGATCCAACCTGATCCTGCTGTTCCCTGGATCCTGTCACTGTTCACAGAGAGCAGAGATCAGAGCTGCCCCTCAGGAGGAGCTGCAGACCCTGGTGAGCTCTGCCCTCAGTCTCCTCTTCTCCAGCTGAACAGACCAAGAGCCCTCAGCCCTCCTCAGGTTGACCCTTTCCCACTGATCTGCCATCTCGCCAGTGATTTAAGACTCCTGTAGGTCCCTCCAGCTCAGCTGTGAAGAAGTTGAATGGTCTGGGCTGAGAACAGGCCCTGAGCAGCTGGAGGAGGGGGTGGTGGGCAGGTCACTGCAGGGGCTGTGCTCCTGGCCGTGGTTTGCTACAGAAGATTTCCTGTGTTGGATGACACCACTCGATGGGGAAGAAAGGGACTCCTTACCATCCCCTCATCCAGATGAGAGGAAGATTTTTAGTGCTTGAAGAAAGAAGCTGCTCATTACTCATACCACAGGTTTTTCCTCCTCTGCCGTTTTCCATCATCACTGAAGTGTGGCTTTTGCCAGGATACTCCATTCTTCCCCTGTCAGTGGAGAAGAGCAAGTCACAGAGCACCTGGCCGGCTTCCTCACTGCTTCCCAGGCTTCTGCAGGAGAACTGAGCCACTTGACAGGTAAAAATTGACACCCACCCCTGGTGCTGCAATCTGGCGCCTGTGGTGCTCTCAGAGAGCTGCTTCTTCCCTCTAATAACGCCACGAGAGCCTCAGTGTGGGCTCTGTTCTTCACCCAGCACCGGTGGACAGGGCTGTTGTGGGCACCCCCACCCTGTGCAGGTGTGAGATTTGAACTCTGTACAGAAAATATATCCAGCAGCTGCACCAAGATGCTCCAGAGGAATTCCCAGCTTTGCTCCAAATGGGATAACAAGATGGGCTGTGCAGCAAACCCACCTTGCAGCTTGCTGAGAGCATCACCGCTGGGGTTTGGTTAATGAAGGGCCAGCTGTGATGGGACAACACGTGGCTCAGGTGGACACAAAACCACCCCAACAGTTCCAAGAACTCTCCAAAAACTGCAAGTCAGCCAGGCCTCTTGAATCACCACTTGCAAAAAGGCAACAAAACAGCAGCTGCTTGTGGGAAGGGTTTTGCAGAAGCAGCCCTAGGGAAGTGGGAACAGCCAGCTAAGAGGTGCAGCAGCTCCAACCCTTCCAGCTGCAGGGGCCCATCCCAGTACCACCCCCCCAAATCCATCTCTGGAAACCAGAACCACCCCTGAATAATATTTTAATCATAGTTCAATCACATCAGGGAAGAAATAGGCTTTTAAGACACACTGACTGCAGAAGGAAATAGAAGGTAATTAGTTTGTCAGAGCCCCCCTGGCCAAGGTCCAGATGCCAACATGTGCCCTGGGTCAAGAAGCAGTTGTGGGCACAATCCCAGTGGTTTATTTCTTATCTCATGGGCTCCTCCTGCCTGGCATCTGCCAGAGGAGACCAGTGACAATCCCTACACTGAATCTCACTGCCTACAAAATGTACTTGGTCTGTGTTGATGCCAACATCTGCAGTTGTTCCTGGGAAGCTGATGCTCACACACATGCCAGGGACTGCAGTCTGTGCAGAATTCCCTTCTGCACCAACCCACCAAAGTCTTGGAGAAAAGGAGGCTCGGGGGGACCTTCTGGCTCTGCAACTCCCTGACAGGAGGGGGGAGCCGGGGGGGGTCGGGCTCTGCTCCCAGGGAACAAGGGACAGGAGGAGAGGGAACGGCCTCTAGCTGTGCCAGGCGATGGTCAGGTTGGACATCAGGAGGAATTTTTTCCTGGAAAGGGTGGTCAGACCTTAGCAAGGGCTGCCCAGGGAGGTTTGGAGTGCCCAGCCCTGGAGGTGCCCAAGGAAGGCCTGGCCGTGGCACTCAGTGCTCTGGGCTGGGGACAAGGTGGGCATCGGGCACAGGGGGGATCCATGGGTTGGGAGGGTTTTCCAACCTAAAGCATTCTGTGGTTCTGTGAATTAAGTGGTTGTACTCCCCGTTACAAATTCCTAACCAGGAGGACAGTTATGATGATCTTTTCCCATCTCCTGCTGATCCCTGAGCAATCACCACCCAGACCCCTTTTTATGGCTAAAGGAGAACAGCTGCTCCAGCAAGATGTTCAGCCTTCCCCTAAATACTCTGTGTGCACAGAACCCTCCAGCTTTAAAAGCTGTGGGATGAAGCTGTGCCTTGCTAAGGGGGGAGCTTCTCCTGTACTCCCCTTGACTGCTTTGAGGGCCCTCTCTGTGTCCCCCCTGAGCTCCACCAGTGCCAGCTCTACCCTGTGTGGTAAAGACAACCCAATTTCCCATGGCTTCCTTGGCCAGGAGTATCTGGGGGTGAGCAGGGTATGCAGAGTGATGCCATTCACACCGGGGTTCTCCTATGTCCCATGATTTCCAAGTGCTCTTTCTCAAAAGCACCCAAAATGAAGTTTTCTGATGCCTTTCTGCTCTCCAGCCCTCCCAACACAAATAACATGAGCATCATGAACATGTCTAATTCCCATGAATAATTTATGCAAAGTAATAAGTTCCTGATACCAATAAACAGAATAAATACAACTCCCAGAGACCACATTACCAACCAGAATTCATTTTTACACCAATATAAAACCGTTATGATCAAGTAAGGGGAGAAATAATCTCCATCAATAACACTTTCTTATTTCCTCATTGTTTTATCTGCACGGGCTCCATCTCTGTGGAGGGTTCAATCCATCCAGCTGTCCTGGGGATGCCTCGGAAGCTGCTCCAGCAGGTATTGGATTAATCATTTCTCATCACCAGACAGTCAGTGTTGGAGGCTTTTCTTGTTTCGCTCACAACATCAGATCACTTTGAGCCACAAGCAGGGTGAGACCTGAACATGTTTTACCCTGCAGGTACTGAGAAACAGCCTGATTTGGAAAAATACATATTTTCACTCTTAATTTCATACTGGCACTCACTGCACAAGACTTGAAACGTCATTATTGGACACCAGAAGCAGGTTTGAATTCAGGAGCTAAAAGTCAGTGAAATCACTCTGTGTCACTGGTGGTTTGATTAGATTTTTGCAGATATGTTTTTCCATTTGGGTCCAGATTGTTTTTGTCCATTATTTCCCAGCTTCTCCCATTTTATAATTCACTAAAGGGTTTGAGAGGCTCAGCAGAAACATTTTGATGCACCATTTACTTAGCACAGACTGTATTCTCTGGACAACCCTAATATCCTGCCTTTCACAAAACAACCATTTCCTTCAAATGGATGTGGGAAAAGAGTCCTTTACTGGGTAACTGTTGTTTTCCCTCATTGTTTACTTGATTTTCTGTACTGCTTAGCAGCTCTGAAGAGCACAGACTGTGCAACGACCACCTAAAATTTATGCAGATCCATTTTTTTGACAGGAATTTGGAATTGTCAGTAGGTAGAAAAGCCTGATTTAAGACTTTGCAACTTTTTAGACTTATCTCACCAGATTAGAGCAAGGACAATATTCAGCTGCAGTTACTAAGCAGCACAAATTAGCTCCCTCGGTGGGAATCTCTCTCAAGCTCAGCATGGAAAACATCAGGTCCCTTCGGAGGGGAAACACCTACCTCTGCAACTCTTAATTGCCACTGTTAATTGCCAGGCTGGAAGTGCTGCCTGGCTGGAGATGATAAAGGGGAGATGAAAGGAGAACAAAGGCAGCAGCCAAGTGCAAAGTTTGTGTGCTCTGGGGGACAGAGCCCCAGGGATACAGCAGAGCCTGGGAACCACAGCAACTTCCAGGAGAACTTGGAAAGGCAGGAGGTTTCTGTGGAAGAGCTGAGTTTGGAGACAGACGGTGGAGTCAGACAGGGCTGAGCCCAGAGCATCCATGGGGCTGCAATTCCTGGACTCTCTGGTGTGTCCTTGTTTCTCCTCTCACACCTCCAAGCAGCAAGAGAAGTCTGGGATCAGCTGCACTAAAGGGTGTGGTGGGGAGGTGAGGAAGGAGATGATGATCCAGCCCATATGGTTCCAAGAGCACAAGGAACCCAGAATCTCAGAATATGGTGAGTTGGAAGGGACCCACAAAGATTGAATCCAACTGCTGACCCTGCACAGGCCCATCCCCCAGAGTCACACCCTGGGCCTGAGGGTGTTGTCCAAACGCTCCTGGACCTCTGGAAGCCCTGGGGCTGTGCCCACTGCCCTGGGAGAATGGCGTGGGGCACCCAGGGAACCACAGAATCATGGCATCATTAAGGTTGGAAAAGATCTCCAAGTTCATCAAATCCAACCTTCGACCAACGCTCCCAGGCCCACCAAACCACATCCCCAAGTGCCACCTCTGCTCCTCTCTGGAACAACTCCAGGGATTGCGACTCCACCTCTGCCCAGGGCAGCCCCTTCCAATGCTTAGCCACTACTGCAGTGAAGGATTTTTTCCTAATATCCAACCTAATGAGGTTCAATAAGGGCAGTGCAGGTCCTGCACCTGGGGAGGAATAACCCCAGGTACCAGCACAGGTTGGGGGCTGAATTACTAGAGAGCAGCTCTGTGGAGATGGACCTGGGGGCCCTGGTGAGTGACAAGTTGACCATGGGCCACCAGTATGCCCTGGGGGCCAGAAGGGACAGTGGGATCCTGAGGTGCATCAGGAAGAGCACTGGCAGCAGGGCAGGGAGGGGATCCTGCCCCTCTGCCCAGCCCTGGGAATGCACATCTGCAGGGCTGGGCCCAGCTCTGGGCTTCTCAGCACAGGAGGGACAGGGAGCTCCTGGAGCAGGGCCAGCAGAGGCCACAGAGATGGTGAGACACTGTGGGAGCTGGGCCTGGTTAGTCTGGAGAAGAGAAGACTGAGAGGGGATCTTATCAATACATGGAAATATCCCCAAGGGGTGTGAGAGGATGGTGCCAGACTCTGTTCAGTGGTGCCCAGCGGCAGAACAAAGAGATATGGCCATAAACTAAAACACAAGAAGTTTCACCTCAACACGAGGCAGAACTTCTTTCCATGGAGGTGGCAGAGCCCTGGAACAGCTGCCCAGGGAGGGTGTGGAGTCTCCCTGTCTGGAGACATCTAGACATGTCCCTGTGTCACCTGCTCCAGGTGACCTTGCCTTGGCAGGGGGCTGGACTGGATGATCTCCAGAGGTCCCTTCCGACCCTGATGATTCTGTGAACTTGACCCTCCCCTGGCACAACTTGAGACCGTTCCCTCTCCTCCTGTCCCTTGTTCCCTGGGAGCAGAGCCTGACACCCCCCAGGCTCCCAGCTCCTGTCAGGGGGTTGCAGAGCCAGAAGGTCCCCCCCAAGCAGGCTCAACCCTGGCACTGCTGCCCAGCCACAGGCTCTGCTGCTTGGGCTGCACCCAGACCACCCTTCCAAGGGTTTAATGCCACTGGGGGAGATAAACAGGATTTAATGCTGAAAGCCAAGGTGCCAGGACAGGCTTTACTGAGCAGAAAGGATTCCATAGCAATTATCTTGGAAGACTCTCGGGAATCTGCAGCTCTTTGCCACATCCTGGAGGTGCTGGGAATAAATTTGACTTAGTTTGTCTCCATCACCAGTCTGAGAAAAATCTTGCAAAACACCTCAGGGAAACAATAACACAAGAACTGATAAGCAAACAAAGGTGATCTCTGATTGTTTTTTTTTTTCAAAACCAGTATTTTCAGGAAGAAAAGAAATCTCTTTACAATTGCTTTCATATGAAGATTTCATTTTCCCATGTGGAGTCTGTGATTTCCCCTCTCATCTGAACTTTGTCCAGTTCAAAAACATGGGCAAGCAGAGGGGACCTTCTCATTTTTAAAAGGTGAAGTTTTGTTTTAAATATTCAGGATTTCATAGAAAAAGCTACCCTTGGAAAAAAGTTGATTTTATCAGTGGGAAGCCAATATCCACATGGGAAAAGTTGGGTTTTCTCCATTTTCAGTGGCCAAAGAGAAGAAAAATGTCCATACTCAACAAAACACACTTTCAAAGTCTCTTAAAGTTTTGTTCCTCAAACATTTTGCTTAAAAATAGAAGCAGAGAATGAAGAAAGTAATTGAAAATTAGTGTCACTCCCTCAAAGCAATTTCCTTCAGAGAAACAGTTTCTTGAATTAAAAAAAGATACTTATTTTGGGAATTTTTTCCCTGCTACTCCAATTAGCAGCATCTAGACAAACATTTTGTTTTTCAGTGTAGGACAAACCAGGCAAATCCACACATACTGGGATTGTGACATTCCTGTAGCATTGGAATGAGCAGGAAGAGGTTGAACAGCTCCTGCCATGGATGTGCCCCCCACCCTTTGTATTTCCTCCCCCCTCCACAGTGAGACCCTCACCTGGGCCCTGCTTTCACACACACCCTACAGGTCCAGCTGCAGGAGGCCTCTGTCTTTACAGCACCTCATGGGACTGGCAGTTCGGGTTCCTCCACACCAACTTTGGCATCTGGATGTTTTTATCTTCACATAGGTACTGAGATGGTTTGTGGGGGTTGTCTTCCAGAAGTCCCTTGTGCTCTGGGTTCCTCTGCAAGGAGCAGCTCAGATTTGGGTGGTTCCTTTTCGTTTCTCAGCTCTTCAGCAGTACTTTGAGGACATGACAGGCTGGGAGAGCTGGGGGGGTTCACCTGGAGAAGGGAAGGCTCCAGGGAGACCTGAGAGCCCCATTCCAGAGCCTAAAGGGGCTCCAGGAGAGCTGGAGAGGGACTGGGGATGGAGGGACAGGACACTGCCAGAGGGCAGGGTTAGGTGGGAGATTGGGAAGGAACTGTTGGCTGTGAGGGTGTGAGGCCCTGGCCCAGGTTGCCCAGAGAAGCTGTGGCTGCCCCTGGATTCCTGGAAGTGTCCAAGGCCGGGTTGGACAGAGCTTGGAGCAATCTGGGCTAGTGGAAGGTGTCCCTGCCCATGGCAGGGGATGGGATAAGATGAGCTTTAAGGTCCCTCCCATGCCAACCCATGCTGGGATTTGGGATATCAGTGTCCACTTCCCCGTGTCTTTTTGAAGGGCAGAGTGAGGAGGGGACGGTCACTGTCTCAGGACAGTCCCACTCCCTGCACAGGGCCCTCTCCACCAGAGTGAGCATCACACCCCAGCCCCTCCTGGGCTTTGGTTTGCGGCAGAATTCAAAGCAGCTTTTTTTGCTCTACGAAAGCAGGATCAAAGCTCCCTTCCCTGAGCTGATTCCAGCAATATTCCTCATCAAAAAGCAAGGGAAGAAAAAAAGACCGTATTTGCCTGTGGTTGTCTTCTAAATAAATCCCCCTCTCTCAGGAGGCTTGGGGCTGCTGTCTCACCCCCAATCAGCTCCGGGGCTGCTGGGAACGTTCCTCTTTTCTCTTCAGCACTTTCAGAAAAAGAACCCCCCCTATCGTAGGAATTTGAGATGTTTACATCTGCTTATCTTCCTTCTGATCTCAGGATTCCTAAAACATTTCACTCCCTCTTTAGCTGTATCATTAGTTCTGCACAGATGACTGAGAAAAGCCTTCTTGCAGAGCTTTGCCTCTGCAGGCAGCCCAGCACCCCAGAGCATTCCCATCTGCCTTTCTTCTGGCCCCAGCTCCCTTTATTCATCTCAACAGCCTGCAAAAGGACTCATACACCAGTCTTATTAAGCAGAGGCAGTGGCTGCAGCCAGACCCTGCTCCTCCTGCCCCTCTGTACATGAGCGGGGTCACGTTGCCTTTAAGGCTCCATGGACAATTCCTGTAAAACTTGATATTTCTACTAAAAATTCTCCTTTATAGGCATATCCACTGTTTCTTTTCCAGGCGGTCACCTGGGCCCTGCCTGTGCTGAAGATCTGCATCCATGTAAAGGGCAGCTCCTTTCCATCCATGTGCTGATGAGGCAGAGTGAAGGTCCAGCTCCATCCTCAAAGCTGAACAAGTTGTGCCTGATGTCACATAAGCTCCCTCACAAGACATTTATAACCTGCCACAGAGCAGCAACAGTTTAAAACGCACCTGCAGAACTGCAAGGGAGCTGGTGCCCTGGTGCACAGGGATGTTCTTACTCGGGTATAAAACTGAAATGATTGAAATGCAAGAGAGCTGAGACAAAATAGAGCCTCCAAAAGCCTCTTTCAGGTCCCTCTGAACCTAAACCATTTTATGATTCTATGACACACTGAGGGACATTTCTAGAGTCACCTACATCTACACCATCCTTCTGGACCATTCCCAACTCCTGCTTGTCCTCACGGACCCCTGATATCCCCTTGAGTCCTACCCTGACATAAACTCCCTTGGGAGGAACACTGGAGCTGAAAAGGTTGTGCACATTTGACTTTTACCTCTTCTGCCCCATGAGGACCTGGCACAGCACACCTGGGTCCTACAGAGGGGCCTGTGTGTCAAGCCCAGAGCTGGGACCACTGCTGTGTGGTGTGTGGGGGAGTGTCCTGGTGCATCCGAGACTGATGGAAACACCTTCAGTGATCCAACACAAGGCATGTCTGTGGAGTGCCCTGGTCATACAGCCCATCACCAAACACCCTCTCCATGCCCATCTGGCCACAATTTGGGATGAAAGTCACCCTGTGATTCCCACCCAAGGGGAGCTGCATCACCTAAGCAGCACGGGGAGCACGGAGTGGCCGAAGCAGGGGTGGCAGTGGGGCTGCAGTGCCCCAGCTTTGCCATGTGCCCACCAGTAACACCAGTTACGATGCTCAGGGACATGCCAATAATCCCACAGCATCAATATTCCTTGGAACTCACTGAGCAGGGAGTATCAAAGGAAAAGCATCTTTCTGCCGCTCATGTCAGCATCTTACATAAAAGTTAAAATTACCTTCTCTCCCCTGCCCTCAATCCTCTGAAATCCTACCCCAATTTGCTGGCCTGGCAATGACAGGCAGCAGGCTCACCTTACACAGATCCCTGTCGGAGCTGGGGCCTTCAGCAGCCTGAGCTGCCCTGCTCCAAACACTCATCTGCTGGTGAGAAAACACATTTTAATTGAGCAGCCCAGGAATTCAGCTCAGGCTGTAAAGCTGCCTGCTTTTATCTGGAGATGCCATTCTGCCAGTCTTGATGTTATCTGCAAATTTCAGACTTATTTTTAGATAATTGATAGAAGAGTTGAAAAGTACAAAGGCTTCACTGTTTCCTTGAGATCCCAACAGAAATGTCCCCATTCAGTGGCAGTTTTGTGTTGATTAGTAGTGTTCTGTAGTCTGTTGTCACTTCCCAACCCATTTAACATGGATTAGGTAATGCCCAATACTAATGTTTAAAAACAGAATGTGATGTCAGATCCCTTGCAAAAGCCTTTCATGGGTTATATCTGTCAGCTCCAAGCTGAGAGGTACTTCAGTGCCATGGAGCTCAACTATTGTGTCAGTATGTCCTGCTCTGTTCACTCCACACACACAGATCCTTAGACCTCACAACAGCACAGAAGCAAAAATCAGTCCTCAAGGTCCTGGAAGTGTTCAAGGCCAGGTTGGACAGGGCTTGGAGCAACCTGGGCTAGTACAATCACAGAATCACAGGATATGCAGAGTTGGAAGGGACCCAAAAGGGAAGTGTCCCTGCCCATGGCAGGGAGGGTGGAATGAGATGAGCTTTAAGGTCCCTTCCAACCCTCCAACCATTCTTTGACTTTATGGTCCTATGAACCTGAGTCCAAACAGGAATTGACTCTGCCCTGAGGACTGGCCCTGCTGGATTGGAGCATCTGTATTCCCACTGCTCCTCCTGAAGGAGTTCTCATGGTCCCCCAGCAGTAGCACACCCTTTCTGCAAGGTTCTGACCTGCCTCTGCTGCTTTTTCCAGCCCTCCTGTGTGATGTTCTTGGCACGGGGAAGGAGTTGTCCATAGGGAGAGGGGAAAGATGCTCTGCAGAGACCGTGCTCGGCAGGTCCTGCCCCCAAAGTCATCCTGGCTCTGACCCCAACAGCGCTGCAGCATCCACCACTGCCTGACACATCCCTGCATGCCCAGCCCTGCCTGACACATCCCTGCATCCCCCAGCCCTGCCTGACACATCCCTGCATCCCCCAGCCCTGCCTGACACATCCCTGCATCCCCCAGCCCTGCCTGACACATCCCTGCATCCCCCAGCCCTGCCTGACACATCCCTGCATCCCCCAGCCCTGCCTGACACATCCCTGCATCCCCCAGCCCTGCCTGACACATCCCTGCATCCCCCAGCCCTGCCTGACACATCCCTGCATCCCCCAGCCCTGCCTGACACATCCCTGCATCCCCCAGCCCTGCCTGACACATCCCTGCATCCCCCAGCCCTGCCTGACACATCCCTGCATCCCCCAGCCCTGCCTGACACATCCCTGCATCCCCCAGCCCTGCCTGACACATCCCTGCATCCCCCAGCCCTGCCTGACACATCCCTGCATCCCCCAGCCCTGCCTGACACATCCCTGCATCCCCCAGCCCTGCCTGACACATCCCTGCATCCCCCAGCCCTGCCTGACACATCCCTGCATCCCCCAGCCCTGCCTGACACATCCCTGCATCCCCCAGCCCTGCCTGACACATCCCTGCATCCCCCAGCCCTGCCTGACACATCCCTGCATCCCCCAGCCCTGCCTGACACATCCCTGCATGCCCAGCCCTGCCTGACACACCCCTGCATGCCCAGCCCTGCCGTGCAGCTCCGCTCCCCTGCCCACGCCGGGGGCCGCGATGGAGCCGCTCCGATGGGCTCCCTCTGACAACCTGCTCTGGGCTCGCTGCAATTAATTCTCCCCGCTGTCCACTGCCTCTCCGGAGGTGGAAACACGGCGCTGGGAGTGCTTGGCAGCGCTCCAGGACGAGCTCGGTGTGTCAGGATGCAAGAGGGATTTTTATTTTTGTTTTTTATCATCAAGCTCAGCTACAAACAAACCTTTAATTAATTCCCCCGCAAAGTTCTGCTGAGCTCGTGGCCTCCAATCCCTCTGGGAGGCTCATTAACCTGATCCTCTCCCTCTGTGCTCCTTTCTCGTGATTGTCAGTTTTCACTTGTTGAATCTTAATGCCTTTCCCTGGTGCAACAATCTGCTCCTGTTCCCCACACGCCTTCGCCCCCAGAGCACAGGCTGCACTTCTATTTTGCCTCTATGAGCTCATGCTCCAGCTGCTTGGAGAACAGCACAGCTCCCACTTCTCTGCAGGAAAATTTGGCTTTTTTCAACATTTCCCCTTAGCATTGGAAAAGGAAATCACCCAGGAATTTCAGTTTTCCACTAAAATTTTCATGTTTCAAGAGCTGGTGTATTTTTTGTTTGTTTTGGATTTTGTTTGTTTTTTGTTGTTGTTGTTGTTTTTCAGTGAAAGCTGCAGTGCTGTGGAACATGGAATCACGGAATGGTTTGGGTGGGAAGGGACCTTAAAGCTCATCTCATCCCACCCCCTGCCATAGGCAGGGACACCTTCCACTAGCCCAGGTTGCTCCAAGCCCCATCCAACCTGGCTTTGGACACTTCCAGGGATCCAGGGACAGTCACGGCTTCTCTGGGCAACCTGGGCCAGGGCCTCACCACCCTCACAGGGAACAATTTCCTCCTAATACCCAATTTAAATCTCGTCTCCTTCAGCTTGAAGCCATTCCCCCTTGTCACTCCATGCTCCTGTGAGAACTCCCTCAGCATGTTCCTATTTCAATGTTTTCAGCAAAAATTTGAGGAAAAAGGATCCAGACTTTATCAGATTCCAAGATTACTCAGGCATTTTGGGCATAAGCCCGTTTTTTGGTGGGGGATTATCTCACTCAGCTCCATCTTGACCAAAAGCCCCTTGATCTCAGGCATGAGGCACCCAGGCTGTTCTCAACACGCGGAAACATTTCCTGAAGCTGAAAAAGAGAAGCTGATAAAAGTAATTGAGATGTTTTGGAGACTTTTTAGTCTTTGTCACTCAGTTTCCTGAGACTGATGCAGGAGCACTGAGAGCCTTCCAACCTTCCCTGGGAAGTGACAACGGGCACAAAAATGCTTGTGAAGCCTCAGGCTTTCAGGGAAGGTTCAGGTTGGATATCAGGGAAAATTTCTTCACTGAAAGAGTGTTCAGGCCTTGGCACAGGCTGCCCAGGGCAGAGGTGGAGTCACCACCCCTGGGGGTGTTAAAAAATGAGCAGATGTGGCACTTTGTGCTATGGTTTAGTGAGTGTGGTGGGATTTGGTCAAAGGCTGGACTTGATGATCTTGGACGTCTTTTCCAACCTAAATTGATTCCCTGATTCTGTTCTATGATTCTCAGACACCAAGGTGCCCCCTGAGCCAGTGGCCATGGAAGTGCTGAAGGTGGAGGTGTGGGGTCCAAGGGCAGGGGAATGAATTTGCACCCCAGACCCAGGGAGCCAAGGGATGTGGCACCACTGTGACATTCAGTCACCAGACCCATTTTTACACCGTGTGGCAAAGCCAAGGCCACTTGGCTCTGTCCAAAGGCAAGGGTAGGCCAAGGTGCTGCAGATCCCCAAGGACAGGTGGGACTGCTTAGTCCTGGCTCACAGAGATCACCCTCTGCAGAAAAGCAGTGTTTGCCATGGGGAAAACCTGCTGCTGTTCCTTAGGGACAGTGACCCCCATCCAGGAGGGAGTTCAGGGTTTCACAACAAGCCCAACATGCACCACAAGAAGGAGCAGGGGGGATGCCCTGGAACTTTCCTTCACTTCCACCATCCCCCTCCCCTGGCTGGCCACTGCTGAGATCACTCTCCTGAGGGACAGAAGCAGAGAAGGGACCAGACTTGTGTTCCTTATCATTGGCAAAGTCCCCAGGGCTGGGCTGGGGGGAGAGGAGATGGCCTTCACTGCCTCTCTCAGGGACTGGCACCTAAGTGGAGGATGCTATTTCTGAGCTTTGCTTCCACTGTCAAAGCTGAAATACAAACAATTTAAGGGTTTTTTTTCCTGTTGAACACACAGTTTTTGTCTTTTCAGTCCTCCCAAGGAAAAGAAAAAAAGAACAATATGGAAAAACACTGCTATTTTCATTGGGTCCAACTCTTTGGCCACTTTATGCCTCAAGGATTATTTGCATGTTGGTTGAGCCAGCTCCCTGCTGAGATGGAGGGAGGAGCACTGAGCTTCCCAAACTGCCCCTGGCAGTGACACTGGGCACAAAAATTGCTGACAAAGCTTCAAGACACCGAAGTGCACCAGAAGTCATGACCATGAAAGTACTGAAGGTGGTGTTGTGGGGTCCAAGTGCGGGAGAAGGAACTGGACCCCGCATCCCAGTGGTAAAACACACCACTGTCATGGGGTGTAGCTGAGGAGTGTGCCCAGCTGTGGCTGACCCATCCCTGGAAGTGTCCAAGGCCGGGTTGGACAGGGCTTAGAGCAACCTGGGCTAATGGAAAGTGTCCCTGCCCATGGCAGGGGGTGGAACTGGATGGGCTTTAAGGTCCCTTCCAACCCAACCATCCCATGATTTTATAAATGCTGCCTGTGTGGGACAGAAAAGACTAGAAATAGCACAAACTTTGGGGTTTTTGTTATTCTTGTGGGTTTTGTTTTGGTTTTTTTTTTTTTAACTTGTTTGGCATCTTCAGAGCAGCCAAATCACAGATATTTTGTCTGTTGAAAGGGAGAAGTTTGGGAGCGACTTCCTGGCAGTTTGCTGCTCTGACAAGCCAAATCCCACGTGCATTTTTGAGCCGATGAGAGGGCAGCAACACCAAATCTTGCTCTCCAAGTATCTGGAAAACAGCCTACAATGCTGTTAAAATAATTTTCCTACTTTACAATGGTCTTAAAAACATCCCAGGCTGGCTGGGAAGCCCTCAGATGCCGCAGCAATAAGCACCAGGCCATTTATAGTGCTGTGTTCAGAGCAGGGCTGGGTGAGAGGCCACACTTTGAAAGGTGGCTGGGCAAAGCAGAACAGAGCTGTGGATCCACCCCAAGGGCTCTGGAGGTTGACTGAGGTGAGACCACGTGGAAAAATGATGAGATCATTTAGTTCCTCATCCCAAGGCATGCTTGCAAGGAGTCTGCAGCATGACCACATGGCGGGGGCAGCCCTGGGATTCCTCCTTCCACAGCATTTCACTGAGCACCATAAGACAGCAGGGCTGCTCCTCAAGCCAATATTCCCAACTACAGCTATAACTGGTGGGGGAAATGTCTCCAAAACTGACTCAGACCTGATTTATTCCGCTGTTAGTGAAATATGAGACCACATGCAAAGGAGAAACTGTAACAAATTTGAGCTTAGCTCAGCGGATTAGAGCACAGTGCCAGTAACACCGAGGTGTGGGTTCAGTCCCTTTATGGGCCAGTCGCTGAGAGCTGGACTCCATGATCCATGTGCATCCCTTCCAGTTGAGAATATTCTGTGAAATATGTAAGTGAATATACACATTTTTATGTAGTTGTATTTTGGGAAGACACCAATTGTCACTCAGTTCAGGATTTAAATTCTCTGAATATTATTTGATGAGCCGTGGATGAAAATGCAGCAGTTTGTGCCCAAATTCCACTTCTGCTATCACCCTGTAGGGCCACCTGAGGCATTTTACCCACTCAGAGCCCTTCCTAGAGAGACTGAAGAGCAGCAGGAGCACTGCCTTTCTCATGCTTCTGTCACACAGGGGTCTGGTGACTGCCAACCTCTTTGCTTTGGCCACGTGTTGCTGTTGCAGGTGGGTGGAAAAGATCCCAGGAGTCCCTTGGTCCTGGGTTTCAGGGTACAAACAGCCTTGCAGGACCTGTCCCCATTCCGTGGTGAACCTCCCATGTCCAGCACAGCATCCAGGCTTCATCTTCCCCCAAAACGGGACAGCAGGTGCCCACATCTCAAGTGGGTTAACACAAGGCAAACCAGCCCTGGAGCAGGGAAGAGGGGGAGGACAGACTTAAAATAAGATTGTTAGGGAAAGCAAAAAAAAAAAAGGCAAAAAAAAACCCACCACACCCCCTCTCAAACTCACGTGCTTTGGAAATGTGAGTTTCTCTGAGGCTGCCGAGGTGTCAAAGGAGCCCCGGGGGATGGGGCTGGGGGGGTGCTGGATGGAGAGCAGAGAGCCCCAGCTACCAGCACTGCCTTGCCCAGGCCCTGCAGGGGTGCAGAGGGATGCCGGTTATCCCATCACGGCATATTAGGCACTTTGCTTCTGTATTATTATCCTCCTGTTGCTACAGCCATTAAAAACTGGCTCTAAATAGCACGGCGTGGTGATTTCCTAATTGAGTTAACTGGGCTGCAGTGGCTCTGCTGCTGAAGGATGTGGTTTGTGATTAGATCAGACCATTGCCCCTTGCAAAATGAACAACACATTAAGAGGTTTTTCTAGGTCAAGCCCAACTGCTCAGCACAGCTTTGCCAAAACAGGGCCCAGCCCAGGGCCCGTGGCCCCAACCCAAGGCAGACAGTCATTACAGCTAATGAAGGGCTGTGCTCTCCTGCCCCCGGGGGAGGCTCAGAGCCTGAGTGAAAAACAGGAGTATCTTCAAGCTGGAATAAGTCTCTCCTGAGAGTCTTATCAGAGTCCAGGGAAAAGCCACCTCAAGGTGCTGGGACTTTCCAGGTCCTGCTGGGCAGGGAGTGAGTGAGGGGTCCCCAGCTCTCAGGGGGGCACGAGCTCTGGTTTCCCCACAAGAGGTTGTAGACCTCAGCTGAGAGCACACCAACACTGTGGGGAGATGGGCCTTCAGGGCAAACCCCGCTGGTCCCTCCCCTGCATTTTCGTTGCTGTTTTTGCCCCAGAGCACCACTCTGACCCTGGGCAAACCATGGATCCAGGAGCAGCAAGCGCTGGCTCTGACTGTTCTCAAAGATGTACCTCCCAGGATGTTGAGAGCCAGGGCAGACCCACATCAGGGAGGACCCACAGGTCCCAGAGGTGCAGTGCTCAGTGCACAGAGCCCACAGGACAGGTGATGGAGTTAGTGGATCACCAAATCATGGAATCAAGGAGTGGGTTGGGTTGGAAGGAAGCTCATTGAAGCTCATCTCATTCACCCCCTGCCAGGAGCAGACACCTTCCATTAGCCCAGGTTGCTCCAAGCCCCTTCCAACCTGGCCTTGGACACTTGCAGGGATCCAGGGGCAGCCACAGCTTCTCTGGGCAACCTGGGCCAGGGCCTCACCACCCTCACAGCCAGCAATTCCTTCCCAATATCCCATCTAGCCCTGTCCTCTGGCAGTTGGAAGCCATTCCCCCTTGTGTTGTCCCTCCATCCCTTGTCCTCAGTCCCTCTCCAGCTCTCCTGGAGCCTCTTTAGGCCCTGCAAGGGGCTCTCAGGTCTCCCTGGATCCTTCTCTTCCCCAGGTGAACCCCCCCAGCTCTCCCAGCCTGGCTCCAGAGCAGAGGGGCTCCAGCCCTTGGGGCATCCCCATGGCCTCCTCTGGACTCTCTCCAGCAGCTCCACGTCCTCCCTGTGCTGTTCCCCAGGGCTGGAGGCAGCTCTGCAGGGGGGTCTCACCTGAGGGAGCAGAGGGGCAGAATCCCCTCTCCCCTGCTGCCCACGCTGGGGGATCAGCCCAGGGCACGGCGGGTTCTGGGTGGTGGGGCATGTCCAGCCTGTCACCCACCAGCACCCTGAAGTCCTTCTCCCCAGGGCTGCTCTCAATCCTTTCTCCACCCAGCCTGGATCTTATTGCACACGCTGTTCACTCCTGGGCTCACATGGGGGGCAGTCCCTTTGGTTGTCCATCCAGCAGCCAGCCCTGGTGAGCTTTTAGCTCAGCTCTGTTTGTAGTTTCCTTGGCAGGAGGACACGAGTCTGAAGGGACTCAACCACAGCAACCACTCACCCGATCTAGAAACCAGTTGGGTGCTGCTGAGGTCCCCCTTCACCACTGCACACTCAGCCCAGAAGGACAGTGGGATGGCAGCATGCACGTGTGTTCATCTAGGTCTGTCCTGGTGTTTCTCAGCCCCCTGTGTCCTCCTGCTCAGGCTGGCTGAGAGTTTGAGGCAAACCTGGCATTTGTGACATGGCAGAACTCAAGACAAACGGATTTGCCTTCCCTTAGTACTGTTGATGGACACCTTTACCTGCCCTACCATCTCAAAGGAGTGGCCAAGGGGACAGCAGGGCACAGGCAAGGGGGAAAGCAAAGCTGGAAAAGGGCTGGGGAAGAGCCATGGGGAAACACCACTGCAGCCAGGTCCTGGAGAAGTGCCTCCAGCCCTGGAGAAGACAGCCCACCGCTGAGCAGCTGCTGGGCCACACCTGCCTACACCTGCCACGCTCCAGGGCTGGATCCAGAGGCTGATTGTGCCCAGCTCAGAGCACCAGGGGATCTGCAGCACATCAGAGCAGCCCCAGCTGCCCTGGCAGCTCCAACCCTGGCTGAGCAGGTCTATGGGAACCTGAAATAAAACCCCACTTAACAGGAAGGCTGAAAGTTTGAAAAAGTGAAATCATCTCAGTGGAGCCTGTTTGCCCCTGTCAGCCCAGAGCTTCAACTGGCAGCCAGAGAGCCCCTGTCAGGGTTGGGCTGGAGTCATTAGCAGGATCAGAGCCCTGGCAGAGCAGCAGGAGGCTGCACTAGATGACCTAATTTGCGTCCCTTCCAGCTCCAAAAAGCCTGTGATGTATTTTTAATGAAGCACACACAATAAACTGCTAACATAATATTAGAGGCTCACTTCAAAGCTCACGCAGGCAGGGAAATCAAGGTGAAAGTTTCTGGATTCATCATTATTATGTGTCACTCATCTTCACTATGACAACCCCCGGGCACACCAGATGCTTCCCTTCCAGCCTCTGGTACGTGGTTTGGAGCCCACTCTCCTCCTCACTTTTTTCCAAGCAAACCAAAAATAGCCCAGAAAGTAGAAATCTTGACTAGACCCCTTACACATCTAGGCATTGTTCCAGCACCATAAAAGGTTTTGGAAGTAGCAAGATTTAGCAACTCTGGAGAAGGCTGGGGCCATACCTGAGACAGGCTTCGGGCCACCTGGGTGGCCTTTTGTTCTGCTGGTTCCTTCTGATCTTACAGCTGGAGTCTGGAAGGTTCATGATCTCATGGGATGTGTCAGGGAGCAGCAAGAGCAGGGCTGATCCCTCAGGGAAGGCAAGGCAAGGGCTGATTAGGATCCCATCACTGGAAGGGGCCCCACCAACCACAGGTTGTCCCGCAGGACCTGAGTAAGGAAGGAAACCGAGAGATGGTGGCCAGGTTCAACCCAGAGTCCACATTCACAGGGCAACACCACAGCCGTGGGGCAGGTCCAAGGTGGAAGCCAGGAAGTTAATCCACAGGTCCAATGATCATCAAGCAGGTCCACAGTGAGGTGACAGGTCCAAGGACAAGCCATGAAATCAGTTCACAGAGCAGCAGAGCTCCACAGCCAGGCAGGGCCGTGGCTGTGGCTGAGCTGTAGACCAGCACTACTCCAGAACGGCACCAGGATGAACACAAGTAGAGCTCCTGGACCCACAGTTTGTGTGGAGACCCCAAACAAGGCTGATCAGGACCACAAGGACGTTTTAGTTAACCCAAGGCCCTGTTGGGATGTGCACTGAACCAGTGATACAGAAACACACACAGGACAATGTCTGTGTATCAGCTTTCTCCTTCCCAGAACTATCTGGCAGGAAAAAACTGACCTTCTCCCCCCAACCCTAGGCACAGAGTGGGATTCTTGGGAGTGTGCTGTTCAGGACCAGGAGATGGACTTGATCCTTGTGGGCCCCTTCCAACTCAGGATATTCTGTGATTCTGTGAAATATCCATTCCTTCTTGGATGGCCTCTGTTTCTCCCAGTGGCTGGAAATAATTTCTTAGGTTCTTTAAGGATCATAACTCTGGTGGAAATAAATAGTTATGTTCCAAAGGGGGAAACAAATCGGAAACTGAACTTCACTGAAATATTCCTGACCTCTCCAGGTAACAAAAGCTGGCCAAGGACAATGTGGTCAAAGTCCAAAGCACTTCTGAGGTCCAACCAAACCAACAATGCCTCAAGAACTCACTCACATGGAGTCGGGAGGTCCCTGGTATTGAACCCTCTTGTGAGCTGCCAAGCTGAGAAACACTGCTAAAAGTGACACACAACCTCCAAATGTACAGAGTTAAACATCCCAGTGTGCTTTCCACCCCCACTCCTAATTCACAGAAATGCAGTGTGCGTATGGATGCATTCCCAGACCTCCTTGTTTTATAGGACTCAAGTGGCTTTTCCTTCATCCCCACCAGCCTCATCCCCACAGTCCCAGCTAGGTCAGTCTGGCAGCAAGGGAGGGGTGGTGACAAACAGAAAAAAAGGCATTTAGCAAAATACAGAATTCAACAGTCTTGCTTGGAAACCTTATTAGAATTCCAGCTTTAACTGCCCAAAGCAAATGGGAACATTTAGTCCAGGCGTCTCGGAGTCAACTTGAAATCCTGACACTGGTGAGGAACAAGGAACGTCCTGCAGCCCAGCCCTGCTGCATCTCCCGGGGCTTAGCTCTCATTGTCATGCAGAGGGGGACGGAGCCTCCCAGGTTAGCCGGTGTTAATTTGGGAGGGAGGAGGGGGACGTTAATGAATGAGCACCAGTGATTGATTCCTGTCTCGGTGTCAGGACACCAAGCGACTATTTGTCAAGAAACAAGGAAATGTCACAGGGATTTGTAAGCTTGTGACTGTTACATAAAGCACTTTGACTAAGAATCACATAAGATAACTTTCCCAGCCTGCTGCTCTGAGAGTGTGTTAATACAACCACTGGCTCTTCTTGACATTTCTGCAAACAGCTTATAAATATTCCATGGGAGCGGCTGCTCCTGCTGCCGCTGTTGTTGTGGTTTGAATGGAAATACCAGGGAGAAAAGAGCAGCTCTGCCCTTATTTAGCAGCGTGCAGCTAAATAAGAGTCCTCAGGCAGCCCACTCCAGGGCCTGGCTCCAGTGAAAACAGAGCATTCGAGCATCCTGCCCCTCTCCTGTGGAAGGAGAAGGTTTGGATGTGTGAGAAGATCCAGCACAGCTCCTACCACCAATCCCACCACTCCCAGACGAGCCCTGGGAAAGGGGTGAAGTGACTCTCCCAAGGTCTCGCTGTGGGCAGGGGACACTCCTGGAGGTTGCAGCATCTCTGCTGCTTTGCCCCAAGTCTCAGAGGCAAACCAAGAGGTCCTCAGGCAGGGCAAGGGCAGGAAGGCTGATGAGTGAGGGTTGGGGGGCAGCTCCATGTGGATTTGGAGACTGTGCATGGTGGGTGTCGAAAAAGAAAGGTGTTGGGCCAGACATGGACACACTCATGCTCAGCACACCCTCCTGCTCACGGGCAGCCAGGAGGATCCCTGGCTGTCAGAGTGATGAGAGGGATCCCACAGCAGACCTGGAGAGACCCTGCTGTGCTCCTGGGCCTGATCAGATGTCCATGCCACCGAGCTCCTGGTCCTTCTCCAGCGGTGCTGGGTCAACCTGCACCAGAGAGACTTGTGCAGAAAGCAGAGCAGGATCTCACAGCTCAGCAGGGAGTTGCAGAAGTCACAGATTAAACTCCACCAAACACACCAAGAGGGTGTTTAAAAACGTTAGTACCCACTCAAATGGAAAAGTCCAGCACTCCCTCCTCACACCTCGTCTTGCAGTTGTTCCCTTTCTAGTTTAAATTCAAGTGATAACACTCAAATCCAGACACAGAACAACAAGTAGGACCCAGCCCCAACTACACCAGAACAGAGCTGAACCATCAGCAAACCACTGCCAACAGAGCCAACTCACAAACAAAGCACTGCAGGGGGATCCTGACACAAAAAATCCCCTGGAGATAGACCCTGACACCACTAAAGCCCTGCAGATGGACGACAAGACCAGTAAAGCCCTGCAGATGGGCCCTGACACCAGCAAAGCCCTGCAGATGGAACCACCCACCCCCAAATCACTGCGAAGGAGCGCAGCCCGTGACTCATCGGCGCCTGTGCTGTGCCATGTGCAGTGCTGCAGGATATCAAAAGCTATGATTTCATCCCCAAAAACGTTACTGTTTTTATGCTTGATGACAGCTGGGCCTTTTTGGTACCTGCTGACCTAGAACAAGTCTCTCACACGGTGCTGAAGGTGGGTCACTCTGAGATCTGAAGTGCCTCCCCGTTCAGGGAGTGGGTAGAGTACACCGGTATGTTCATTGTGCCTCTTTTTGCCAAGGCTCCATTATCCCTATTTATAGATACTCTGGGATGCAATTCCATTAAGCCTCACCTGCCTCAGCAGTTCCCCCTGCAGTGCCCTAGTTATGGCACAAATCAAGGGGTCTTTAATTAGGGTTTCTGTCCTGAGTCAGACTCAAATGTTTGGCCTTGGATTTACAGGGAAGGTTTTCACAGATTCCTTGCCCTCACCGTGGTTGGACTCAGAGTTCCTGCTGTCTCCAGAGCTTCCCACGAGCAATCATGCACCATGGACCAGTATGATCCCTAGAAAACTAATGTCTTTCTTGCCTATTCTCTGCTCTCCTGCCTACTCCCAGCTTTCAACAACTCTGGGGTTTTTTTATCCTTTTCTGATTTTGAGAAGGAGGCAGAGCAGCAGTAACTCTACTCCCTGACTGCCTAATGATGGGGAACTAATCCAGAGACACAGCTTCGAATTAAAAAACCTTCCAGCCTTTATTATTTCTATGCATCATGTTTGTTTGGAGCAAAACTCAGCAGCTCGGATAATATTCTCCATGTCAGAGCAGAGACGTGGAAACACCACTTGCTCACAAGGTTTAGGAGAGACAATTTAGGAGCAGAGATCTGAGCCCTGGGGAGTCACAGGCAGCTGGGCATTTCCCCCGTGATCTTCTCTGTGGAGGGGAATGCGGCAGAGATGCCATCTGCCTGCAGCCCAGGTGTCCTCACAGACAGGTAACTGCAGAAGAAGGTTCCACTTCCTGACACAGAACTTTGTCCTCAGCCACATGAGATTTGGTTCCCTGTTAGTTCCCCAGCTCAGAGGAGGAGTGGGGAGACTCCAGCCACCGATGAGAAGAGCCTGGAAACATGATCTCCAAACCCAGGATGGAGCTCAGCAGAGCTCAGAGGAGCTTCATTAAGAAGCTGGTTTCAGTTCAGGGAGCTGAGCAGTGGGTTTTAGCAGCTGGACAGTTCGCAGTGGTGCTGTCTGGAGGAACAGCTTGGAAATGGGAGTGCCCTGTCTCAGGGGAGGGGCAGGAGAGGCAGAGGCAGCTTGCACGTCCTCTCACACCCAGGGAAAGAGGGGAGGAAAGCAGAGGCCACAAACACATTTGAGGCAACTACAGATTTCTAAAGTCTGAAGCCAAGAGAGACCACAAGGGCAGCACTGAGCTCTGCTCTGGGGGGACCAGGGACAGCACCCAGGGAATGGCCTGGAGCTGTGTCAGGACAGGGGCAGGTTGGATCTCAGGACAAGGTTCTTCCCCCAGAGGCTGGTTGGGCACTGACCAGGCTCCCCAGGGCAGTGGGCACAGCCCCAAGGCTGCCAGAGCTCCAGGAGGGTTTGGATGATCCTCTTGGTGTGACTCTTGATCCACAGGGAGTGGCTCTTGGGGATGGGCCTGTGCAGGGCCAGGAGTTGGACTTGAAGATCCTTGTGGGTGACTTCCAGCTCAGGGTATTCCATGACTATGATTCTAAGATTCCAGCACTGCCTGAGCTTGTCTCCCTCCAGGAGACACTTCTCCTCCATGCCCTGCATGCAGCAAGATGCTTGTTCCTGGATCACTCCTGGGAACTCAGGCTGCTGTGGGCAGGGGCCAGGGAACAAAGCTAGCAATGGCCAGTTCCTGCCCATGGTCACTTGGGCTGCTCCTGTCCTGCTCCCAACTCTCCTGGTCATCTGCTGAAGTGTGCCCAGCAAGGCTGACTCAGCAGCTGGAGCCATGAGGGTCAGTCCCAGCCCTGGGTGGCACTTCCAATGCCCAGACTTGGACTGTTCACCTTTTGAAGCCTTGGACGGGCTCTGGACAGGGAAATGAGGAATCCTCAGAAGACCACAGCTTGAACTGCTTGAGGTCCATGTGTCAGAGCATCTCAGTCGTTTCCAGTCAATGTCCAGGATATCTTAGGAACTGGGTCATTAGTGGGGTTTCTCTCACACTTTATCACCCCCTCTCTTCTCCCCAGGTCTTGCTGTTGGAAATGGTGTCAAAGCCACAGCATCCCTATGACAGAGAGTTTTGATTTTGGTGAATCACAGTTATCCATTAACAAAGGGGGGAAAATGCTTTCAAAACCAGTTTGATGAAATCACTTCTCCATCAAATGTGTCCACATCAGATTTTGCAACTTGGCAGCAGAGGTGGGGACCTCTGGAGTGAGGCTCACCCTACCTGTGTCAGGGACCCCATTTAGGATGGGACAAATCACCACCTGCACAAACTTTTGGGATCCACTTCCCAACCACAGGCAGAGGTACAGTCCTGTCTCCCCTGCAGGAGGATGGGAAGATGGAGGGAGGGGACAGAGGATAAATACACTTCTCATACTACCATGACAGGGAGGGGCATAATCATCTCCTTGGCAGCTTGGAGACTGGTTGCCCTTACAGGGGGACCTGAAAACCTGGGAAGAGTGTTTCTCTGTTCGTTCTGTTCCTGCTTGTTGCAAGGACAAGTGTGGAATTACCAGCAAAGGATCCATGGAGGCAATTTACTGAGAATTAAGCATGAATATGATGTCTTCCCACCACTTGAACGTCTGTGGTTTTACAGCATCTTCAGCATTCCTACTGCACTGCCAAGGGTCTGCGTGGTGACAATGCCAAGGGGACAGCAGGGGCTGAGTTTGCAGCCCTGTGCTCTGTGGTGGGGAGCACCAGGGAAATCTTGCCTGCATCTCTCATCCATCCTGGCTTCTTTGCTGGCTTGGTCTATTTGATTTCATTCCAGGCATCAATGACATGAGCAGAAAATTGACTGTGACTTGCACAGTGAGAAAGGATCACAAAGTGGGGAACAGTCAACAAGGTCCTGAGCCCTGCTGGGTAAATCCCACTTAACTCAGCAACATCTGAGTGTAAAATATGTCTCAGAATATCTGGAAGAGTTGTGCTAACCCCAGCAAAGCACAAAGCAGAAAAGAAAATCCCTTCATTTGAAGTCCCTCCCTACCCTCACCAATACCAGAGCTCACCCTCTGCCTCTCCCAAGCTCCTACCGGAGTTCCTGCTGCTTACTGTCTCCCCTTCTTCAATATTTGTCATTCAAATGGCCTTCTAATGCCTGTAAACACAGGAATTGGCATCTGGACAGCAGGAAATCTAGGAAATTAGCACAAGGGCCTCTTCTGGGCTTGTGGCCAATATATAGTCCTAGGAGCCACTGAAAGCACAGCAGAGTCAAGCTCTAGAAAGCAGGAAGAGTGTCACTGGGTTGGCAGAATGTGACTCCTGGTCCATTCAGTATAAGTGTCAGTAATTGCTCGTCTGCTTTGTGTTATCCACAGGGAGCATCAGGGCCAAACTCCCTGGGATTGGGCCCAGGCAGGTCCAGAGCTCAGCTCTGCTCAGGGCCCATTCAGCTGCTGTGGGGAAATGCCACTATGGGAAGCTGTTCTCTTTAGTTTACTTTTTTTCTTTCAGGTCCATCCTGCTTTTTGCCCCCGTGTCTGGTTTCCTCCTGCCCATGGAGCTGTGGGCACTGGTCCAGGTATTTGGACCACAAAACTCAGTGAGTACTGTACAAGGGAGACACATGGTGTGACCAAAACAGGAGGCTCCACAGGAGCCTGTCACAGCATCCAGCAAATCTTCTGGCTTTTTTATGGCTTTTGGAGCAGTGCTGACCCCATGACCAAGCTGCTCTCAGCTACTGTGCCTCAGATGTAATTGTAGGTTTGAATCCCTCAAGAGTCTGAATGGTGCCTTTGGATGAGTGGGAAGGGACAGGGCACACTTTGGGCATGCAGGACCTCAGAAAATCCTTCAGCAATGGCATGATGGGGCAAACCCAACCAAGCATGGCAGAGAGCAGCTGGAAACGTGCCAATCGCTCACCAGTGTGTGTGGATAATACACACACAAACTGGGCAGGCAGCAGGGCTGCCAAGGCTGCCTAGCTCACCATGGCACTAAGAACCCCAGCACAGGGCTCTGATTTCTCACTTCATCCTTTGGCCAGGACAATGTATTTGCACTGAAACATCCCTGGCTCCTCTGCAGAGACTGGTCGTGGGGCTGGGATGGAAGCAGTCGGACCTGATGGGATCCCAGGGCCGTTCTGCCCTGTGATACATCTGGGACAGCCCTGTGCCCATCTCAGTGCCAAGGGTGAGCTGCCCACCAGTACAGGTCTGTGGCACATCTTTTTGGCAGCCCCAGTGATGCATTTGGATGAGACAGCTCACAAATGGGGTCATTATCCTCCCTGTCATTCACACAGGTGGCTATGGCATAGGTAGGAAGCACCCAGCAATCCCCCTGGAGCTGTTCTAGGTGGTGCCCAGCCTGCAGCACCACGGTCTCTGGCCATTCAAGCATCCTCCTGCTTCTTCCCATGGCCACTGTTCCCTGCCCATGAACCATCAAGCCCAGAACAAGGCTGGGCACTAAGTCATGGCCCTGCTAACATCCTTCACTCCTGGCTGACAGTCCCCCCCTCCTCCTGTGGTTACTCCTTGGAGCTGGGCACCAGTCCCAGTGCTGGGAACCCCAGTGGTGGATGGTGCAGCCTGTGGACTCTCAGCCTGGCTTCCCCACATAACCCTCTAGTGCATGTTCCCAGAACCTTGGGACACTGCCCTCGCTCTCCTCTGCCCCAGTCACGTCACCTGCATGTGACAGGCTGGTCTTGCAGGTACAGACCTCAAAACCCCAACAGTCCTCCTGAAGAGAGGGGCACAGGAGAAAATCCATGGTTTGATAAGGAAAAGCAACCTCCTGGCAAGCCCCCTGCACACCCTGCCCTGACCTGGCACACAGGGGGGTCTGCAGCACCAGCCCTGCACAGACAGGTCTAGGCAGGTGCTTTATGGCCCCCTGGGCCGTGTGGGGACATCCACCTTATGGTGGACATCAGTGGTTTACTCTCTGAGCATCTCAAGGTCACACTGAGGATGAAGTCCCTTGCACAGTGACTCCGTGGAGCGGGTGGTGCAGCCAGGAATGGACCCCAGCTTCCAGCACAGCCTGAGCTACCAGGCCAGGAGCTGTGTTTGTGGGGACAGACACCCTATGCCATAAATCCAAACCTGAGGGAGCTCCACCCTGGACCTACAGCAGAGCTGAGCCTCCTAATCTGTGCAGATCAGAAGAAAAGTGGCCCTACCCAACTTCTTGGGATTTTTTCTAACATTGCTCCACCTGCAACGAGGAGTCCCCAGCCCTGAGGGGCTGGGCAATAATTCCTGCTATCCTGAGATGGCTGAAATATGAACGAGGTCAGGCCTGGGATACTTCAGAGGAACACAGGAGCATTACCAGGGCATGTTTCACACAACAAACCCCTTTGCTGGCACCAGGTAAAGGTTGCATAACCATGCCCAGTATGTCTTATTTATTAGTGTCATGTTAAATGCTCAACCTGCCTTCAGATCATGGATTACTCCACATCCTTTGAACTTTTCAGCTTAGGCTCCTTCGCCCCTTGCAGATGAACAACCATTTAGGAAAAAGAAATCTTTATTTTATATTTTTTTTTATACTTGTACACAAGTAAAATAAAATGCATATCTATATATACTGCAATCTTGTGAAGGAAAAGGCAGCATTCTTTAACAAATCCTGCCCGTAAACATGGTGTGATGGAATGAGTACGGAAAAACTGCAATATTCATAAACATAGGATTAAAACAGCATCAAATTCATTACCTCTGCAAATGGGAACCTGCAACATTGTTCAGTGTGATGGCGAGTTACAAACAGATTTTAGACATTCGTTTCAGAGCATTTCTTACACTTTTTTTTTTTTCCTGTAAATAAACCATATTTCTTTACCATCTGCTGTAGCAAAAGCTGCTTTGTGGGCAAGTGCAGTTCCAAAGACCAAAGGTATAATTCACAGGTTTCAGGACAAATAAATTATGTACATCTCGGTGTTTGTCTTTTTTGTTTTGTGGGTTTTTTTGTTTGTTTTTTTAATAAAGGCATCCAGTTAACTTTTGTGTAACAAAGCTTTCTCAGGGTGGATGGTAGTTTTGCTTTTGTTTGCAACATTTATGGAGGTCAGCAAAAGTCTAGTATTAAAGTGTCATCAACCCAGGAAAAGAGTTAATTTTAGCAGAATAACAGTAAGCTCCACACCAAGGGGGGGATCAAAAGGCTTAGGCTGAGCTGTAACGTGGAGCTGTTTCCTTGCTGGGTGAGGCGGCACTGGGCCTTTGATCTGTTCTTTTTAGAGCAGCCCTGCCTCTTTTTGGTTGGGACTGTGGAAGGTTCAATAGGCTCTAGAAATTCTGGCCTCAGCTTGGTCAAAGGAGGGTCTACAATGCTGGGGAAGGTCCCAAAGGGGGAATCATTTATCTGCTTGTTGCTGCCATTTTTGGAAGGGTCCGTCTCAACGTACTTGGGTTTGGACATGTTCTCCTTTCCCTTGAGGTGGTTGTTGGATGAGCGGCTGCTGTGGGAAGAAGGCCCTGCCTTGCCTTTTGCTTCGTAAATAAAAGACTTATCTGTTTCTGGCTGGCAGCACTTGGAGGAGCCGTCGTGGGAACCGAGAGGGGGGATCCCAGTTGGGAGTTTCCCCGATCTGGTTTTAGTGCTAAAGACACTTGTTCGTATCTGGTTGAAGGAGTCAACACACCCTTCCAGGTCGGAGCTCTGCAGCCTTTTGAGGTCTCTCCCTGCCAAGCGAGGGGGGAGGTGGCACTCCAGCTCCGAGGAGGATCCTTTAAACTGCTTAAACCAATTCCAGAGGGAGCGGGCCTGGCAGTCGCAGATCCACTGGTTGCCGTTGAGGCGCAGGTACTGCAGGGACACCAGCGGGGCCATGGTGTCCCCCGTGAGCACCGTCAGGTTGTTGTTAAACAGGTACAAGGTCATCACCTTCCCAAGGTCATGGAAAGCCCGCCGGTGGACCAGGCTGACCCTGTTCTGGTGCAGAAGCAGCCGGTCGAGGTTGATGAGCCCGCGAAAGACATTCTCCGACAAGCTCTTGATTTTGTTCCCGTGCAAAAACAGGTAGGTGAGGTTTGCCAGATCTATGAAGGTGTCATCCAGCAGGGTCTGAAGATTATTATCCTGAAGGTAGAGATATTGCAAGGAGAACAACCCTCGAAAAAGCCCTGTGGAGAGCTCCAGGAGCCCACAGCGATCCAGATGTAAGGTGTGGAGGTGAACAAGACCCCGGAAGGTGACGGGGTTGATAGATTTCAGGTTCGTGTTGTCACTGAGATCCAGCTCCTCCAGTTTGTTGAGCCCATAGAAGGCTCCAGGCTCAATGAGGCTGATGTTGTTGGAGTGGATCCAAAGAATGGTCATGTTGCGGCAGGAGGTGAAGCTGGTGGACCTCACAAGGGTTATCCTGTTGTTGTGCAAGAAGATGCGCTGGCTCTGGATGGGGATCTCTGTGGGGATTGCTGTCAGTCCCTGCTGCTGACAACTTATTGTAATCTTGGGTTCACTGTAGCAGACACAGGCCCCAGGGCAAGACTCCACTTCTGACTGGATGTTCAAGCAGAGCACCAAAATCAGCAGTTTGCTTCCTAAAGGATAAAAAAGATAGTATGTAAATTAGGCAGTGTCATGGGAGAACTTCTCTCTGCAGATAATAGAGGAGCCTGAAATCACCCGTGTGAGTGTGTCACCACCAGCCACAAACAACATGTGCCAGGGGAGCCAGCAATTAAAATGCACAATTACAAATGCTACACCACTAAACTCAATAGTTTAAATCAATATACACTTGTAGAGATGAAGTCTGAGCACCTCCTCGGCCTTGCACACTCGGGAGGCCTCTGACGGCCGTGGAGAAGGAGAAGGATCATCATTGTGGATTTGGGTCCTGGATGCACATCCGACACAAGCCCCGTTCCACAGATCTTAGCTGTGAGCAAAGGCACTGCCTGCTTGGGGCCATTTCCCTCTGCCATGGGCACACGTAGACCAGTTCGCCTGCGCCCACAGGGATGTCCCAGGCAGCTCTGAGTGCCATCCCAGCAGTGCCAGCAGCTCCTTGCTTTTCAGGATCATTGAACCACTCTCTGAAACAAGCAGGTGTCCCCACATTGCTCTCAAAACCTAATTGTGACTTTCCCCAAATAATTTTGGACTGATCCGGTCTTCCTGGAAGAAATAACTGTGAGAGATTCCCAGAATAACTTTCAGGTCAGACCTGCCTGCACATGTCTCAGAGCTAAGAGCATCCTTTCCTTCTCTTGGTCAAAACTTTTAGCCACATGTTCTCGCTTCCCTTTCTCTCTCTCCTTTTTTTTTTTTTTTCCCCCCTTTGAATCTGTGCAGCCACTCAGGAAGAGGAGGAAACAGCATGTTTTTCCTCAGAGGGTGATGCTGTTGTAGGAGGAAATCATGTGCAAGGCTTGATTCAGAGATTCCACAAAGGATTCAGGGATTCCACAAAGTTTGCACGGCAGAGTAGATTCCATGTGTCCCAGGCACGCAGGCAGCCTACCAGGGCTGAAAAGCTCCTGAGAGGAACATTTTTCCATAATGATCCATAATGACCTGGTCCCCAGGAGCTGGGCTGCTCTGGAATCACAAGGGAGCATTTTGGTTCACCAAATTCCCGAACCCCAGCTGGGATGATGGGAGAGAGCCTGGAGGAAGGGAAGGGTTGGGCAGAGCATCATCTGCAAAGGGACCTGGCAGGGGGAGTCAGTGGGAACCTACAGCTGAGAAGCCTGGAGAGAGACCTGCTGTTTCTACCCGTGGTGGAGAAGGGAGGCAGTTTCAGCAATGTTTTTCCAGCAATTAGCAGCAAGTAATTAGCCCTTCCTCCAAACCACAATCGAGAGCTAAAACCAATGGACAGCACCCGGAGCAGCAGGAGGCTCCATTTGGGAAAGACCACGTGTGAGCAGGGACACGTGTGTCTCCTTCCCAGCTCATCACAGCACCTCTGGCAAGAAGACACATTCCTCCCCATCCCCGGGGATCTCCAGCCCACGGGCAACAGCGGCTTTGCCTCTTCGCTGTTGGGGGGGGCAGGTTTCCTTCCTTGAAAGACTGAAAATATTGTTCAGGCTCGTTGATGCCTCATTACAGTGTAAGGTAAAAGAGCAGAGTTCACAAAGCCGGGCAGGAAAGCACAGCGATGCCGAGCGGGATAACATGGGGACGCTGGAGGGAGCGCAGGCACATCCAGCCCTGCCGGCTCCTGCAGGGTGGGAGCAGGGACAGGGCTCCCCTCCCTCAGAGCCTGCACGGTAATCGCGTGGCTACTGAAATCACACCATCTCTGCAGCAACAGCACCTCCAAACACCAATGACGAGGGATTAAATCACACGGAAATCTCACCAAACTGTTTATTGAGGCAACAACAATCGGACAAGCCAAGGCGAGAAAGTCACTTTTCTGCAATAATGGGATCCCAGGTTTGGGTTTCAGTCCAGTCAAAATGATTCACTGCGTGTGGCTGATAAATCTGTTGTGATCCAGCAGGCCAATACAGGCAGCAGACTCCTATATCTCAGAGTCCACATGGGAGAAAAAAAACAGCTCAGCATGCAGAGATAATTTGAGGCTGATATTAATAGCTGCTGAGCAACCCTGGAAGGCAGCGTGTTGAGTGCAGTATTATGACACATTCTAGCTGGCTTGTCATGTTTTGACATGTCACGTCCCATTGTATGAAGCAAAGGAACACAAGACAACTGAAATTCCCTACTGGAGACATGTCACACCAAGAGGAGCCTCCTGGGAAATTAAAACAATGCTGGCAACTCTCTGGCCAGCACACTTTCTCTCCAGCTGATAATGAAAACCTGTGGGCAGAGAAATAGGACTCTGTGGAGCCTCCTTCCTCAGTTCCATGTTTCAGATGATGGGGGCTGGGGTGACACCAGAGCAGTGGGATTCACCTCACTAAGGAACACCACCCGCTCCAGGAAAACAGCGCTCAGACTGGGACACCACTGCTGCTCCCCCTGCCAGGGCCCACAGCCCCCAGGGGAAATCCAACCACAACCTGGATGATCCCGCATGCCTTAGGAATATGTGACCCGGGGGTGGGAATGCAGACACATATTCCTATGCAAGAGGAATCGCAATGTCAACACTCTCATTCCAGCTTCAACCAGGGGAGGCAAGTGCATAATAAATACATGGATACACAGGAGCAGAAGGAGAGAACGGGGAGCAGCTGGCAGAGGACGAGCCATACATGGGAACAGCACCCTGCCCTGTGCCACCCCATCCTGGCAGCACCCTCTGCATCACTTGTGCCCTGAGCCCACACCACCAGCCCTTCCCTATAGACAGAGCTGCCAGGGCTGGGCAGTGAGGTCCTGTTCCAGCTCCTGCCTGTGCACAGAGCTGGACACACACTGGGGCTTCTGCCCAGCACAGAGTGGCAGAGCACTCTGCTCTGAAACATGGCTTTCTCTGTCCCTGCCCGGGGGCTGCTGGGAGCCAGTGGAGCAGCACAGGGACATTAATTACAGGCAGGACCAGCCTGTGTGCGTTAATTAGGGACCTGGTGCTCATGAGCTGCCTGGATTAACTCCATCCACCACAGACAGTTCTTGTCAATCATCCCCCAAAGCCTTTTTCCAGTGAGTTTCCCACCGTGCAGCTCAGTCGTGTCCTGACTGCTCCGGGAAAAAGCTCAGCACCAGCACTTGTCGCAGGGTCCCCATGCCAGCAGGAAGTGCAGCAGGGGGTGACAGCCATGGGAAGCCATGGGGACCCTTTCCTCCCCAGCCAGCCCAGGGTGTGCCATGGCAGAGACTGGAGGGACCACGACATGGCCATTCCCTGCTCCTCTAAGGGCCTTCTCCAGCGCTGGTGTTCAGCCAGCAGCTGTGCCTTTTGTCAGTGTGTCTCAGGCCACTGCGGCCACCAAGTGCCATGAGCCATCCACACCTTGCACGAGGATGTTTTGATCCGTGCAATTCCAGGCAAACCACCTTGCTGTTTCTGACCAGGTGCCAAGAGACCACTTCAGGACAGGGATGAGCACGGACAGGAAGTTTGCACAGACCTGGCACCAAGCCACCTTCAAACAGTTTTAAGACGGTTTGAAGTCCAGCAGAGCTTGTTCCTGCCTGGAACAAGCTGGAATATACCTCCATATTTTCGGGTAATCTCTTTCTTTAGACCAAGCCCTGCAAGATCCATCCAGGCCAATGGTGTCCCTTCCCTGTGCCCCAGGGATGGAGCCCATCAGCTGGAAACAGGCACCTACTTTGGAGTGCGATGTCATGACACAAAGCACAGACCCAGGCGTCCCTGTGCTGGCTGGGCAGCACAGCCTGGTGTGGAACATCCCCTCCCTGAGCCTCCAGCACGGAGCTGGGGCCACGGCAGAGAAGCAGGAGCTGGAGCACTGATCTGGGCATTCTGTTGCAGAGTGTCCACGGGAACTGGGCACAGCCATCAGCCGAGCACAGGCTGCTCCACCTTCTTCTCTTCTCTCTGTTGGAAATTATGTAACTTTCCTAAGTCATTTTTAATTAGTTGTGTTAGGTCCTTAAGTTTCTTTTTTTCCCCCAGACTCTTATTGTTACAGTGATCATTAAGTCACCAAAACTTTAAGTTTGTTAAACTAGCCCTGAAAAGTTTCAATAAACAAAGCCTGAGGGAGTTGAAGATTGGACATTTGGGATCTTAAATTTATGGTCCTTCAAAGACACGTTGGAGTAACCAGAAGATACAGAGGAGAATCCCTGTCTGAGAAAAGGATGGTAAGAGGACTAAAGAATGTGGACCAAATTAGTACAAGGAGCAAGAAATCAATAACCAATAGAGCATAGAATACTAATTAATGAAGAGAATTAGGAAACTTAGAACCAATGAACATCAATTTCTTTATTTGCTCAAAATGCATAAATAAGTGAAAAATCTTGGCAGGCAGCATGTGGATTCACTACAAACCCTGGCCAGAATAAAGAAATGCTGCTTCCTAATACTGAAATTACAGCCTTGGGGAGTTTTATTCTGATTTTTGGTGACATCTCCACATCCCCTTGTTGCTCCTGTATTTTCCTGACTTCTGCTTTTCCATCCTCCTCCCCTCCTTCACAACCACCATGTCCCAGGGCTTGCCCTGGTGAGGTGAAAGCAGCACCCAGGCAAACCCGTCCATCCCCCGAGAGACTGGGACACATCCTGGTAGTTCCCACAGCCTGTGCCCTGCCCTGCACACCACACTGCAGCTTCTTGCTCTTTGCAAAGAAGAGAGAAAGGATGAAGTCCTTCAGAGGGTGGCCAGGCAGAGATCACACAGACACAGCTTAAAACTTGGCGGGAATAGTGTGGGTGTTGTGGGCTTCTGCTCCTTTCAGGAGGCACCGAGTATCCGTGATGCTAAGGGGTCCCTCAGCAGAAAGATCAAAGCCCTGGTTGAGGGAAAAGAATCCAGAGGCCCTGGGCACAAAGAGCTCATCCACTCCACAGCCTGGCTAGCACAGGCAGCAAACACCAGTGTTAGTGTTCCTGGAGCACTGGGCTCAGCTCTGCCTGTGGGCTCCTTCCTTTTCCTGGAAAAACACGCTCTGCCCTTAGGCCAGCAGTACAGGAGATATTCAAGGCTAGGTTGGACAGGACTTGGAACCACCTGGTCTAGTGGAAGGTGTCCCAGCCCATGGCAGGGTGGGAGTGGAACGAGATGGGCTTTAAGGTCCCTTCCAACCCAAACCAATCTGTGATTCTGTGATTCCTTGATGAACCCGGGAGGAGGGAGGTCAGGAGTCCACTGTGTGCCCATTCCCACAAGTACATGCCAAGCTCAGCTCCCAGTGGGAGCATCCTCTCTGAGCCTTCCAGATAAATCCACCCAGAGCTCTGTGTGCTCAGCGTGCTCCCACTACCCCTGTCTGACACTGGACCCTCCACCACCCCAGAACCATCCCTGAGAAAAAAGCTCTTGGCACAACATCCATCCCCTCATCTCTTAGTCCGGAAATCATTCCTCCCTCTTTCAGGGCATGATTACAACTTAACTCCATAGTTCCTGCCAAAAACAAAACATGAAAGAAAATCCAGTACCTGGAACCTTCAGCCCCTCCAAGACTTTGGCTTTGAGTTTAGCGTTTTTTCCTCCAGAGCTTTCTTAAAAGCCAGAAACCTCCTTCAGTCAAACTGCTGCACTTCCCCTTTGCCATCTCAGAAGTGTTATGAGTCATGGAACTGGGAAGCAATTAAAGCGGGTCCATTATCTGTCTTCCCACCAGTCCCCTGTGCCACCACATTGTCAAACGTGGCAATTAGAAGGAAAAGGCTCCGGGGGCCTCTAACAGATGCTTTGCAAACTTTTTGAAGAGGCCAAAGCAAAATGCAGTTTTTTGCAGTTTGCAGAGCCGTGGCCTTTCTCTGCTGCTCTGCACTTGTCTCTATTGATTTGGAGATATTATAATGTGGCTTTCCTGCAGTGGAGGGTCAATAATCATTTGAATTCTCTCCTGCTTGGACATAAAGGGAGTACTTTACAACACAAAGCCTTTTGCTGATGCACGCAGCATTTTGTCTTTGTTTATAGTAGGGACACACTATCTGCTTAATTCCCTGTTCGGAGAGGGCATTGTTTGAAATTCCACACGTGGCTCGGGAGGAGGCTCCACAAGGCAGCTCCTGCTTTGTCCTGTGGCCAGAGGTGGGGCTGTGCTGTCACTGTGTCTGTGCCAGAGGGAAGAGGGCAGCACTTCTATGCATTTCGAGACGAAGGTTAATTGAGAGGTGAATGAAGAAGGAGATCGGCTCGGGCCCATCTCATCCCATGCTGGAGTTTCCCTCTCTTCTGCTGCCTCCCTCCCTCCACTGCGGAGAGCAAGGATGGGTCGTGATGGTGCAGCTGGAGTGGCTTTAGCGTGGGAAGGGGAGGACAGGAGCCTGCCACCACAAACACCTATGGGAAGCACCGGTGTTACAGCTCTGGGGCACTGAGGACCCACAGCAGAGACGACCAGAGCAGGTCCCAGCACGCAGCTCCCACTGCTGAGCATCCTCAGGCAGCTGCAGCAGGAAATCCTGGGGCTGAGGCAGGTCCTGTGGCACATCTGCATCTCCATGGGGTGTTGGGGTGTCAGACATCCCTCTCAGGCCAAACAGTCAGTGGGGTCACTGGCTGCCCCTGGGTACTGGATTGCTGCCCAAGTTCCACTGACCAGCTCAGCTCCATGTCCATGGGCTGGAGCTCCAAGTCCCAGCTCACACCAAAACGCCTTGTGCTGGTGATGAATCCCAGCTGCCTAAAAATAGGGAGCTAATTCCCTTTCAGACACCTTTGGGGGTCTGAGAGGCCAGCAGGAGAGCTGGCAGGTTTGGCAAGCTCCTTTGTGAGACCTGTGCTCTGCCAGCAGCTGGAGCTGGGTGGGATGTAAAGGGCAGCAGGCAGCAATGTTTAGGCACCTGAACCCCACCCCTGACTTGTATAGGTACAGCCTCTGATCCCACATCCTTTGGGGCTGCATTCAGATCCATTAACCTTTGGGACTGTGCTGCTCTTCACTGCCTTTGGCAGCACAGCCTCTCTGGTACATCCAGGCTCTCCCCTGAACAAGACACGATTTCAGCAGAAAAAATATCATCTGTGGTCAGGAATGAAAGGTCATTTCCGTAATGCATCCAGGCAGGGGAGGGAGGCAAGAGATGTGCCATTTCCTAACTTTTAGGTGTTCATCTTTTCCACCTAAATCATATTCCCTTAATGTGATTTTTGGACTTAATATTGCAGGGATATTTTTAAGGGAAGAAGGTAAAAGCGAGTTATATCGTGTGCAATTCTTCAAATCCATCCTCACAAATCTCCAGGGGAGTTTGAGTGGTGATTCTTCAGCATCGCTTAGGGCTGAGCTACACAACTCATTACACGAGCTGAGAGCAGCACAAACCTTCTCTGGGGCAGCTCCATCCTTTCCTGGGATGTGCCAAAGCAGCTCCCAGTTCACGAGGCTCCCCATCTCCGCCAGGGGCTCTCCAGCACTCCCAGCATTTTGCCAGCAGGATGGGTTTAACCCAAGAATATTTGGGCAGGGTTATGCTTTTGGTGGTTTGCCAGCATCTCCCTCAGCCACAGCAGGGAGAGAAAGGAAAAGGTGCTACTTAACAGTTTATATTTCAGCCCATTTAAATGAGAGTTTGATGAGGAGCAAAAAATTGAAAGTCTTTTCTCTAGCCAGAGGGTTTTCCTCCTGCTGAATTTCTTAGGCTTGCTGGAAGCCATGGAGGTATGAAAGCCTCTCAAAGAAAAGGTCACCAGAAATCTTGAGAGGGGAAAATATCAAGGGATTTAAATAGACGAGTCATTGGGTCCCTGTTTAACAATAACACTGATATCAATTATTACAGCCCAGGAATGTCCTGGGAGGCCAGAAAATAAGAACAGCCCTAATTCCAGTAGAAGAAGGTGAGAAGAGCTGCACAGGGCCAGAGAAGGGACATTTGGGCTGGTCTGACATAGCAGCCATGGGTGGGAGAGCAAAACTAAATGCGGGACCATGGCCTTGGCATCCTCTCCAAGGCCTGGGCAAAGAGTGGCCCGGGGCCAGCCTGAGGCAGAACTGCCCTGTCTCCTTAACAGACTGTGGAACCTTCTTTCCCCTCTCTGAGGATTTTTCCAAGCCCTAGGTCCATAGGAATGCTGCTCCGGACATTTTTGCTGTACCTCTCTACATCTTCCCCTCTTGGCTGTAGGGTGGGAGGATGATCCTTGGGATGCAGCTGCAGCCTGGACTTCTGCAGCAGTTCAGATGGACAATTGCAGGGGTTCAGATGGACGATTACAGAGGTTCAGATAGACTTTTCAGAGGTTTAGATGGATTTCTGCAAAGGTTTAGATGAACTTGTCAGAGTTTTAAATGTCCTGCTCTGTCCCTCAGAGTTGCTGCACTCCGCCTGCCACCACAGCCATCAAGCTGAGCTTTGCAGAGAGCCCTCCACAAAGTCCCTGAGATCCCTCTGCTGAGTGGCAGCAGCTCATTTAGAGCCCATCTCGGTGTTTGTTTAGGTAAGGCTCCTGGCTGGTTGCCAGTGTACATTACTTTGTGTTTATAAATGCTGAATTGCATCTGCCACCTCGTCTGTGGTTATGAATTTTACCGTGAAACCCTTTGCTGCAACAAATCGTGTGCCCAAATATCCACTTCCTTTCAAGAAGAAATATTATCACAGCTCACTGTTGTGCCCAAACCTTAAAATGTAAGCTGGTTGTAAGCAGTGACATCTCCTTGATCCTTCAGCCAAGCTGCAGCAGTTCACAGAAATAGTCATAGAATCTCAGAATCCCAGACTGCTCTGGGTTGGAAGGGACCTTGAAGCCCATCCAGTGCCACCCCCTGCCCTGGGCAGGGACACCTTCCACTAGCCCAGGTTGCTCCAAGCCCCGTCCAACCTGGCCTTGGGCACTTCCAGGGATGGGGCAGCCACAGCTTCTCTGGGCAACCTGTGCCAGGGCCTCCCCACCCTCACAGGGAGGAATAAATATGCACTTGGCCATCCCTACCTGTCAACACAGGTAAAGATGCTCCTTAAAATGGTTTTCCTGAAAAGAGGAATCAGCTTTGCTCACTGCTTTGAGATGAGATTCTCCTCTTAGGCATTAAGAAGCTGACCTAGTTACCACAGTTTCCTATGGATAGGTACAGGAAAATCGTATGGATATCCAAGGCCATGCCTCAGTGAGTGCTCTTGCCAGCACCGAGCTCTGCCCCTCACCTGGTAGGATTGTCTCTACCAGTTCAATCAGAAGCAGAATTTTCAGCTGTTCTCATGTAATATGTGATAAATCTGTGTGTTTTCCACCTGTCCTTTTTCTAACTATCTATGGAACATCTGGAAGGGAACAGCTTCTGACCTTTGAAAAGGAGAAGATTATGAGCTTGAAGTAAAACATGGAGAATTCCTGTAAAAAAAGGCCTCTTATGAGCATTTATACTATTCAATCTTGGCCTGATACCATTCAACCCTTGTCCTTCCTGTACAGATAGTGCAGGTCCCAGATGCTGCTGATTCATCCGAACTCTCCCAATATTCCCCTTTTCTTCCTCAGAGGTGAACTGGTTTCACCACTGCAGAAGTGATGTGATCATGTGTGGTTGCTTAGCACTCGAACAACCATGGATGTTCAGCTCTCCCAAAGACACGATGCAAAGTCTTGGCACTGTCCTGGCCCTCTCTGGTGTCCTCTGCACCAGTGTGACACCTCAAAGGTGCCTGTAGCACAGCTTCCCCCAGGCATCTCAGCATCAGCCTGTGCACTCAGCAGAGAGCATTGGATTTGCAGTGAGTTTGATACCTCGGCAGTTACCAAATTCAACACTCATACCTGGAGGAGAGGCAAGAATCTCATGGAGACACCCAGTGCAGGGGACAGTCTGTGACAAAGGCAGGGATCTGAAGCAAATATCTGGTGTGGAAGTCAGATGAGAGGCAGAAAACACCCAGTGCCCAAAAGGAAGGGGAAAGCACATGGCCTGGAACAAGTACTTGGAGTAGCTGTGGTACCCCTGGGAAATGAGCACAAAGGGGAGAAGAGGATGGGCAGGAAGGCTGTAGGTTTGCTGCAGCACAGGGTGAGACAGATCCCTGGGAGCCTGCAGGGACATGCTGAACTCTCCAAATTCACTTGTCAGGAATCCATCATGGACAGCACCTCTGAGTAACTGCTGTGATCCCAATCCACCTCCCAGAGCTGCAACAGGCACCTGCTGCCGAGCTGGGCTTGGCCACACTGAGCACAGTGAGCCAAGGAGGAAAAGGGTTCCATCCTCACACACTGGGAGAACCTGGCAGGGGGGTTGGAGTGAGGTGACCTTTGAAGTGTCTTCCAACCCAGACCATTCTGGGATTATATGAAATGTCACATCTGTATTTTCTTCATGTCACAGTCACAAATGGCCATGGAGTTATCCCAGCTATCTATCAGGGACTCATGGAATGGGTTGGGTTGGAAGGGACCTTAAAGCTCCTCCAGTTCCACCCCCTGCCACTAGCCCAGATTGCTCCAAGCCCTGTCCAACCTGGCCTTGGACACTTCCAGGGATGGGCCAGCCACAGCTGCTCTGGGCAACCTGTGCCAGGGCCTCACCACCCTCACAGGGAAGAATTTTTTCCCTGCCACACTGCCTTTTCCAAGAGTTATTGTGGCTAAATTCCATACCCAGCTCAGAAAATCCAAGCAGATCCCAGGTTGCCTAGGAAAGAGACCGAAAGAAGCTGTGCCGAATTCCCAGGGCATCACAAGTGGTCACAATCCTCATTTCCATCTTATCCAGATGGGATGCAACCAGCACATTGCATGAATAGGATCATCTGTGATATTGCCACCATTCCATCCCCATGCTGTGAAGAATGAAGTGAGAAAATATGCACTGTAAATCACAAGCAGCTCCTCCAGAAGTCAGTATTATCAGTGCCATATTTGTAAAAAATCAGAGGCAGACAGGTATCCAAGGAAAGTCAACTTCCTGGGATGATTTAGATCTCCTGTGGACCCTAAAGTATATCAGGAAAGCTTCAAAACATTATTACTAAGAAGCAGAGTTTCCTGCAGCTCCAAACCTGGCACTGGTGTGTGAGTGACTCAGAGAAAGGAGAGGTGAAGCTCCAGATGGCATTTCCACCTGCTCTCCCCCAGCCATCTGGGACTGCACCCCACCTACCAGCTGCAAATCCCACCCTCACAGCTTCAGCACTGGAAGAGGCCCCCTTGCACTAGGCAGCATTTCTCTCAGTTTTCCTGTAAAATAACATTTATCTCAGCTTTTGCTTACAGACACAGCATCTGCACAATGTGGAGTGGAGGGATGAAGTTTAGGAAAGAACATGGAAGGAAAAGTTATTCCAGAAATTCCCAATGACCCGAGTTTGGTTGTCTGCAAGGCTGCAGACTGAAGAAACAGCTTAGGAGGTACCGCCCCAGGCAGCACAAGTAGGAGAGGGAGAACATTTTAACTTCGACTTTAGACACAACCAAAGGAATGAAAACATGAGGGAGCAGACACGGATGACTGAAGATCACATTTCTCTACCCTGCTCACAGCTTGTCGCTCTCCTACCTGAGCCTGGAGGACCAGAGCTCTCCACTCCACCCCGGGAGTTGTCACCTCGAGCAGTGGAGGAGGAGGGCAATGACGTGTGAGGTGTCTGCAAAGATCTCAGAATCCCAGGATATGCTGAGTTGGAAGGGACCCACAAGGATCATCCAGTCCAACCCCTGGCCCTGCACAGGCCCATCCCCAAGAGTCACACCCTGTGCCCCAGAGGATCATCCAAACCCTCCTGGAGCTCTGTCAGCCTTGGGGCTGTGCCCACTGCCCTGGGGAGCCTGGTCAGTGCCCAACCACCCTCTGGGGGAAGAACCTTTCCCTGAGATCCACCCTGACCCTGCCCTGACACAGCTCCAGGCCATTCCCTGGGTGCTGTCCCTGGTCCCCCCAGAGCAGAGCTCAGTCCTGCCCCTCCTCTGCCCCTGCCCAGGCAGTTGGAACTGCAATGAGGTCTCCCCTCAGATGTTGCCTTCAGTGAGCTCAGGACATGTCTCGTCACTCCCTGGGGACACCAAGCCCCTCCACCCACGCAGTGGGAGAGCAGCCCAGGCCAGCCTGCTCCCCCTCTCCTTTCCCCCAGCTCCCTTGGCATCCCTCCCAGCTGCCTGGCACAAATCCATCCCTGCTGTGCTCACGTGGCTCATTCTTTCATCCCCAGATAGAAGCTGGGCCAGGTTTTTAATCCATGTGCAAACCCACCCCCCGCCGCCTTTCCTGGGTGTCGTTTTTCCGGCGCAGTCCCAGCACTGGCCACCCCTCCCTGCCCCACCAGCCGCCCTGCCCAGGTGAGGAACAGCTCACCCACAAGTGCAAAAATACACTTCTCTGAGCTGTGCAGCTCTGTGAAGCCAAGCTGAGCAAGAATGCAAGAGGTTGCTAATGATACAACTCCCTGTTTTCCTGGAAATCGGAAAATGAGGAACAGGGAAAGGGTCTCGGCCTGCAGCCAAGCAGGGCTGGAGCCCCTGGTGCCTGGCTGGGCTGCCCTCAGCTCTTATCCAGCAGACACCCACCCTGAGCTCAGAGATCCCACAGTATTCCACCAGGAATTTGCCTCCGATTTCCACACTGAAAGCCCTCAGTTCAACTCCCAGCCTGGAGGTCTCATTAGAGCGAGAGAGATGACAGCGCCTTCCTGCTTCTTAATCAGGGTGGATAAAAACTCCCTGCTCAGGCTTCAGCCTCCCCTCTTCATCCAGAGAACGTGTTCATCCATTTCCCCACTACAGGGCATTAAATGTTCATAATCACCTGTTATTCAACATGGCCCTTAAATCAATTTTGGAGTCTGCCCTGGAGCAGCAGGTCCCAGCCTGTCGAGTGGCTCAAACTCTGCTCTCTGAGATGGATGACCGAGCTCTGCGCTCTATTAAAATTCATGTTGTTTCTCTGTTGCCGGTACCAGGCCGTTGCAATTGCTCTGCATTACAGACTTGCCTTCATCATTATTTATCAAGGTGAAATTTGAGTCAGCTGCAAACTTTACAGGCAACTAATTTATCCATATTTTCCGGATCGTTCATGAAAATGGTGAAATACAGCGGGGTGGAAGCTGAATCCTGCAAAGCCACCGTGCAAGCAGCTTGTTAAGCACTGATCCTCCAACAACAATCGCATTTTGAGAGCTTTAAGCTGCCTGTTTCTTAATCCATTTAATAACTGTCCACTGATTCAATAGAGAGTATATTCTCCACCACGTAAATCAAGTGCCTGACATAAATCTAAATTTATTATGATAATCCAGATACATGAGCAGAGACTGGGTTTTTTTCGTCCCCACCTAATGCACCAGGACATTAGTCCGTGCCTGGGGCTTGTTGGCATTGAGGCAACATGATTAATAAATAATAGCGACAGCAATATCTGCTATCAGAGGAAACCAAGAAGTCGACTGGGCTTAAGAATACCAGTGGAAATTAATGGTATTTCATGGAATCATAGAATCCACAAGGTTGGGAAAAACCTCTAAGATCTCCAAGTCCAAGAGTCAACCCAGTCCTGTGTTCACCACCAGACCATGCCCCCAGGTGCCACATCCACACGTTCTTGAGCACTTCCAGGGATGCTGACTGCACCCCTGCCCTGGGCAGCCTGTGCCAGTGCTTTTCTATGTTTTTTTCCCTGTATTTCTATGCCTTTGATCTTTAGCTTTGTTAACATTTCCTCTCTCTCTGGCAGCACAGAGACTGAACTGACCAGCCTCTCCCCAGCTCCTGGGCTTTCCCACTTGCTGCTTCCAGCCAGTGGTGGCCACTGGCCTTCCCTGCCTCTGGGACTCCCCTGGTTTTCAGATATTTATAAGGAATATAAATATCCAGGACCTAATTTTGGCAGTGCTCCTACACGAACTCGTTAGGAAGAGGCTCATGCACCCATCCATGGCCGGATCACTTGTCCCTCTCCATAAACCACTCCCAATGGATGGTGCCTTATCTCAGCTGGGCATCCCTCTGACGTGATGCTCCTTCACAGCCTCCACAGGCTTAAGCATTTAGGATCATTTCACAGAAAAGCAGAGATTCCCCTGGCACAGCCCTCGTTGTTTTCCTCCAGGACTGGGTATCCCTGTCACTCCACCTGGTGCAGGATCCCCTTTCCTTACTTCTCCACCCCAATAACCGTTCCTGACTCCTTCACCTCAGGTAAGGCAGGCACTGCCCCACTCCTGGCCTTGGCCCAGAAAGGGACGTTCAGCCCCTTATTGAAGCACATTATTTAATTAAAAGAGCCAAACCATGAGGCTCATTGAAGGCAATCACCATCCTGTAGCCAGGACTTGCAGATCGCCAGGGGACACAGACTTCACACGCTGAAGCTCCCTCCCTCCACACAGAGCGCTCCCAGTGCAGCAGGACTCACTTCCCCTCATTCTAAGTGCCTATCAATATTTCATGGTGCTAAGTGAACTTTTTTCCATTTCATTTGCCATCTTTGTTAAATTCACCTCCTTCAGCACGGAAGGGAGACCAAGGACCAAGTGCTGATTTGGGGGAAATATGAATCATCTTATCAAAGGAATTAACTGGAGTGAAAAAAAGGAAAAAAATTGCTCCAATTATGAATAGAAATTACATCAGAATCACAAAAATGCAACTGGGAAGCTCAATCCTGCAGAAGCAATAGCATCAGGCACCCAAATGGCCCCTGATAGGAAATATATTCATTTACAAGCAAAATATCCCACCTCTTCTAGCCTGGAAAAAGCTCATCCCAGCATATTCACTGTTATTTCTTTGGGATTTCTCACATGATGCAAGTCAAGAAGTAAATCTTGTGGATTTGAAGACAGAAAAAAATGTCTCCTCATGATCCCCTGCTCTTTTTTTCCCTGGCAAAGTGGAAGTAAACTCTCCTTTCCCTGAGGAAATACCTTGTGCAACTTCTGACAGGAGCAAGGACAAGGAACATAGACCTTGCTGCTTCCAGAGGGCACCATCCAGACTCCCGCTTCACAAAAAAGTGCTTTGTATCAGCCTTGGCTTACAAACCTCTTCAGAATTCTCACCTCTCAAACCCAACCCCCCCCCAAAACTGCCCAGCAAACCCTCTCAGCCCAGCAAACCCCCTCCAGGCCCAGGCATCAGGCCCAGGACCTCTCACAGGGAAACCATGAATACTTTGGAGTGAAACCAGGAATTCTGAACTGTCTTTTTCTTCTGTGCCTCTGTCTCTGCCTTCCCTTCCTTAAGAACTTATTCAGATGTGTAGCATTGAGCAAACTCAGCCAATCTCACCTTGATTAGAATCCAAAAGGTTCCTGCTTTACTACTTGTGCCCTCATGAAAATCTATTTTCTCCAAGGATTTAGATGCTGCCTGATCTGCTCCACCACCCTTGGCCTCTTCCTTCCTGTTTTCCTTCTGAGATGTTATTTGGGGTGGCATCCCCTTCACACAGCCCTTCCTCTGAGAAAAGAGCCCAAACCATTTTCCCCTCTTGTCCAGCTGAGTTGAACCCTCAGCATGCAGCAGCATGGAGTGAGAAGCAGCAGCAGCAGCAGCCCTGACAGCCCGAGCTCTGGGGAAGGAAGCAGCCAGAGCAAACCAGGATGACAGCACAGGGGACCATGGACAAATCCTGCACTGTTTTGTACGTGTCCTGGGCTGCATCAGAAGCAGCCTGGCCACCAGGCCAAGGGAGGTGACTCTGTCCCTCTGCCCCCTCAGGTGAGACCCCCCTGCAGAGCTGCCTCCAGCCCTGGGAAGAGCTCAGGGAGGATGTGGAGCTGATGGAGAGAGTCCAGAGGAGGCCACAGAGATGATTAGAGGGATGGAGCAGCTCTGATGGGAGGAAAGGCTGGGAGAGCTGGGGGGGTTCATCCTGGAGAGGAGAAAGCTCCAGGGTGTCCAAATTGTGGCCTTGCAGTGCCATTTTTCTTTTGACAAGAAAAATGAAGAGAGACTTTGGGCAAGGGCCTGGAGTGACAGGACAAGGGGGAATGGCTGCAAATTGACAAAGGGCAGGGTTAGATGGGATATTGGGAAGAAACTGATCCCTGTGAGGGTGGTGAGGCCCTGGCACAGGTTGCCCAGAGAAGCTGTGGCTGCCCCATCCCTGGAAGTGTCCAAGGCCAGGTTGGATGGGGCTTGGAGAAACCTGGGCTAGTGGAAGGTGTCCCTGCCCATGGCAGGGGTTGGCACTGGATGGGCTTTAAGGTCCCTTCCAACTCATTCTATGATTCTACCTCTGCAGAGTCCAGTCAATGGGGAGGTCTCTGTGCTGTCCTGGAGCCACCCACTGTGTCTCCACCATATGCACTGCTGGCTTCACCTGGTGGCTTCACACAGATCTTGAACTGATGATATTCCTTCTAGATCTTTAGTCCTCCCAGCTGACAGCACCCTTTGCTAAAGCCACCATGTGTCCCTCATCCTGAAGGTATCACTTCTGGAATCCCTAAATGCCCTTTATTACCAAAATACTTCAGCACTTTTCCCAGCAGTCTAGAGGTCACCTTAAGTGCTTTCCATTCCCAAACGTACTGTTTGACATTTGCTAACATTAAAATCCAGCAGCTATTTCTTCCTCCTCTCCTCTTCCCTGGTTACATCCCACTGCAGGTGACGCATGACCTGTGTTCCTTGTGGTGCCCAGAGGCTATTTATCAAGGAACCAGCTAATCCTGGATTTGGAAGGTCCCTCTGGGCTTTCCTGTGATGCGGTAGGGGGTGGGGGTTTGTTCAAAATCGCTGCCTGAGCTGAAATCAAACATGTTCAGTGTCCTCTTCATCTTCCCTGGGCCAGTCCCTGCATTGTCCTCTCCCTCCAGCTGCTCAGAGAGCAGGGAGGGGACTCTGCTCTGGGGACAGACCTTTTAGCAGGGCTAAAAAGGACAGGGGGAAATGATTTAAAACTGGATGGGGTTCGATTTAGTTTAGTTATAAGGAAGAAATTCTTCCCTGTGGGGGGGGGGAGGCCCTGGCCCAGGTTGCCCAGAGAAGCTGTGGCTGCCCCATCCCTGGAAGTGTCGAAGGCCAGGTTGGACGGGGCTTGGGGCAACCTGGGCTAGTGGAAGGTGTCCCTGCCCATGGCAGGGGGTGAGACTGGATGACCTTTGAAAGGTTCATTCCAGTCCAAACTATTTTATGATCCTACGAGTGAAGTAGCAACAGTGACCAGTCACTGGGGCAAGAGTTGCTCCTGCAGTGGAAATGTCCCCAGGAGCAGCCAGCACCTAAACTGCAGCTCCCAGACTCATCCCAGCTGCCTGCAGTTGAGGTGTAACATTTAGATGAAATTTCGGTGACTTTTATGGCACACAAATGCCACCTACCAGCGGGAAGGTGCCCATTTCCAGCTCCAGATGTTAAAGGATCTCAACAGGAGGGGTTTGCTTGGCCAGCTGAGCGTGGGGAGGCTTTGCAGGGGTGTCCATTGGGGTATCACCCATAAGCACAGTGTGGTGAGAGATCTGTTTGTTGTATCCCTCCGATGCCTGACTTGAGGCAGAGACCTGCACCTTCATCCTCAGTTGGTTGGGCAAGGCAGGACCACTCACAGCAGAGCATCAGCCAGCTCCCCCCTGACATGGGACGTGGGACAGTTCATGACTCCTTGTGGCTGAAAGATCCCAACTGAGGCTCAGTGTTAACTGGCTGATATATGGAAGGGAGGACCTGTGCTGAGACAGGCCGTGGGGACCACTGTCAGACCCAGACTCATTAGAACTCTCATTAATGATCTAGATGAGAATGGGAGTAAATAGCAGGTTAATTGAATGTGCCCCTACTGAGCTGGAGAAGGTTTCAGCATCAGTGGGGACACATAAATGACAGGGAGGGTTGTGGCAAAAAATGGCAGATTGTTATAGGCCAGAAAAATGCTACTTCTGGGGAAAATTATCATCCTTCCACCTCATCATGAGAAGGGTAAAGACTAAAGAGCTGTATCTGAGGAGCTGCCAGTGAGCTGTGAGATGATGGCTGATAATGAGAGAAGGGAAGGTGGGTTACTTGGGAGTGAATTTTTGCTCTGTGCTTGTATTGCCAAATGTTATTTCTTGCCTGGGGCTCCTGGAGACTATCAGAAGAAATACAATTGTTATTATTGATTGCTGTTACAACAGCTCTGAGGGGCTGATGTTCTTGCTTAACCAAAACACCACAAAACTTATGGAAATGGCGAGAGAAAGAGCTTTATCCACAGGTGAACTTGGAGGAGCAGCTATGTGCACAGGCTGAAATGTCTTAATTCTGTGTCCAAAGAGCTGTAGAATCCTGGAAAAACACAGGATGAAGCAGTGACACAAAGTAAATGAACTGAGCTGAAAGAGGAGCAGCTGCCCTACCAGGAACTATCACAGGGCTCATCAACAAGGAGATGTGGAAACACTGAAGGGGAAAACATGTTGTCTGGTCTCTCAGAACCTCAGAAATAGCTGTGAAGTGCCAGGGTACCCACAGAGCTGCAGAGCCAGTGAACCAAGGGCACACCAGGTCAGCCCAGAGCTGGGAAAACTGAAAAACCAGGAAAGTTTGAACAAAATAGTCCCCGCTTAATTTCTGCGTTACACTGGGACAGAGCACCTGGAAGTGTCCAAGGCCAGGTTGGATGGGGCTTGGAGCAACCTGGGCTGGTGGAAGGTGTCCCTGCCATGGCAGGGGGTGGCACTGGATGAACTCCAAGGTCCCTTCCAACCCAAACCATTCTGGGATTCCATGATCTGCCTGTAAACCCATGCCTCAGACCAGCACAGCACCACACTCGTGGTGTTTGACCTCCTTCTGTCACGGGAAGGGAAGGGAAGGGAAGGGAAGGGAAGGGAAGAGAAGGGAAGGGAAGGGAAGGGAAGGGAAAGAAATATTTTTCCACAGAAAGAAATATTTCAGGAGAAAATGTTTGGAGAAGAAGGGACAGTAAAATGTCACCTTTCAGAGGGGGGTGTGTGTCTGTCCCAAGCTCTGCTCTATACACTGAGTCAGAACTTCACTGCGATCTGCCAACTTAAACCAGCTGCAGTACAAGTGGTCTCTGAAGTCACTGCAATGAAAGACTAAATGTACTTAAACCCGTTTCTAAAGGCAGGAACTTCAAAAAAGAGGCAGAAGATATTCAAGGCAAATGCAGAAGTCTGAGTACTTAAAACAGCTACTGAGGACAGAGACAAGGCAGCAAGGCAAGATCTGGAGAAAAAAATTAAGGCTTGAGAGCAGCATTAATGCACAAAATCAAAGCAATTTCTCTAATGCTCCCCAAATAATTCCTGCATGTCAGGAGGAGCAGACCCATAACCTCAAGAAGGATAAGATCCCTCATGCCTGGTGGGGGGAATTCAGCCATTCCTGATAATGACAACAGGAGTGAAGCCCATGGCTGGCAGGCATTTACAGGAGACTGAGAAGAAAATCTAAATGAGAAAGAGAGAATTGAAAAGGACCTGCAGTCAGGGACACAAAAAGTTTCTCTTGAGAAGCTTGTAAGCCTTGGTGCATCTGAGACATGCAAGGCCTTGCAGAAATTAATAAATGAGTGATGTAGGCCACTGATTAAAAAAACAAACCTATATATAAATAAGTGGTTGTCAGCTACCAACCACTCATTTGAATACACGTTGTGCAGCCAGGGATCAGATCTCACCAGGCATGAGCAATTCAGCACAAGAGAGAAATTAAATACAAAAGGTGTGAAATAAGCATTTTTAACTTATGAGCTCATTATAAACAACCAAATCCAAGAGAAGAAACCCTCAGGATAAGAGGGATAGACTAAAAGGCTTCAATTGAGTTCTGGGTTGGTATGGAGCTCCTGCAGCGGGGCCAGCGCAGGCTGCGGAGATGCCCAAGGGATGGAGCATCTCTGGGAGCAGGAAAGGCTGAGGGAGCTGGGGCTGTTGAGCCTCCAGAGCAGACACTGAGAGGGGCCCTCCCCAGGGTGTGTCAGGGGCTGCAGGGAGGGGGCAGAGGATGGAGCAGGCTCTGCTCGGGGGGGCCAGAAATGGCACAGGAGGAACGGGCAGGAACTGATGCCCAGGGAGTTCCAGCTGGACAGGAGGAAGAACTGCTTGGCTGGGAGTGACCCAGCTCTGAACAGGCTGTACAGGGAGGAGGTGGAGTGCCCTCACTGGGGATATTCCAGAGCTGTCTGGACACAATCCTGTGCCATGTGCTCTGGGATGGCCCTGCTGGGCAGGGAGGTGGCACCAGATGAGCCACTGTGAGCCCTTCCAACCTGACCCACCCTGGGATTCTGTGATATGGAAGACACTGAGGATGTCTGGTACTTTAAATAACATATTGAATGGGCTTTGGTGGAGCAGAGGATCCCACACCAGGGAGGTATCAGCTGAAAGGGCACAGCATCACCTCTGCCTGCTCTGCCTTTGCTTTGCCCACCTGTGGTGGAATAGGTCAGCTGGACCTCAGGGGCAGTTCACCATCAATCAATCCCTGTCTCTATGGAGTGTCTGAAATAACATGCAGAGGGGAGGAGAGGTGTCTCAGCTCTGTCTGAGATCATTAACAACATTTGCATGAAGCACCAACCCTTAAGAGAAATGGTCTGAGCTGAACTTCAGCCGAAATCACTGACCCGTTATCCCCCAAAGGGCGTACAAGCACTGTGACATTTCAGAGCACGGCCTCTGTGGTGACTCTGGCATTAGGGAGAGAAAACAATGTGAGACTACAGGAAGAGTTTACATCAGCTTCAGACACCCAGGCTGACTGGAAACAACCAGGTCCAGTGGCATCCCAGTCACATTCCCAGCACTGGTGTGTCAGTCGGGATTCAGGAAGAGCTGAGCTGAGGGGGGTTGGCCAAACACAGCACGTTACAAGACAAACCAGGTGTTGATGGGATACGTAGCTAAGCAAAAATGAGGATGTAAATTGAGATGTTCTTGCATATGGAGAGCACTATACATTTTAGACATCCTAAACAACAGGGAGTCCGTGGGCACAGCATGGGAGAAATCCTTGTGAAAGAAAAGGCTGTTTAAAAGGGTGGAAAGCAAAGCCCATGTGTATAAATTGTGATCTTTTAACAACCAAGTTTTAAGAACCTCTTAGGAAAATCAGCTGAAGCTCTCATTACAGCATCACAACATGAAGCTTTGCACACAGACTGGTCAGGCCCTGACAACTAGTGGCCCCACACACCTGCCCAGAAAGAAGAGCCATTCCTCAGCAGCTACTCAGGGCTGGTCCAAGGCACAGAAATCCTGGGAGCAGAGCTGTCAGATCCCACGTGCAGGCTAAAAATCATCAGGTTCTTGCAAAAGAGCAACAGCATTGATTCATTATGATGATGTTGATGTAGGAGCATCACAGCACAAGGAGTGGCTCCTTCACAGAGTGTGAAACCTGAGCATGTCCACCTGCACCTCCCTGGCACATTCCCGAGCTTACAGCTGTACCTGTGCACCCCTGGGCAGCATCTCGGTGGCTGCTGGGAGCCTCCAGAGAAAGGAGGGGCAACTTCAGGCATGGAACTCTCCAGATCATAACCACACTCAAGGGGATTCAAGAGTAATGATGAGACACTGAAGGGCTGAATCAGGAACCTGAGCAGGAAGGACTGACAAATGAAATGGGTCTGTCCTGACAAATACCACAAGAGCTTGCAAAAAATGAGGCAGGAGACGAACCCAAGCCCAGGACAGAGAGCAGAAGGGAGAAGATCTGTTTGAGTCCCTTCCCAGAGCACTGCACATCTGGGAATTAAAACCCAGGAATGCTCGGCCAAGGAGGGATGAGGAAAAAGGGCTTCCTCCCCTCCTATGTGCTCACACTGTCCTCTGCTTAATCCCTCAGGATCCTGCACTGCTGGATGCATCTAGGAGAAGGAGAAGCTGCAGAGCCCTCCCATCCCCTGCACCCCCAAAAACAGGACATCACTTCACACTGAAGGAAGGAAGCCAAGGAGGAAGGACCATGGGCTTTCTGACAGTCTCAGTGCCTAAATCTCTCTTTCACTGCTGGTAGCAGAAGCACAGGCAGGTATCACCCTCATGCCATTAGGAATTATTTCCTGACCTGCAGTTCCACCTGCAGAGCTGCCTCCAGCCCTGGGAACAGCACAGGGAGGACGTGGAGCTGATGGAGAGTCCAGAGGAGGCCACGGAGATGCTCCAAGGGCTGGAGCCCCTCTGCTCTTGAGCCGGGCTGGGAGAGCTGGGGGGGTTCACCTGGAGAAGAGAAGGCTCCAGGGACACCTGAGAGCCCCTTCCAGGGCCTAAAGGGGCTCCAGGAGAGCTGGAGAGGGACTGGGGACAAGGGATGGAGGGACAGGACACAGGGAATGGCTTCCCACTGCCAGAGAGCAGGGATAGATGGGATATTGGGAAGGAATTGTTGGCTGTGAGGGTGGGGAGGCCCTGGCCCAGATTGCCTAGAGAAGCTGTGGCTGCCTCTGGATCCTTGGAAGTGTCCAAGGCCAGGTTGGAAGGGGCTTGGGGCAACCTGGGCTAGTGGAAGGTGCCTCTGCCCGTGGAAGGAGGGTGGAACAAGATGAGCTTTAAGGTCCCCTCCAATCCAACCCATTCCATGATTCTGTGATTTTCAGGGTTATCCCAGCCCCACAGCTGCAGGAAGGTGCCAGTGGGATTGACAGAGCTGATGAAGCTCTTTTGTGCCTTCACTTCCAATCTGAGCTGCATGGGACAGGAACAACCTGCATTAGAACACCCCAAACACCCAAGAGCAGCTTGGGTGCTCAGCCCTGCAGGTCACTGTGCCAGGGGGGACACCCTCCTTCACCCAAGGCTAAAGGAAGTGATGCAGGACTAATTGCAGGACTTCTCATGTTGACTGAACACCTAAGAAGCTCTGAGTGTGCAGCACATGGGTGCCACATCCCCTAAAGGGCAGAACAGATGCTTTGCCTTACACAGAGGGGTCACAAGGCTCAGCTCTCTGCAAGTGGGGAGTTGGTGTTGGTAGGTGACCATGGCCACAGAAGTGTCTTCCAGGTTTGGCACCCGACATAGCAGGTTTGGTGTGGACAAATAATTAATAAATGCTTGACTGAAAAGATGTCAGGCCCTGGAGGGAGGGAGGTCATCGAGGGTTTGCCATCCTAAGACACCATTTTTCAAACAGCTGCCACACAACTGCTGCTGAAGCCTTTGCCCTGTGCTGAACCCCTGCTCCTCTTTTCTGCACCCAAAAAATGCCCCACCTCAGTCAGAAACCAACACAGCTCTCATCTGCAGGCAGAATATTTTGGAGTAAGGATGACATTTCATTGCAACTCCCTTGACATTACAGACAAGAGAGTCTCTGAAATGCTCTGAAACCAGGAGGACTCAGAGAAGGAGCTCCAAACATTACCTGTGGTTTCCTTGACAGAGTGTGACCCCTACAATGACTCCCCCGAGTGAGATTATGGAGCTGTCACTCACTGCCACCACACAGCACAGAAATTACCAGATCAGGCTGATGATGAATGTCTTGTCTTTGCATTAAACACAGGCTGCTCTGATCCCATTGCCCCCCTCCCTGGTACAGCTCAGGAAAGGAGGGGTGGGGGGAAGGGGCAGAGCCCCACCTGAGCCTCAGCCCGGCTGTCAAAGGCAGGGAGATGTGTGGGCACTCACCCACTGCAGTTCTCGCCAACTTTCAGGGGTTTGTCACTGATCTTATGATATTTAGCACGTTTTTGAAGTCCCACCGTCTGGACTCAGGAGCTCGTCACGACTTTCATTCTAATGCTTTTTTTTTTCTGGCAAAGAAGATGGTCAGATTAACTCATCTATCTCCCTAAACCTCAGAAAGAAGGAGGTGAATGAAATGTCCCAAACTGTGTGTTCTCTGAGAATTTCCTTCCCTCCTCACAGCTGAGGTTTGTAGCTGCTGTTTGCAAACATGGTGGATGAGGAAAGGCTCAATGACAGGCTCACGAATCACATCACCCCTGAAGGGAGTGACACCTCTTTCCTCAGCAACAGGGCACCACTTTCCATGATCTTCTAATTCCAGCTGGTCTCCAAGCAGGATAGTGTGGAAAGAGCTGGAGAAGGGCTCAAAACCAGCCAAAGCCTCAATCCACACAGTACTTAAGAGGATGGTTTGGAAGGACAGTGGGGAGGGAGGGAGATGCTGAAACCCCAGGCCAGGGAGGGGATTGTCCCGCTCTGCTCTGCCCTGGGGCAGCCTCCCCTCAATATTGGGGCAGTTTGGGGGGACACAATGGAAGGGAGAGATTGAGACATTGGAGAGTGTCCGAAGGAGGGACACAGAGATGAGGAAGGGCCTTGATTTGAAGCCGTGTGAGGACACTGAGGGCACTTGGTGTGTTCAGCTGGAGCAGAGGAGACTGAGGGCAGACCTCATTGCAGTTCCAACTTCCTGGGCAGGGGCAGAGGAGGGGCAGGACTGAGCNACCAAGGAGTGGCCTGGAGCTGTGTCAGGGCAGGGTCAGGTTGATCTTCTGGGGCACAGGGTGTGACTCTTGGGGATGGGAGTTGGACTTTATGGTCCTTGTGAGTCCCTTCCAATTCAGCATATCCTGGGATTCTGTGAATCTGGGAACCCTCCAGCACAGATCTTCTCCAGGCAGTGGCAGAAGCTCTGCTTTAGCCCGACCTGTGGGCTCTGATTTAAAGGGTTGTGCCTTCTGGAGTCCAAATGACCAATAAGTGCTGGTCGCTTTTAAGAAAGCCCTTGTGCCTTGCAGTAGCTCACCACTGATTGCCTACATTTCCTTAAAAGAGCTCATTTAGAGTTGATTTAAGCACTCCTGGGGAGGGCAGGCAGGAGAGGGGAGGTGATTTACAGACCTGGTGTCAGCAGCAGAAGCAGCACAGGCTCTCCTGCCTTGAGCTGGGGCCTGGCTGGAGGGTTACTGTGGGAAAGGGAGGGCCAAGGACCCCCCCAAGAAGGGTCCTGGCAATGATCCATGATAACGATAATTTTTTTCCCTGCTCTTTAAGGCACGCAAGCATTGATTTGATGTGTACCACAGATCCCAGAGTTAGATGGTGTTTGCACTTGCATTTCACACCATAGTTTGGGGAGGGTATTCCATTAGTCTAGGCTGCAGACCCTGGGACACAGCTCAGCTGAGAAACTGCAGGTGTTGAGAGAGAAACTGGGAGAAAGAACCCCTGGACCCTGTAAAGAGTGTAATGGTAGCTTCCAGGCTTGGTCAGATAAATGCTACTGCACAGTGAGATCAGCTGTGCACACCCACATTGGGCTGATCCCTCTTGTCTTTGAAGTGACAGCCCTGCAAAGGGCCTCCAGTGAGGACTTGTGTGGACCCTGAGGGCAGTAGGTTTTGCCCCTCTAGATGCCTTCCTGCTTTCCAAACCCTTCTCCTGATGTCTCCTGGCTCTGCAGGCACTCACTCCACTGTGGAGAGCCTTGGCAGCAAAGGCAGGAGCTCAGGAATGTGGGTGGGTAAAGCCCTGACGGGTTCCTCCGTTCCTGACCAGTGCTGAGCACCACACCCATGCCAGAGATGGCTGAGAATGACAGGCAAGTGCCCCTCAGGACTGTGCAGCTCTTTCTTCTCCCCCACAGCCCATGTGGAGTACAGACATCCCCAGGAGTGGGCTGGCAGGTCCCTGCAAAGCTCTGTCTCCTGACAACCAGTAGAAAATCCAAACTTTTAATGACAGATATCCTAGTTTTGTAAGTGTGCTGCCTCTTTAAAACACTGTGGCTGATATTTCTGTACATTCCTATTTGGCAGGACTAAAAAAGAAGACTGAGAAGAGGAATAACAAGGAGAAAAGGAACAGTTTAGAAATGAGCTGAATGAGGAGATTTCTGCTGTGTTTCCCTCCCTGTGTCCAGTCTCCATCTCCATCACTGCCCTCCCAAATTGAGAGCAAGGCCAGCCAAGCAAGGAGCTGCTCCACACGTGCCCCAGCGAGGTGCAGAAAAGGATCAGTGTCTGTCTCCTGTTCATTGTTCCCCACGCAGGAGCCTTGTCTCTGATTCCTCCCCGGATGAGGACTGGAGAGCTGTCACAACAGGGCCTGTTTCCATAGCAAACCCAGCGTTTTCAGATGGAGAGGCTCAGCCCTGCATTCACCAGAGCTGAAAAGAAAAGCATTTATTTCCCCGCCCCCCCCCAAGCATGAAGGACATGGAGAACCCTAATGCCACGTGTGGTTTAGATTTCACAGCTTCTTCAAAGCAGAAACAGCCTGTGACCTGCCTGCTGGCAGCTTTTCTAACTCAACACATGGGTTGAAGCCTGAGAGATTCAGAGCTGAGTTTTGCTCCCAGTTTCTCTGTTTTTGATCTCATGCCATATCTGAGGGTCAGTGGGAGGGATGTGCTGCCCTTGGCTCACAAGCACTGCAGGGCAGCAAAGAGAGAAACCAGCACCAGGGCAGAACTGAGGGAGGGCACCAGAACCAGGTGTAGGAGGATGGGGTAGAGGGGCAGCCTGTGGACACGAGATGGAGATGGCCAAGAGTGCTGCATCCTGTGGGAGGCAGAAGTGAAAGCAAGGTCCAGACATGTGGGATTAGGAGCCAGATTCTGGAAAGCACACAGGCAGGGGTTGGGGCCAAAAAAATGAGAGCCCACGGATCAAACAGGATGGGACACCCTCGTCACGAGAGCTGTGCTCAGCTCTGCCCTGCCCCTGGTGATCCTGCATGGTGCTCCCAGGAAAGCTGAGACTGGGCTGTGGATGTTCCACAACCCCACAGCAACAGTGAGGGGCCACACTCACCCTCCAGCAACCCTGAAAACATCACAGGTCCCAGTCACCTCCCAGCATCTCTGCTTCTCATGCAAAGGGACATGCCCATAATTTGGAAATGGTGGAGAGGGCACTTCCCACATCCTTCTCCCCGTGCACAAATCCAAGCACTAAACCAGCACATGGCATTTCCTACAGCTGATTAGTGTTGTGGAGCTGTTGATTTGTGGTTCTGCTGTGTGAATCCAAATGGATGAGTTATTTCATCTTTTTCCATTTACAAACTTTAAAAATTAAACCCATCTCCCAGCAACTTTTCCACAAAGGATGGTGCTACAGAAGCTGGGAGGGAAAACTTGTTTAGCTGACAAAGGAGAGTGACAAAGAGATGCTTCCAAGGCCATAAAGGGTTATAGAAAGCAAGGAAAATTATTTCTCTCCTCCTCTGTGACTGGGGATCCCCAGCTCAGTTAACACAGGCCTTGTGCAAGTCAGTCACTGTGATGTCCCCTACAAGAGCTGGAGGGTGGTGGTGACATCTTTGCCTGCACATGGGCAGCCCCACACTCCCAGGGACACAGAGGCATCCATGCTTTCTGAACTGCTCCTTAGCATGTGATACTGAAGTACTTGTCCCCCAGGAGAAGGGGGATCACCAGTCCAGCCCTGACCTAGAGCAGCAGTGCCAGCCCTGTCCCTGGGCTGCACAGGGACTGTCTGTGTCCTCCAGGACGAGGAGGCAGAGCACAGGCATTTATCCCTCCTCCAGATGGAGAGATCTGCATTTGCAGTGGACATTAAATTCGTAGCAATGATAAAAAACTGTGCTGCAGCCATAAACCTCCTCCCTCAGGCAGAGAGCTGAAGTGCCTGCGGGGAGGGGAGGGGACACGTTGCCCAGGCCAGGAGGGGCAGGAGGGGACCGAGGGGTGTCCTCTGAGAGCTCTCACCTTTCTCAGCAGCACCAAGGGGGGCAGAGGCCCTGAGCTCTCCCTGTGCTGACACGCCCATGCAGAAAGGCACCAAGGCCTCGGTAAATGTGCTGGTGGGAATCCCCCCAGCCCCAGCTCCCCGCGGGGCTCTTCCCTGGCTCTGAAATGCTCGGGCACAGATCGGGGCTGAGCGTTTTGCAGGTAGAAGGGGACACTGTTTCCCACCGTGGTGCCGACCCCCTGCCCGGCTGCATTTTGGAGACACTCTGCTCTCTCCCCTCCTCTACCTCATGACATTCCTTTTCCCGTGGGAGGTGGGAACAGCCCATCCCGCAGCCCCATGCCTAATCCTGCTCCCATGACTGGGAACAGGCCTCAGTGCCCTGGTGCAGGAGAAGAATTCCAAACAGATTTCCAAATTCCTGCTGGTTAAGAAAGGTAATAAAGAAGGGAAGATGCTCTTTTATATATTAATTACACATCAGCTCATTTGCTCTAGAGCTACCCCGGGAGCACATGAAGAATTACTGCATTAATTAGGGAGTAAATGACCCCAAACTCCCCCCAACAGTGGGCTCCCAGCCCTGGCAGCCATTTGTTACAGCGAGGAAAAGCACCAGATTTCACTACAGAGCAGAACAACAAGCGGCCACACATTCAGCATTTCAGTATTCCCCTGTCAGAGCACAGGGAAGTTATTTGTCCCACTGGAATCAGCCAGAGCTGCTCTATATAACCCTCCCAGCATCTCACACGTTTGATTTTGGGACTAAGATATTTTTCCTCCAGCTGAAATATCTGTAGCAGCACATCAGAGCGATGACCAGGGGCAGCTTTCACTCCTCTGCGGCTCATCCCAAGCTAGAGCCCCAGCAGCCTGTGCATTCTTAATTGACAGAATTAGGAAGCTTATTTGAAGAATACTTGAGTCCTCAGAGTCTAATTTCCCGCTATATAAATAATACATCAGCAACAGCAGTCCCTGGGAAAAAATAAATAAATAAATTAAAACAAAAACTAAGAAGCCCAGATGAATATTCTAGCTTCCATCACACTGTGAAAAATCCTTTGCAGAGGTTTTTCACAATAGCCCCCAACTGCATTGTACCATTTCTCGCCTCGTCTGATTTAACGAAGGGGACAGGAACTGAAAATTAGACTTGCAGGCCTCGGCTCTGCAGGCGTGATCACACCTTCTGATGAGCACAGCCAGAGCTGGGCCTGCCAAAAGAAACCCTTCAGCCCTGCAGGACTCAGCCTTGAGCTGTTCATCGAGTGAAACCACCAGCAGCACTGCCAGGACACCCCCAGCCTCGCTGTCCAGAGCAAAAGGGCCCAGGACAGCAAAGCACTGGGAATTTCCCCTCTCTGCCAATGCCAGTGCTCCCAGTTCAGCCAGAGAAATCACAGAATGCTTTTGGTGGGAAGGGATCTTACAGCTCATCTCATTTTTGGGGCATTCCCTGTTGTTGCAGACCCGGGGCTGGCACAGCTCCAGGATATCGAATAGCAAGTGCTTACGTTATTAAAATCCCTGCTGCTGTACATCCATATTCATGGGTGGGGAGGGGATGAGAACTGCACAGGCATCTGTAATTTGGGCAGATCACAACTTTTTAGGACTGAATTTGCAGCTGCAAACTCTCCTCAGCAGATCCAGCTCCAGGTCCAGGGTGACACGTCAGTCTGGGGTATGAGACTGGGAAGTGCTGCTCTGGTCTCACTGCACCCCCTGCCATGGGCAGGGACACCTTCCATTAGCCCAGGTTGCTCCAAGCCCCGTCCAGCCTGGCCTTGGACACTTCCAGGGATCCAGGGGCAGCCACAGCTTCTCTGGGCAACCTGGGCCACGGCCTTCCCACCCTCACAGGGAAGAGTTTCTTCCTTACATGTAATTTAAATCTCCCCCTTGTCCTGTCACTATCTGCCCATGTAAAAGCAGCTGCATCTCTGCCATCTCCCACAGACCAAGTAGCAAACAGGCCTCTGAAAGGCTAAAAGGAATTGAGACAGACAGCTCCAGGACTTCATTGGAAGTGTTTCCACAGCACAAATATTTGTATTCCTCTGCTGCGGGATTTACAAGCACACACTCGACTCCAGCAGGGAGAGCCTGAAAACACCAGCAAGGTTTCTATGTACTTACCACTTGCTCCTGCCTTCTTCCCTCTCTCTGGCTTTCTCTCTCATGTTATCTGTTGTTTTTGTCTGTGCCTGAACCAGGGAAGTGTTGGTTTCTGGCAGGAGAACTAATCAGTGGCTGCTCTCACCAGAGGCAGAGCAGCCTGTGGGAAGGGGAGCACGCAGGAGAGCTTGGCGTGCCTGAGTGGAGCCACTCAGACTGTTCCTTTGCCTCACAGAATCATGGAATCACAGAATCAGTCAGGTTGGAAAGGCCCTCTAAGACCAGGGAGTCCTACTGTCAACCCAGCACGGCCAAGGTCACCACTAACCCATGTTCCCCAAGTGCCAGATCCACAGGGCTTTTAAATCCCTCCATGGTTGGTGACCTCACCACTGCCCTGGACAATCTGTGCCGATGCCTGACCACATTTTCCATGGATCAATCTTCTCTAATATCTAACCTAAACCTGCCCTAACACAATCTGAAGCTGTGTCCTCTCCTCCTGTCCCTTGTTCCCTGGGAGCAGAGCCCGACCCCCCCCCTGCTCCCCCCTCCTGTCAGGGAGTTGTAGAGCCAGAAGGTCCCCCCTGAGCCTCCTTTTCTCCAGGCTGAGCCCCCCCAGCTCCCTCAGCTGCTCCTGGTGTCCCACACCCTTCCCTCCAGTTCCCTTCCCTGGACACCTCCAGCCCCTCAATGTCCTTCATGTTGTGAGGGGCCCAGATCTGAGCCCAGGATTCGAGATGAGGCACCAGCAGCTCCCATCACAGGGGGGATGTTCACAGCACACAGGGGTGGAGAGGCATTCCCACTTGTCCCATGCGCAGCCCTCAGATACCATGCAGGGATATGTTGGGAAGCACCCAGGGCCGAGGTGCCAGGCCCCCTGAGCCCCTGCTGACGATACACCCAAGGCATGAAGCAGAGTGGGGACCACAGCCCTGTGACTGCCCTGCTACAGACACCTCCACAGGAACCTCTGCTGCTGCCACAGTCATTTAGAGAACCAAAGATCCATTAAGATTGGAAAAGACCTCCGAAACCATCGAGTCCAACCTCGGACTGAACATCTTCAGCTCCCTCTCCAGCAGCCCCCCAGTTTCAGGGAATTTCCCTTGTTCTCCCCTGATGGGGTGAGTGAAACAGGAAGGGCTGTGGGAAAAGGAGCTGTTCCTCTCCCCAGCTCCGCCTCAGAGGACCAGCATCATCTCCACCTCAGAGAGCTGAAATCTGGAGCAAATGCCGCAGACAAAGGGGCCTGTTAGAAACAGCACTGCCAATAAATAATTCATGGGAGAGAAGTGGTGAGTCTCCAGGGAGCCAGCGCAGGGATCTGTGAATCTGGATGAGTTTGCAGTGTTTTAATTATGCAAATTGACAAATGTCTCTACACTGAGAAATTCTGCTAGTCCTGCAAAAGAGCAAGAGCTGGAAAACAGCAAGAATTTCCCAAGGCCATGTGCCCAGCCAGCTGCCAGCCACAGCTGGCAGAGTGAACCTCACCCAGGCCCCTCTGGAACTACCTAGGCTCCTTGGAAGGACAGTCAGCAGCATCCCTGTGCTGGAGGCAGCTGCAGTGCCTTGACAGCTTCACCTGCTCTGCGCAGCCGTGGCCTCAGCCCCTCTCTCTGCACCAGCACCCTTTGCTCCCAGACAGCTCAGGGACTGGGGGAGAATATCCAGCTCAGGGTTGCTGTGGGATCTCATAGGTTATGAGATCATAGAATCAGGGAACCACAGAATCTCCTGAGTTGAGAGGGACCCACAAGGATCATCAACTCCAACCCCTGGCCCTGCCCAGGACACCCCAACAATCCCACCCTGTCCCTCAGAGCATTGTCCAAACCCTCCTGGAGCTCTGGCAGCCTTGGGGCTGTGCCCACTGCCCTGGGGAGCCTAGTCAGTGCCCAACCACCCTCTGGGGGAAGAACCTTGTCCTGAGATCCACCCTGCCCCTGCCCTGACACAGCTCCAGGCCATTCCCTGGGTGCTGTCCCTGGTCCCCCAGAGCAGAGATCAGAGCTGCCCCTCAGGAGGAGCTGCAGCCCCTGGTGAGCTCTGCCCTCAGTCTCCTCCTCTCCAGATGAATAAACTTTGGGCTCCCCCACGCTGGTCCTGCATGAGCAGAGCCAAACACCCAAATGAGCGAGGACCTGCAGATGGATGCTTACTTGTGCCTGGGCAGATCCAGGGTCAATTGCCCAAAGTCTTTGTCTGTGGAAGAGACTTTTGTCACATGGAGCTTTTGGAAAGCTGAGCCTCCTTTGGCCTGTCAATGGGCCAGGAGAAATAGGGCAGAAGGAAGAGGAATCAGGGCACAGGGGCTGGCAGTGTCCCCAGCACAGCACCCTCGTGGGGCATGTGGAAATCAGCTCCGTGACAGAGCAGGAATCCCCTGAGAGCCCAGAGCTGCCTCCTCCTTCCTCTGCCCAGCACGCCAGTTTGTCACCAGAGCAGATTAATTAGGTGTCTGATCCAGCCTCATTAGGATGGAACCAAGGGCTGGGCAGAGCTGGCTGAGAGCAGGAGGACAGGCACAGGGAACCCCGTCAGGAGAAGGACACCCTGGGCTTTGGGTCAGGAGGAAGAGGAGCCACCCTAGGGCACTGACACTCCCCGTTCCCCCTGTGGCTCTGCAGGGGCAGGGCTGTAGGGCCAAGGGGATACAGCATCTCCCTCCTGGGCTGGCTGCTTACAGACTCCGATTTCTCTCTGCAAACTCTTCACCAGATGGTTCTAATACCCCCACTCCATTAACAGGTGATGGTTTCATTTCTGAAAACTGACTTTTCCACAGTTTTGAGGAAAAATATTTGGTTTTCTCTAAAAATATGCAGTCCTGTGTTACCCAAAGCCAGACACTTTCACTGAAAAATTAACACTACTTCTGAATTATTTTTGTGCTTGTCTCTTTAGAAGAAGGTGGGAGAAGGAAGGAAGGGAACTGTATCATTGAAAAAAAAATGGGAAAATGTCAATGCAAACAATATTTCATGCATAAATGCCTGGTTTGATTGAAAATCCATTTTCTCACAAAATAAATTTTTCATGAAAACCGTGTCAGAGCCAAATTCAAACAGGGACAACCTGGAGTAGAGACAAGTCACCTGGTTCCTCTGATGCTGATTTATGCCAAGCTGCCTGGAAGCAGGAGCTGGTGGCAGCTGCCTTGACCTGTCAGGTGCAGAAAAAGTGGTTGAAGCTCCCAATCCCAAGGCAAAGCAGGGAACAACTAAGGTCTGGATTTTGCTTAGGTTCTTCCCACCGCTTGGCATCGTGTTCTGGTCACGCTGATGCCTCCCTAAGCAAACCATCCTCTCCCCTCACATTTCTGGGAGCCTGATGGTGGGGCAGGATGAGGGCAGTGAAATGCAAGGTCTGTTCAGGGGTGATCTGCTCTGCTCCAACCCCAGCTGACGCAGCTCACAGCAGGACTAGTGGGGCACAGCCCCTCACGACATGGTCTCCAGGACTTCCCCACTGTTCTCCAGGGGGCTCCATGAGGGATGGGAAATGTGGCACCCCCAAAATTACTGGGCTCCACACAGTGCACAGCAACTTGTCTGAGGTTTGTCCCTTTCCCAATGTTCCCATCACTCCGTGGATGGAAAATGCTCCGGGCCCCAGGGCAGCAGCAGCAGCAGCAGCAGCAGCATGTGACACATCTCACCCTGCCAATTCCTGCAGAGATGTTCAATCGAAGCAGGACGAGCAACCAGCCCTTCAGGGCGCTGGGGATATTCTGGCACCAGCTCTGTGCTGGAGGCAGGGCAGTGCTGGACAGGGCACCCACATTTCCATTTCTCAGACACTCTTCCCTCAGGGGTTTGCCAACAGCTGCTGGTGTGTTAAAGGCTCATCACTCACTGCAGGCTGCTGCTCACATCCACTACCACGTCAAGGATGTACTTTGGAGGTGCAGGGTCTGCCCTGCACCTTGCACAAGCACCTCCATGGCAGAGACAGAGCCAGGGAAGAGTACACAGCTCCCAACACTCCCAGCGTGGTCACTGGAGCTGCTGGTCACATGGAGAATGAAGGGAATGAAGCCCTCCAGGCACTGCTGAGGCATTTCAAGTCCTGTGTCCAGTTCTAGGCCCCTCATGGCAGGAAATACACTGAGGGGCTGGAGCATGTCCAGGGAAGGAAACGGAGCTGGGGAAGGGTCTGGAGCACCAGGAGGGGCTGAGGGAGCTCCTTTTCTCTCAGCCTGGAGAAAAGGAGGCTCAGGGGGGACCTTCTCACTCTCTGCAACCTTCCTGGTGATCAGCTCCCATGAACTGGTTACCCATTGCACCTCCATCTATACCATGAGAACCATATATTGGTTATACACTGCACCTCCAAGCAAAGGTTTGGATACAGGTGTCTGCACTGCCCTTCATGTGCCTCAGTCATCAGATCTGGGAATACATCAGCTCCAGCCACCCTTCCAGCTGCCCTTGCCCTTGTGCTCTGAGAGGAGGGCTCGGAGCTCCCCTTTACCAGCAGGACACACCCCGCTGTGTACAGAGAGAGCACAAAAGGGCCACCAGCTTCTCCCCAGGGCTTGTCCAGCCCCAGACCTGCTACAAGAGTGGAGGAACATACCATGGTCCTACTGCAGAGCCAGCATTTGCCAAACGGATCTGCTCCTTTGCCCTGGAACCAGATAGAGGCTCCTGACCCACTGCAGCATTGGGATCATAGAACCATGGAATCTTGGAATGGTTTGGGTTGCCAGAGACCTTAAAGTCCATCCAGTTCCACCCCCTGCCATGGGCAGGGACACCTTCCACTAGCCCAGGTTGCTCCAAGCCCTGTCCAACCTGCCCTTGGACACTTCCAGGGATGGGGCAGCCACAGCTCCTCTGGGCAACCTGTGCCAGGGCCTCCTCACCCTCACAGGGAAAGATTTCTAACATCTAATCCAAACGTACTCTCCCAGTTTGAAGCCATTCCCCCTAGTCCTGTCACTCCGTACCCGTGTCCAAAGTCGATGTCCACGTTTCTTGGGGACACTGAGCCCTTTGCAGTGCTGCACTGGAAACTCTTGTGCAGCACAGGTGGTGAGTCTGTTCCCTCCTCCTCCTCCCCAGGAGAGACCATAAGGATCTGTGCCAGCTCTTTGGGCGAGGCCAGCTTTATTGTGCAATTCAGTTCTCTTTTGGGCAGCTTGGCCAGGTGGAGAGAGAAAGCTGCATCTGACCTTGAGTGGGCATCACAAGTCGGTGCAACTTGCTCTTTTCTCCACAGCCTAGAGGCAGAGGGCCCATTATTTTCTGCCTCAGCACTGGAGACAGACAACAGCGTCTTAAAACAGGATTCTCTCATCAATCATTTATTGGATTTATGCAGCTTCACTTAGGAACCTGATTTATATTTCCTCTCAATTTACTGCATTTGAATTGTTTGCAAATAGGCACGTGAATCATCGGCTGAAGAAGAAAAAAAGCTATTTTCAAGCTTCATTTAGGCCTTTTGAAGCATTAATTTTTAGTTGCAAAGGCTATTTTTTGCTAAATTGGTTTTTAGATCTTGTCTTCCTTGTGCTGGGTTATAAATTTAGTGCTGCTGGAGCAAAAATGATCAGAATTGGATTTTTTTCAGCCCTCTGAGGCAGGTGCAAGGGCCCCATTCTATGCTGGGTTGCGGCACCAGAGAAGATAATTTGGCTCTTGCTGTTGTGACAGAAACACCCACCCTCCCCCCAGCACAATTTAGCACAAGATCCTGAGGACAAACCCGATCCCTGTGCACACCCTCACGTCTTTCTCTGGCATCAGGATTGGATGTTTCCTTCAAGAAGATTCGGAATCCTTAAGCTACGCTCCAAGGGTACCTTTGGTCTTGGAAAATCACCTTTGAATCGAGCGAGGGAAAAGCCTTCAGCTCAGCTGTTTTAAAGGTGAACTTGTTTCAGGGCCACAGCATCCCCACAGCTTGTGTGGGTGGTTGGTGGATGATGTTTTATTTAAACACAAAGGCATGAGATTCCAGCTCAGTTCAAACAAATCCTTTGGTGGGAAAATATGCACATATTTTTGACACAAATCTGTCCGCGGCTCCATTAATTCTCTGCCAAAGTGCTTTACCTGCTGGAGCAGATGATAATTCAGCAATGTAAACAGAGCCTTTTAATTTCATTTTGGGATCACGAAGGGAAACAAACTGATTAACAAAAGCAGGGTAAACAATGGTTCTGCCTCCCCCTGTTAGGATTAATATTCGCCTGGTATTGATGTCGCTCTCCCAGGAGTTTGTGCCAGCACAACCCTCTGGGTGCTGGGCCAGTCGTGTCCAAGGACACGGGTCAGTGCCAGGGGGATGGATTCTGTGGTGTGAACACAGGGAGAGGGCCTTCTCCACTGAGATCCACCAGCAGAGAGAGGAATGCTTCCCCTTGGCTTCTGCAGTTTTCCAGGAAGCTCTTTTTTCTGCTGCCAGGGCTGCCCCATCCATAGGATCCACACCATGGAATCATCAGAGAGCCACACACTGGTTTGGGTTGGAAGGGACCTTAAATCTCATCCAGTCCCACCCCCTGCCATGGGCAGGGACACCTTCCACTAGCCCAGGTTGCTCCAAGCCCTGTCCAACCTGGCCTTGGACACTTCCAGGGATCCAGGGGCAGCCACAGCTTCTCTGGGCAACCTGGGCCAGGGCCTCCCCACCCTCACAGCCAACAATTCCTTCCCAATATCCTATCTAACCCTGCCCTCTGGCAGTGGGAAGCCATTCCCCCTTGTCCCAAGTCCCTCTCCAGCTCTCCTGGAGCCCCTTCTGGCACTGGAAGGGGCCACTTCCTTGCACACCCAGTGCTAAGACTGCAAGGGAGGGACTCCGAGGTGGAACATGAAATGATGTGGTGGGATTGTTGGGGTGTCCTGTGTGGGGCCAGGAGTTGGACCCAATGATCCTCGTGGGTCACTCCCAACTCTGGATATTCGATTATCCTATAATTCTACTTGGCAGGTGAGGCTTCAGGCCCCCTGAAAGGGTTTTGCTGAAGGGAAAGGGATAGACCTCTACACACAGAGTCCCCAGAGCAGCCCAGGGTGCTTTGTAAGGCTCCTGTGCTGCAGGAAACGGGGAGTGCTTGGGAGGTGACACAGCACATCCCAGTGTGTCAGAAACCAACTGGAAATTAGTTCAGTGCAAGCACGGGGGAGTGAAAAAATGTCATCCCAGCTTGGGCAAGGGCACAGGGAGGTGTTCAGAGCTCCTGTTCAGGACATCACCCCCCCTGCAAACTCAGGAGATGTGCACCTACCACCCACAGAAGAGCTGGCTCTGCCCAGGGATAGCAGGGCACACAGGGGCTATCACATCTCTTTCTCCACAACACCTGATGCAACAAATACATGTTCAAGCAATAAAAGACAGCAAGATGTGGCTCCTGCCTGGACAAGAACTCCATCACGTCCGGCTAGCTGGAAGGGGATCCATGTTGAGATGCATGCAGGGGTGGTAGATGGCTTGTGGAGAGGGGAAAGGGCTGCAGGACAAGCTACAGAGATGATGCTCAAGCCACAGGCTGAATTAAATCTTGATGATCTGGTTTGTGCTCCAGCTGCCAGAGAAGAGAAACCAGAAGGCAGCAAAGTTTTGGTGCTACAAACACAGTTTTTTCTTGCTTTATTTTTATGCTAAACACAGCAGCTGTTGTTCTACTCTTTGCTGTGAAGAATGACAGGCTGGACCTCTGCGAGCACTGGCACATGTGGGTCTCTGCAGGGACAGAGCAGAAGAGCAGCTCTTAACACGCCTGTCACCCCAGAGGTTACTTACACAGATATACTAAAGCCCATGACACTTTGGATCCAAATAACAGATTTCACTGGCTATGGCAGATGAGTTACCTCATCCAGGGGCACTCCAAGATGTTGGAGATGTTAAGTCAGAAACCCCAGAGAGATCAGCAGGACATCTTGGTAGTTTGAGTGCTGGAGCCCCTCTGCTCTTGAGCCAGGCTGGGAGAGCTGGGGGGGTTCACCTGGAGAACAGAAGGCTCCAGGGAGACCTGAGAGCCCCTTCCAGGGCCTAAAGGGGCTCCAGGAGAGCTGGAGAGGGACTGGGGATAAGGGATGGAGGGACAGGACACAGGGAATGGCTTCCCACTGCTGAAGGGCAGGGTTAGAATCACAGAATAGAATGATAGAATCTCCTGACTTGGAAGGAACCCATCAGGATCACTGAGTCCAAGCCCTGGCTCTGCACAGGCCCATCCCCAAGAGTCACACCCTGTGCCCAGAGGATCATCCAAACCCTCCTGGAGCTCTGGCAGCCTTGGGGCTGTGCCCACTGCCCTGGGGAGCCTGGTCAGTGCCCAAC
>VZRE01015465.1:92931-103814 GCA_013396775.1 Cephalopterus ornatus
CTACAGCTCCTCCCAGTTTTGGGTCATCTGCAGTCTTGCTCAGTGTCCCTTCCAGTGCTGTGTCCAAGTCATTGATGGAGATGTTGGAGAGGACAGGGCCCAGGATGGAGCCCTGTGGAACTCCAGGAGTGACAGGTCACAGTCTGATGTCACCCCAGTCACTGTCATCCTCTGTGCCCGACCCATGAGGCAATTGCTCACGCATCCCTTAGCAATGTTATCCACCTGTGGGTCAAATATGGTTAGATGGGATATTGGGAAGGAATTGTTGGCTGTGAGGGTGGGGAGGCCCTGGCCCAGGTTGCCCAGAGAAGCTGTGGCTGCCCCTGGATCCCTGGAAGTGTCCAAGGCCAGGTTGGACAGGGCTTGGAGCAACCTGGGCTAGTGGAAGGTGTCCCTGCCCATAGCAGGGGGTGGGATTGGATGATCCTTAAGGTCCCTTCCAACCCAAACCATTCCATGATTCTGTGACTTCCTGCTCAAACTGTGGCAAATCAAGATCAGGGGGATAACTGCCAGTCGTGCTGGAGGGACTAAGGAAGAGCATGGAAGTAAATTCATAACGAGTGGTGAAGCACGGAGCTCTTAAGCAACAGCAGAGCTTTGCAAGTAAACCATGAAAAGAGTTCCAGGAAGGTAATTTAGAAATTGTGTAATAACAAAGTAACCACCTGTGTGCTAGATTGTTGCAACCTGATTTGCATTCCAAGGTTCTCATAAATATTGAATAAACAATGATTTCTGAAATGCTCTTATTACAAGTTCTTTATGAAGGAGTGAAAAGGTTCCTGTTGCAAGGAAGGCAAGGAGAAGAAAAACTGAGCTCAAATGGTGCAGGGACCAAGGACCTCCTGTAGTGTGTGATCTGCAAACTGCTACAACATGTTCTCCCGACTACAGTTCCAGTATCTCTTGGAAGAAAGGGTAAATAGGCAGAAAATCAGCACTTGAGGGTTCAATTTTTTTATCAAAGATATTTCCTCTCAAATCCACAAAAGAGCATTTTGTTCACAGGCCCACAGATGCTCAAAGGCAGAGTAAGGAAGGGCCAACAGCAGGAGAATAAAAAGATCCTTGAGATGTCTGTGAGGTGGATGGATATGACTCCAGCGTGCCCAGGACATCATGGGATCCTGCACATGAGCTCTGTGGTTGCCCCTGCCAAGGGCATGCGAGAGATGTCATAGAACCACAGAATCATGGAATGGGTTGGGTTGGAAGGGACCTTAAGGATCATCCAATCCCACCCCCTGCCATGGGCAGGGACACCTTCCACTGTCCCAGGTTTCTCCAAGCCCTGTCCAGCCTGGCCTCGGACACTTCCAGGGATCCAGGGGCAGCCACAGCTTCTCTGGGAAACCTGGGCCAGGGCCTCACCACCCTCACAGGGAACAATTCCCATCTATCCCTGTCCTCTGGCAGTGGGAAGCCATTCCCCTTGTCCTGTCCCTCCATCCCTTGTCCCAGGTCCCTCTTCAGCTCTCCTGGAGCCCCTTTAGGCCCTGGAAGGGGCTCTCAGGTTTCCCTGGAGCCTTCTCTTCTCCAGGTGAACCCCCTCAGCTCTCCCAGCCTGTCCTTGGAGAAGGGTCCACCAGACCAAACAGGCACCTGGTGTCTCCACACTCATTTTTTTGAGGAGGAGGGAGTGGGAGGGGTGGTGATGGTGGAGCAGAGGCCAGGGGGAGTCATCCGGACACTGCTGGGAGTGGGACTGGCCTGGCTGGTTGGCTTTCCCAACATGTTACAGTCTGTCCACCTCTGGCAGCAGGTGACACCAGGCCCTGGCTCAGAGAGAGCTGGGGAAGGTGAGTTACTATTCTCATCCCACTCCCAGCAAAGCCTCCATCAGACAGACCAGAGCACAGGGAAGTAGGAAAAGGAATACAAGTATTATTTGGGAGCTTTCATTTCAAAATAATTCCCACTGTTTCAGAACATCTGCAAGGATTTATGACTCTTATGTTTGTCATGTGATTTATATGACTGGCCCAGGTTGCCCAGAGAAGCTGTGGCTGCCCCTGGATCCCTGGAAGTGTCCAAGGCCAGGTTGGAGCAACCTGGACTAGTGGAAGGTGTCCCTGCCCAGGGGTGAGACTAGATGATCTTTAAGATCTCTTCCAACCCAAACCACTCCATGATTCTACCAAACAGCTGCATGTTGTGTCTGTCTTTGGAGACCAAGCAGTGACACCAATGTACTATGGATTTTCACACACAGAGACAACAAACCAATCAGAAAAATGCCATCTGTGGGATTCTTTACTGTAATTTTACAAACCATTAGTACAAAAAAGACAGATGAGAGATAGAAAGAAATCTTAAGCTTCTAAAAGTTAAATCCCTGTTTCTGCGACACCTAAGCAGCTCTGAATCTGGGTCTTAGCGACTCCTGTGAACCCTTTCTAAAATTCTTTTTTTATACAAGAACTGGCATATTGAACCAGCACAAAGACCATGGGGGCTTTCATCCCATCTCTGCCAGGGCAGCAGCCCCACAGAGGTCTGAGCAGGTGAAACACGGCAGGAGTGTGAGAGCCCCTGGCACTAACACAGGAACAGGCAGCAGTTTGGAGACTTCCAAAACTGCGATTGCACGTGAACCAGCTGCTTCATAGCCACAATGGATCCCAGAAAGCCATTTCTCCTTTCCTCTCTTTAAACTCACTCTGTCCTTTGTCTCCCACAGCATCCTGGGGCAAAGATCTCCACAAGTGATGGATGTGCAGTGAGGCTCCAGCCTCAGCATTTCACCGAGTGCCACCAGGGTTGAAAATAGTGCCTAATTACCCTGTGCTGCCCTGCCCTGCCCCAGGCTCTGCTCTGAGACCTTCTGCACAAAGGTCTCCAACAGTGTCAAACCTCTCCACGGGTCCTTCCCCATCCAAGACCTCTTGTGTACCTCTGATCACCCTGGCTGCCCTTCTCACAAGCTTTTCCTTTACTCCAGCATTATTTCTGAGGCAGGGCAATAAGAAATCCATGGATTATTCTAAACATGGACATACGAGAAGCTTATTATATCCATATTAAAAAACCTTCTCTCTCGGTGGCATAAAATCTTTGCACATTCAAAACAAATTGATTCCTTGTTAGCATTAAAAAGTGATCTCAGTTTTCAAGGCACAAAGTTGCTGTAAAATTCTTGTACACACAGGCTGACATTTCCAGAGGAAGCAGGATAAAATTAGCCTCGTGCTCCAGCCAGAGGGAGCAAGGAAGGTTTGCTGAAGTATTTAACTGCTTGAGGAGCCAAAGGCCCACTAAATTCAACCTGCAAACTCTGACAATGGGATGTAGAACCATGGGATCATGGAATGGTTTGGGTTGGAAGGGACCTTAAGGATCATCCAATCCCACTCCCTGCCTTGGGCAGGGACACCTTCCACTAGCCCAGGTTGCTCCAAGCCCTGTCCAACCTGGCCTTGGACACTTCCAGGGATCCAGGGGCAGCCACAGCTTCTCTGGGCAACCTGGGCCAGGGCCTCCCCACCCTCACAGCCAACAATTCCTTCCCAGTATCCCATCTCTCCCTGCCCTCTGGCAGTGGGAAGCCATTCCCTGTGTCCTGTCCCTCCACCCCTTGTCCCAAGTCCCTCTCCAGCTCTCTTGGAGCCCTTTTAGGCCCTGGAAGGGGCTCTCAGGTCTCCCTGGAGCCTTCTCTTCTCCAGGTGAACAATCCCAAGTCTCTCAACCTTTCCCCATAGGAGAAGTGTTCCAGCTCTCGGAGCATCTCCATGGCCCTACGTCCTACAAGGTCCAGTCAAAGCCCCTTGGATGTCTGTGGGAGACCCAGGGGATCAGCAGGTGGACTTTGTGGCTCAGCAAATGTCTCTACATCATTCCTACAGCAAAGCTTTTCCTTTCACTTCAGCACTACTTTTCAGTGTGGGTGAACATTTCAGTCCTAACCTTAAGAAATAAACTTCAGAAGAAGAACAAGTCTCTATAGGAAAGCTGGGAAACTGCTAAGAAACTAATTAAAGAAACAAGCACAAAACAACCACTTCAGCAGTACAAGCTCAAAGAGGAACAGAAAATGAGGAAAGGAAAATGCAGACCCGCAACATGAAAAGAAATAAAACTAATTTAAATTTTTTAATTTTTTTTTCCCTAGTTGCTTTGTGCTTACCCTGGTTTCTCTGCATATTCCAGCCCCCAGCCACAGCTCAGCCACTGCCCCTCACACACATGGGCAGTTCTCTGCAAAGCTGGATTTGAAGCAGGTCTGTGGTTGTTTGAACCACCAGATCCTCCAGCAGGGTCAGGAGCAGTGTCCAAGGTAATGTATGTGGAGGATGGAGGATCTTTCTCCTCTGAGCGTGAAGTCATGGAACCATGGAATCATTTAGGTTGGAAAAGCCTTCTAACACTGTGGAGTCCAACCATTCCCCAGCACTGCACTAACCTGTGTCCCCAGAGCCCTCCTGCAGGGCCCCAGGGATGGACCCCAGAGATGCCCCTGACCCCCAGTGTGGGCCATGGGTGAGGATGAGGGGCTGGTCCTGCAGGAGACAACAAAGCTGTCCCTCAGGCATCATCCCTGATGGGCCACAGCCACAGGCTGGACAGCCCTTGGACATGACTGTGTTCTCTGACTGCTGAAACACAGACACAGCAAGGCCACCTGGATTTAGTTCTGTCTCAAGCTCACAGCTGGTCAGCAGGGAAATCCAAAATCTAGTGGCTGAATCTGCTGGTGACACTAGAGCTGCCACCCCTTGGGCACAGCAGCCAGCTCCCATGCCTCAAACAACACAGATTTGAGCTCCAGCTCCTGACACCACCCCTTATTTCACCTTGTCCCACCCATCTGAAGAGCTCTTTGTACTCAGGTGTCAGTGCTGTGACCCACTCCAACAGTCACAGGTGGGATCTGAGCTGGGTTTGGTACGGCCATGCTGGGCCTGGGACCCACAGCTCTGTGCAAGACTTTCTGCAGGCAGATGACCCATCTCACCTCCTGGGGAAGAAATCCTGCCCCACAGAGACCCCACGTCCTGCCTGGTGCTCGTGGGACCTGCTCCTGCAGTTTGACGTCACAGAATCACAGAATCATGAAATCATTTCAGTTGGGAAAGCCCTCCCAGCCCATGGATCCCCCCTGTGCCCGATGCCCACCTTGTCCCCCAGCCCAGAGCACTGAGTGCCACGGCCAGGCCTTCCTTGGGCACCTCCAGGGCTGGGGACTACACCACCTCCCTGGGCAGCCCCTGCCAAGGCCTGGCCACCCTTTCCATGAGGAAATTCCTCCTGATGTCCAACCTGACCTTTCCCTGGTGCAGCTTGAGACCATTTGCTCTTGTCCTGTTGCTTGTTGCCTGGGAGCAGAGCCCGACCCCCACCTTGCTGCAACTTCTTGTCAGGGAGTTGTAGAGTTCCTCAGGTCTGCTCTTGCACAGGGTACCTCCAGCTCCACATTTCTGGGGCCACTGGGCTCACCTGACTTCAGCCAGGGGAACGCAGAGACCCAAAGCAGCAGCACAGCCCACCACAGTGCCCTCCCGAGGGGGAGCAGCACCCAGCCCAGCTCACCAGAGCTGTCTGTCGGTCTGACAGCACTTGGCGCCAACACCGTCCATGCAAAGGGGGTCCAGGTCTCCCTGAATGCCATCCCAAGAGGCAGTGGGGGAGGCCAGGGCGTGTCCCTCAGGATACAACTGCAGCTCTGGGCTCTGCCGAGAACAGGCTGTGTGGGGTCAGGAGTGTTTCCAGGCACTTCCCAGCCTAAGCCTCACACTCTGGAATTGCAGTGAGATGGGAAAGGTCGAGCATTAAGAGTCCTTGATGCAATTCTTTGCAAAACCACTCTGGAACCTAAAAACACTCAGCCTGTTATTTAAAGAGGGGGCTTTCCCAGGAGACAAGCAGAGAACAGGGGAGGAAGGAGTTATCAGCCTTCCTACACATTGTCCAGGAGAGCTTTCCTGGCCTGGCTTCCCCTGAAACCCATGGAAATACCCAAACGAGCACTGCAGAACCTGTGGAGGAGGGCATTCCTGAAGAAAACATGGCCAAGCATGGAAAAGGAGAACAAGCAGTGCCTGCTTGGAGGTTTGGGCAGACCGAAGTGTAACTCCCTGTCTGTCACCTGAAGAGGAAATAGCCCCTGGTTAAGGGAGCTCTGAGCTCCCTCCAGCTGAGGGAGTTCTCCTTGCTGACAGGGACAGGTCATCCACGCAGGGAAAGAGACAAGAGGGCAGGTGAAGCTCAGAGTCACCACACCCCTTTGGAAGGAGACAGATGTGGCCCAGGAGGACAGCAGAACCAGGCTCCTGTGGGTGGGCCATGGGTCAGTGGGTGCTGTCCCTCCTGGGGTGGAGGTTTTGTGGGATTTAAATTATTCTGCCCAACTACGAGGGGTTTGTCTCCATTCAGATACCTGCAAAGCCATCACCTCTGTGCCTTCATGCCTCTGCTTGAGCTCTGCAGACAGGGGAACCCCAGCCCAGCCTGGAGAGGGGCCAGCCAGGATGGTGGCAGCAGAGGAAGAGGCAGGTCAGGGATCCTGGGATCCAGGGTTCACAAGGGTCCTGGCTGTCCTGGAAGCCCAAAGGAAAGCCCTCCAATGTCTGAAGTCTGCCCAGGGCAGTGCTTGCTGCAACCTCAGGAAAGGGTCCTGGGCCAAAGAAGAGGGGCTGACCTCTATTAGCAAGGCTCCTGGTTCACTCCCAGCCCTTCTGAAATGTTCATTCCCTGCTCCAAGTGCTGTGTAAATACTGGTTTTTCACTTTCACAGAATCACAGAATCACAGGATGGAAGGTTGGAAGGGACACTAAAGCTCATCTCATTCTACCTCTGCCATGGACAGGGACACCTTCCACTAGACCAGGTTGCTCCAAGCCTTGTCCAATCTGGCCTTGAACACTTCCAGGAATAGGGAGTGTGTTTTTTCAGGGAAAGGGAGTATTTCTACAAAACTCAGGGAACCCAAGAACCAGAGGGATTTTCACTAGAGAGATTTGCAAGGCAAGGAAAGAACCAGGAGCAACTCTGTGCACATTTCCCCCCACCTTCGTTCCACCTCACGTGTTCCTGCTGTGCACACACACTCCAGCAGCTCCTACTACACCCCTGCAATTCAGGCATCATCTATTTTTCCCTCAAATTTCAAACTGGCAATGAAAACTGTCACTGCCCTGAGGGCAGGTCTGCTGAAGGACTCTGGTGGTTTTAGCTCCATGTCCCAGGACAACCATGTCCAGCAGGTTCCTGGGAATATCTCATGGACCTACCACTGGAACAAAGTAGGGGCACCTGATAATCCAATCCTGGCTGAAACCCACATGGCAAAGGGCTCTGAGCAGTGATGTCCAGCTGGGAGGAAGCAGGAGGTGGCTGAGTGTGCCCAGGGCAATTCCTCATTCCTGCAAGCTGGAAGCAGGTCCCAGGTCAGTTCTGGTCTAAGTCTTGGTGCTGCTTTCCCTTGCCATTAATGCATTGTTCTGCTCTCCTGGCCTATCTGTGCTCTGCCAGCAGGAGAAATGAGCTGGGATTGTGGGATCCTGGGAGCAGACACATCCCTACAGGACCTGGCAGAAAGGGACCTGGGAGTCTGGAGTGACAGGAAGCTCAACATGAGCCCGAGTGTGCCCAGGTGGCCAAGAGGGCAAATGGATCCTGACCTGGCTCAGGAACAGTGTGGCAGCAGGAGCAGGGAAGTGATCCTTGCCTTGGACTCAGCGCTGGTGAGGCCACCCCTCGAGTGCAGTGTCCAGCTCTGGGCCCCTCAGCTCAGGAAGGACATGGAGGGGCTGGAGCAGGTCCAGAGCAGAGCAACGAGGCTGGGGAAGGGACTGGAGCACAAGTGCTGTGAGGAGAGGCTGAGGGAGCTGGGGTTGTTGGGCCTGGAGAAGAGGAGGCTCAGGGCAGACCTCATCACTCTCTCCAACTCCCTGACAGGAGGCTGGAGCCAGGTGGGGGTTGGTCTCTTCTCCCAGGAACCAGCAGTAGGACAAGAGGACTTGGTCTTGAGCTGTGCCAGGGGAGGTTTGGGTAGGATATTAGGAAAAAATTTTTTATAGAGAGAGTGCTCAGCCATTGGAATGGGCTGCCCAGCAAGCGGGTGGAGTCACTGTCCCTGGAGGTGTTTCAGGTGACACTGGATGTGGCATCAGTGCCATGGGCTGGGAACCACGGCGGGGTTGGATCAAGGGTTGGACTTGCTGCTCTCAGAGGGCTTTTCCAACCCGGTTGATTCTATGATTCTATGACCTCAGGGACACACAGTGCCAGCAGGGAGGGTCACCATCCTAACAGCTAGGGCTGTCCAAGTAGATTCCTGGTTTGGTCCCCAGCTGTCTTGGGTGGGCTTAGGCCCTGGAATGTCTTCTCTCTCCGGCTGAGTCTGGATTTCTCACTTCTCCAGGAGAATGACATTTCCCTCCCTCTGCCCAGGAAGCCTCAGGATGCAGCTCCCTCCAGGCCAGGATCCAGCTTGTCTGTGGGAGACACAGCAAATTCATAACCTTTGAGTCTCAGAGGGGTTGGGAGTCAGTCCTGGGTGCAGGGAACTGGGATGGGACCTAAGCCACTGCCACCCTACATTAGAAATCCTTGAGCCAAGACTGAGCATTCCTGTGGCCTTGGGGCAGCTGTGCAACAGCTGGAGAGGAAAGGGATGGCAGGAGGAAAGACAGTTCCCCTCTGTTTTGACAGTTTTAACCATCTCCCTGTAGCTGTCTGAGGAGAGGAGAGGACACAGGGCCAGCCAGCTTCACACAGAGGGGGATAAAGTAAAACAAAACTTCATTGTCCTTATCCAAACACACCAGTTCCATCTCTTCCTGCTCCACACATCCTTGAGTCTGACAGGGTATGTCCTTCAGAACTGCAGCTTCTGGCCAGTGTCATAGTTCAAGTCACAGTGCTGGGACTGAACACCAAAATTCATCACTCCTGAGCCATACATGTGATCACACATGGGTGGCCTTCTGCAAGACTAGGAGGGAATTGGCCCATCCTGCAACAAAAGGAAGGCAGAATTATAGGATTGCTCCAGTGCAAAACTATCCCAAGAGAAAGGCACAAGCTTGAAGAGCGAGACCAGCTGTAAAGAAGAGTCTAAAATGATGTCAACAGCTGGGACTAATAGAGTGAGGTTCAAGACACATGATCTGCCTCTCCTCTAAAGAGAAGCTAAGAGGTGACCTGATAACAGCATTTAAGCACTTTCAGGGAAGGAAACTGCTGGACACTCAAAGGCTCTTTCATCCAGCAGAGGATGGCAAAGCAAGATCCTATGGCTTAAGGTTACAGCCAGAGAATTCAATTCAGAATGAGTCACAGTGATTAACCACAGCCACAAGGGGTGCAGGGAAGCAGCAGCTGCTCCATCAACTGGTGCCTTCAAAGCCAGACTTGTCCAAAATACAACCTCCATTCCTGCACCCAGTCCTGGAGGTGTAGCTGAACCTGCCTGCACCGCCTCATCCATGTCTCTGCTCCTGAGGCTTTCCAATGGGAAACAGGAGATCTTGCCCTCTTAGAGAGCATTTGCTGATGCACAGCCCTGGCACAGAGGCAGGGCAGACTCTGGACATGCCTTTGCAAGTATCTCCCATTCTCCCATGGCACAGAATCACAGGATGTTTTGGGTTGGAAGGGACTTTACAGCCCATATCATCCACCCCCTGCCATAGGTAGGGACAACTTCCACTATCCCAGGTTTCTCCAAGCCCTGTCCAACCTGGCCTTGGACACTTCCAGGGATCCAGGGGCAGCCACAGCTTCTCTGGGCAACCTGTGCCAGGGCCTCACCACCCTCACAGGGAAGAATTCCTTCCCAGTATCCCATCTATTCCTGCCCTCTGGCAGTGGGAAGCCATTCCCCCTTGTCCTGGTACTCCACACCTGGAGCACTCCACTGCTGGCCCAATGCACCATCTCTCTTTCAACAGAGCCCCGCAGGACTGAGGTGAGGGACGTGGCAGCCAGGTCCTGCAGGCCCAGAGAGTGCTCAAAACGTGCAGTTCTATCATTGGAGGTCCCTGCTCTGGGTCCTCAAGATGATGCTACAGCCCTGTTTGTATCACAGCCAGTGCCTGACACCACCAAAACTGGCCCTTTCAAGGTGAGACATCAAGGTTCATGGTCCCTTATGCTCCTGAAAGCAGATGATGACACATGTGCTCGCACAGGGACAGGCAGAAACCCAGCACTGCCAATAGCACACAGCTACTCTGGAGGGACAGGACAAGGGGGAATAGCTTCCCACTGCCAGAGAGCAGGAATAGATGGAATATTGGGAAGGAATTCCTCCCTGTGAGGGTGGTGAGGCCCTGGCACTGGTTGCCCAGAGAATCTGTGGCTGCCCCATCCCTGGAAGTGTCCAAGGCCAGGTTGGACGGGGCTTGGAGCATCCTTGGCTAGTGGGAGCTGTCCCTGCCCATGGCAGGGTGTGGAATTGGATGACCCTTCAGGTCCCTTCCAACCCAAACCATTCCATGGTTCTGTGATTCTCCCCAGGCCCTGCTCGTACTTGCTGCCCTCCCCACTCACAGATTTTCAGGATTTTGCTGAAAAATCCTGAGGAGACAGTGCCCCTGATGCCCAGTGTCCCCCGGCTGGGGAGGGAAGGGGGGTTTTGCAGCACATGGCAAGTGAATGCTGTCACTGAGCCTCTGAGCACACCCAGCAGTGAGGACCGGGTCTCATCGCCAGCTTTGCCCTGGGCCATTTTCTGGAGAGCTGAGCATTATCCCACTGTGCCGGATTTTCCAGCCTCTCCCAGGGCTCCCATCACACGCTGCGCTGTTGTTTCCAACACCTCCCAGTTTCGCACCATCTGTGCCTGTCACCGGCGGGCTGCCGGAGCTGCCTCCAGCTCGCTAATGAAGCTGTTCGACGAGGAGCCGGGATCGCCCCCCGCAGCCCCCGCGCCCCT
>VZRE01015465.1:103911-136617 GCA_013396775.1 Cephalopterus ornatus
CCACCCTCAGCCCCGGGCACAGCCCCCGCGGCAGGCTCGGCTTGGTGACAGCGCTCACAAACCGGGCTGTTAAAGCCGGCCTGAGACAAAGATCTCGTGTGTCTGCACCAAACCCTCTCGGAAATGTCGGCCTTGCAGAGTCTCTTCATTCTGTGGTTCCTGTCTCAAGGGTAGAGCTGCTTTTCACAGGGCCTTTGGAAACTGCAGCACTGGAGGGGATGCAGTGAGGGAGGGATCGCTTCTATTTTGACAGAGCTCCCCAACCAAACACCTCAACACAATTTGCTTCATTTTCCTTGTCTCCTGAACATCAATTCCAAAATGGATCCCAGAGCTGCATTTTATTGGTGCAAAGACTGTCTATTACTCTGCCTGGGAAGTACAGAAAGCAAGATGCTCCTGTGTTTGCAAAGCAGCTGAGATTATATTTCCATGGGAAAACTTAAGAGTTATTTTTGTTCTTCCTCGGGAAATCTGGGGCGGGGAGAAGAGGGACTAACTTTGGAATTTCTCACAGAATACAAATGCTGGGTCTTCAGCATCTCTCCTGAATAGTAATCCAGTTTTCTTAGCAGGATTAATTCCTGATAATCCTACAGTAGAGTTTGCCCTGGGATCAGCTCTTTCCTCAGCCCCTGTTCCTGAGTTCAGCAGTGCCAGAGCAGCAGTACCATGAGGCGTCCCTGCAGCAGGACTGGGTCCCAGGATGGCAAAAGCTCTTTTCTCCAGTTATCCCTTGTCCACCTGAGGTGGTGCCCGGGGAAGGGGCCCACACCTGCTGGGAGGGGCACACTCAGCACCTGCACAGGTGTGCTGAGGTCCAGTGGCTTTGTGCCCAATATCTCTAAGCTGCAGATACCCTCTGGAGTGACAGGACAAGGGTGAATGGCTTCCCACTGCCAAAGGAAGCGTCAGATGGGATATTGGGAAGAAATTCTTCCCTTTGAGGGTGGTGAGGCCCTGGCACAAGTTGCCCAGACAAGCTGTGGCTGCCCCACTAAGTCCCATTAAGTTGCAGGTTTCCTCTTCCACAAAACTCCAGTGGACAGAGGCTCCAGTTACAGAGCTGGACCTACCAACCACTTCCAAAGGAGGGAGTGTCCAGCAGGACCAAGGGACTAAGGGTCCTCTTTGTATCACCAGGCCAGTACACAGGTCTTCCCTTCGACCCAGGGAACCCTTTAGAGAGTTGGGGTCTCAGCTTCAGAAGTGGTTTCCCCAGAGGAGCTCAAAGCTCCATTGGAGGGAATGTCCTCTGAGACCTGGTGGCACCACCGATGTTTGCCATGGAGCCCTTCAGTGCTCGGAACCAGCCCAGGACAGCCAAGGTCTGTTCCCATTTCCTGTTTCACCAGGGTGAAAGTTGGCACCAGGCACTCACTGCTGCCCCGGGCCGTCCTGGTTGCCCAGCCAGATCTTTTTCCTGCCCCAGCCTTGGGGAAACACCTCCACCAGAACAAGAGCATCATCTTCACCTGAAGACACCAAAGTGACCAGGCAGGGAGAAAACCCAGCTGGGGCTGAAGGATCCATCCTGATTTCTTGCTGGGTGTATAGGAAAGGGGGAATCCTCCATGGCCAGGTGAGCAGGGGCTCTGGAGCATATGGATATGAAGGGGGTCCAGGACTGGCCACGGCCAGCTCGGATTCCCAGCATGGGAGAGCTCCAAGACACAACCAGAGAGGATCTCTCTGTTTGGAGAGGGAAGGTGAATTCACAGCTCAGCAGAACACAACAGCATCCAACTGACTAGAGCACATCTTCTGTTAGTCAAAATAAAATGTAGATGCTTAATAATTAATCAGCTCATATGCAAAATAGGTATCATAGCAGAATGGGGGAGGGAGGAACGCATTGTTCCTTAAGAATAAATATTTAACATGATACAGAACAGTATGAATTTTTAAAGAGGAGTTTTTGTAACTGCTGAAGCTTTGCTAAAGAAGCAGAACATCTTCAAGCAGCAATGCCAGCTTCTTGAGTGGGCACAGGCATTGCCACACAGGGACTGCAGAGGAGGAGGAGGAGGAGGAGGAAAGGGCTTGAGAGCCTGGGCCCCAGGAATAGTTTTGCAACCATGATCCTCCTACACTCACAGCAAAGCAGCTCTAAAAGTGCAGCTCCAGCTGGTGGGGGCAGCTGCATGGCAAAGGGCTCAGCCTGCTCTGCTGGGTCCATGAAGTCCAAGTGATTCCTGCTGATTTCAGGATTTTCAGAATTTCAGTGAGAGCAAAGGCCCAGGGAGCTGAGATGCTCCAGCCATTTATGCTTTTTGGGATGTATGAGGAAGGCTCATGCTCTCTACCCAGCATGGGATGGTGGGGAAGGATGCAGCACCTGGTGCCTGGGACCTGCTTACACCCCCTCTCCTTCCCTCTCCCCCCTCCTTCCAGTGCCTCAGCACCCACTAGGCCCTGCCTGCAGTCTCAGGAATGAGTCAGAAACAGAGTTATCCTGCAGGGAATCCAGCCCAGCTCAGTCCACACAGCTCTCCAGTCCCAGTACTGCCAGGCACCGACACCAAAGGAGTCTTCCTGAGTCCTGTGCTGCTCCAGGCTCTCCCAGCAGCTCCCACTGGGATGCTGCTGCTGCAGGGAGCAGCTGCTGGGATCAACATCTCCAGTCCAGCTGGGATACTACTGCTGCAGGGAGCAGCTGCTGGGATCCCAGCTCCCAGAGGAACTTTCAGCTCTCCGTATCTCCGCATGCTGGATGCCCCCAGGAGCCTGTGCTGCACTGGGTAAGGCAAACAGAGCCCCAGTGACACCAGCCACCTCAGCCAGAGCCTCACCTGGGCCATCACCCTGGGGGGGTGATGCCATGGGACAGGAAAGAGGACAGAGATCAGCCCCACAGCTCTCTCCCCACCCTCCCAAGGGCCCCTGGCTGTCAGATGAGTTGTGGAAAGTGGAACAGGAGCTAATCTGCCCTCTCAACTTTCTGCTTGTCGGATGAACAAGGGACACTGAGGTAGGAGCACCAGGAGATGACCATGGCTGAAAGGACACCTTGGGGCAGGTCCCCAGGACTGAGCCAAGGGGCAGAGAGAGCCCAGCAACAGCAGTACCAGCTCTGGGGGGGGGCATGAGTGTGGAGAAAGGGTGTGCAGGGGACAGGGCACCTGCAGGCAGGTCCTGCAGGTGGGGCAGGGACTCTCTGGCCCCATGTGCTGTGTTGGTTGAGCTTTGGGAAATCTCCACCTCTTCAATGTCCCATCACTGCCAGAAGCCAAGGGGCTTTGGATACCACCTTCAGCTTCCTCCCAGCACAGGTTCAGCACTTGAAGGCACTGTGAGGGAGTGGCAGGACTGTCTCTTCCCTGCTCCTGAATCGAAGGAGTTAAAGCAGCTACACGGGGAAAGGATCCTGCAGCTGTCCCTGCTCCCAGAGACTCCAGGATGGTCTCCCCTTGGCTGATGGGACACATGAAAGCTATTACACTCTGCCTTGATATATCCCTCCCATAAATCCAGGGACTATAAATTAGGGTAACCTTCTGCTTTAAGGGCTGTCTGAGCTCTGCAAAGACATCTCAAAGTCAGGCAGATCCTGGCTGAAGACAGAGATCCTCTGCCCTTGCTTCCCTTGGGAACATGGCCCTGGAACAAGGAGCAGACATTCCAGCTCAGAGGTTCAGAGGAGTTGTGCCAACAGCTGTGTTTGCTCAGGGCTTGGGGAAAACCCCAATTTCTGTCTTCAGAGGGGACCAAAGCTGGTGTCTGTGCTATTCCTGGTGTCCCCAGGGCCTGTCACCCCTTTTTGTGATGCAGCTCCTCTCTGGCACTGTCCCCGTGGCCCTGGTTTTGAGCAGGGACAAAGGGCCTCTGCACCGAGTGCCTGGAAGGAGCCCAGAGGTCAAGGAAGAGGGGCCATAAAAAAGATGCAGCACTTCCTTCTGAAAGCGCTGCCCTTGAGTGACTCTGCACTGGGTCTTGGCAGGAGCAGACACAGCGCTGGGCCAGCACAGAGCCTCTCCTCCCCCTCCCCCTCCCCCTCTTCTTCCTCCTCTTCCTCCTTCTCCTCCAGGTCACTGTGGCCTCATGTGGCTCAGGATCCAGCCCAGGGCTGACCCTCCTGCCCCAAGGCTACCTGAGCTCAGCCTGCCTTCCACCCTCACCTCCCACACTGGATCCCTGCTGCCTGCATGGATGCTCCAGGCTGTGCTGGGAGCCCCAGGCTTGAAGGCAACAGAAATGGAAATAGAGACCAAACTGGGATTTACCATCCTGGATCCAGCTTCAGGCTGATGGCAGGAGTAAGAACCCTGACCACAGCCCCATGGGAACAGGATCCACCAGTCCCCCCCGCCCTGGGGCAGCCAAACCCCCTCACACAGTTACAGCCCTTCGACTTTCACCTGCTTCCTTCCCACTTTGCTCTTGCTTCTCCTGGGGCATTGCTGCTGCCCCAGGCAAGTAGTCACAGAATCATGGAATGGTTTAGGCTGGAAGGGACACTAAGGCTCATCTTGTTCCACCCCCTGCCATGGCCAGGGACACCTTCCACTAGCCCAGGGTGCTCCAAGCCCCGTCCAACCTGGCCTTGGACACTTCCAGGGATGGGGCAGCCCCAGCTCCACAGCAGAGGGGCTCCAGTCCTGTGCTCAGCCGTGGGCAGCAGCACAAGAGCTGGACCCACTTTACAGAGCCCACCCTGGACAACAGGAGCCCTGTGGGAACACAGTGAAGGGAGCCCTCCCAGCACATGAGGTTGATTTGCCCACCCTGGGGGGGTGGACTCGCCAGGCTGGGGAGAGCAGAGGGGCACAGACACAGGGTCTGGGCGCTGCAGTAGGTCTGAAGGTGCCACCCCAGTGGAGATGAAGGGTTCAGCTGTGTGAGGGCTCCTAGGCTGTGTCAAAGCCAACCTGGGCAAGAGCAACAACCCAGCCATTGCAGACAGCTGGAATCCCAGAGCTCCTGCAAATGCCCAGGGAACACATCTCTGCAGGACTAGGGGTGGGGTGGCTGTGTTACAGGACTGGCTGGTGTCTGACAGGACTCCTTGTAGCCATGGAGGATCATGGAACAGTTTGGGTTGGAAGAGACCTTAAAGCTCATCCAGTTCCAACCCCCTGCCATGGACAGGGACACCTTGCCCTAGCCCAGGCTGCAGGAGTTGGAAGATGACAGCCAGGAGTATGAAGACTTTGCCATGGGGCAGCACTTGAGAGCCTTGATGCAGCTTTCTGCCCTGAGGGGGTCTTGTTTTCACAGCACCAGCACCTGCACAAGCCTCAAACCAGGAGACATGCAGGGCATGATGGAGCAGATCCCCATCACCACGCTGCCAGGGGCTGCCCAAAACTCAGGGGGCTCAAGGAAAGCCTGCCCAGATCCATGTGGGATTGACACCTTCACATTCCCAAGCTACCAGGGCTGAAGGAGACAGAACCCAGGTCCAGACCTGGAGCATCCTGGTGTGAAGCCACTGCATGTCCCAGCCCCAGTCCTGGCTCTGCTGCTATCCAGCCTGTCCCTGTCCCACAGCCTCAGCTGGGCACAGCATTACAACACACCTGGATTTAAAGCTGGAACTAAATAGATCAGCTTTCCAAAGAAACCCGCCCAGAACCCAGCCTGCTCATCTGCTTCTGGATGAGGAATCTAATAAAGTCATTGAGGTGAGTTAGGGCTGGGCACCATTATTCTGACCCAATTTCAGCTGTCAGCCCCTTGTAAAACATGACATATGACTCTGAAAATTCATCCTGGGCACCAAACAGAATTTATTCTGCTGTAAAAAAGAAAGAGGCAGTGAAGAGTGGCCCAGGGACCTCCACACCACTGAAAACACACAGGCAGTGATCTCAGCAAACAATTTATTTTATTCCCCACCACCATCATCTGTCTCTGCTCCATTCAGTGCCCGACTGGGCTGGCAGGAGAATATGAGTTTTAAAGGTCACCACTTAATGATGTTAAGGAGCCATCCTCCTTCCCAGATAAAATACAGATCAATCTGTAATATTTCTGACTGGCCTCTGTTCATGGAGAAGATACAGGGGGATTCTGTTCTCCTTATGTTTCAAATAAACTTAAAGCCTTTTCTGACATCAGGTTGATAACTCAGGCTGGGGACAGGCACAGCTGGAACTGGCTCATCACATGTCCAGTGAGCAGACAGGAGGCAGGAGGCAGCAGAAGGGGGGATGAAGTGCAGTTGGGTTGCTCTGCAGCATAAAGGGCTGTTATATCCTTACATAACTAGTGTATAAACATTCAGCCATTGCCTCCCCTGTCACCTGTGGAGAATTAGAACAGTTAGAGCAGCTCTGGACACACTTTTCTCCCTGATTTTCACACTCTTGGGCCCCCAGAAGGAGCTCACATTCAGCTCAGAGGTTCTGGTGCTCGGCAGACTGACAGACCTGGAGCATCATCTCCCCTTACGGATTTGGGAGCCCTGAGCAGGGACAGGGACAGGGACAGGGATCTCCGAGTGCTGCATCCCAGGGACTTCCTGTCACTGAGACAGGGCTGGGCAGCAAAATGCCCTCCAGTGAAGTTCCTTGAGGAGCACTCCGGCAAGACCTGCCCAGTTCTTTGCTGATCCATTTCTCTCAAAGCGCTGCAGCCACAGTTTGTTTGACAGGTCTGGGTCCCTACAGCAAACCCCTGCTCGGGGGAGATCCAGCAGCAGCCTTGCCCCCCAGCCCTGCTGTGCAAGGGGAGCACAGGGGAGCCCTCCCACGGCCCAAGCACGGGGCTCTGCCTGCTTTAAAAAGGCTCCTGAGCCCTCCCCAAACACGGGCAGCCCGTGGCAGGAGCACTCGGAGCATCACAGCCCATGTCCCACCCACATCTCCCCCAGCCCTCTCCCGAGCCAGGCTCTCAGGCAGATTCCCCCTCCTGAGGAGCCTGAGAAAAAGATAAATACTTGGAATACACAATCTTCAAAATGAAGCAAACGGCTCCATTTGACATTACACCGAAGAGTATTTAATTTGCTCTTGGATGTGCAGCCTGAACCATGTGCTGTACCCGAGGACGGGGTTTATAATTTATTCAGAAGCCAGCGCATTTCAGAGTCTGTCAGAAGTTCCTCACAAAGAAAGCCACGATGCGGGGGGGGAGGGTGCAGCAGGATTTTTTTTTCTTTTTTTTTTTAACAAAGTGAGCTGGGTCAGCTCTGAATTTCTAAAGCATCTCAGAGGTGTGCAGACTTTTAAACCCTCCAGAGAGAGCACTCACATCTTTTCGTCCATTCTGGCTCATTTTGCTTCTGCAAAGTCGATCCCTCCAACTTCGTTTTGCAAACAAGCCACCACAAACCTGTGCAACGAGGCTCCAACCCCCCTTGGTTCTTTTAGCAAAAACAAAGAGCAAATTAGCACTCCAGACCTCTATTTATTCCCAAACAATTCCATGTGAAAATAATTTATCATTTACTAATCGAGGCCAGGAGCTTAAAGCAGCCAAGGAGCCTGGATTGTGCACACCGGTAAACAAAACAGGGCAGTTTTTTCCCCTTTTTCCCTCTGGCTGGATTTCAGATGATCTCCTAGAGTCTGATGCAGTTGCAGCTGAATGATGCTGCATCAGAGAGGGTTTGAAAGCCCCTGAGTCCACAGAGGCCCCTCTGGATGCACCATGGAGGGTGGGATGTGGGATGTGGCGCTCTGGGTCTGCTGCCCCCTGTCCTTGTTTCCCCAGAGCCTCCAGAAGCACCCTGGGGACAGGGATGCAGCCAAAACTCCAAGCTGCCACCTTTCTCCTTCCCCAACAGGGAGGCAAAAAGGAGACAAAGCATTTTGAAGATGCCTCAATTCAGAGACACCCAAAAAGGCTTTTCCCAGGAGGGCCTGGCAGGGACATCGTGTGACCAGTGCAACCTGTGACCTGGTTTAGATGCAGCTGAGCCAGGTTTCAACTCCCTCAGCATTGACAGGGGCTCCTTGATAAATACAATCAGCATTTAGCGTGGGCAGGGCAGGGTTCTGTCACTCTGTCCCCCTGTCCCCTCATGTGAGACCCCCCTGCAGAGCTGCCTCCAGCCCTGGGGAACAGCACAGGGAGGACGTGGAGCTGATGGAGTGAGTCCAGAGGAAGCCACGGAGATGCTCCAAGGGCTGGACCAGCTTTGCTCTGGAGCCAGGCTGGGAGAGCTGGGGGGGTTCACCTGGAGAAGAGAAGGCTCTAGGGACACCTGAGAGCCCCTTCCAGGGCCTAAAGGGGCTCCAGGAGAGCTGGAGAGGGACTGGGGACAAGGGATGGAGGGACAGGACACAGGGAATGGCTTTCCACTGCCAGAGGGCAGGAATAGATGGGATACTGGGAAGGAATCCTTCCCTCTGAGGGTGGTGAGGCCCTGGCCCAGATTGCCCAGAGAAGCTGTGGATCCCTGGAAGTGTCCAAGGCCAGGTTGGACGGGGCTTGTCCCTGCCCATGGCAGGGGGTGGATCATATGAGCTTTAAGGTCCCTCCCAACCCAAACCATTCTGAGATTCCATGATTTTACAAGCAGATGGAATCCCAGACCAAAGTCAGGTCCCATCATGTCCAGTGCTCCTATGGACACAATCCTTATTGAAAAGAGCTGGATTAATGCAGGGAAAGGGGTCCAGAGCCAGCCCCCATGGCTGGCAGGAGCTGTTCCACGGCTCTGTGATGCAACACTTTCACAGGGCAGCTGCTGTAGCTCAGTGGCAAAGGGGTAGGATTGCCAACTGATCCAGCTATCAAAGGCAGAGGAGGAACAAGGCACGTGGTTTAGGAAGAAACACGAGCTGTAATTCATGTTTGTTTTACTGCTGAACAGTCTTCAATGTTACAGTCATGATTTCAGCCCTTCACTTTGCTAGAACAAAGTCTACAGCTGGACAGAGAGCCCAGGATTTTCTGCAAGTGTGCACAAAACTACACCAGTGACTGCTTTCAACAGGCCTGGGCACCTACAACCCCAGGTGAGATCAAAAGGGCCCATGTGGAGAGCTAAGGTTGATGGTCTTGTGATGGGTGAAGGGAAAAAATCTCCCTGTTAGTTCCATGGCCCAAAAGGCAAACCTACAAAAGCACAATTCCACAGGGCCTCAGCCTCTCAGAGCCACCTCTGCACTGGCACGGAGCCTGCTGAGCCTTCAGTGGGGCTCCCACAGCTGGGACACTCACTACTGCTTCCCTACAAGGAATTTGGACCTCAGGGCAGAAAAGGGCCCCCATGAAGGTGAGACAGGCACAGGTACTGCTGCCACACAGGGGAGGGCAGAAAACATGGAATCACAGAACCATGGAGGTTGGAAAAGCCCTCTGAGATCATTGATTCCAACCATTCCCCAGCACTGCCAAGGCCACCACTGACCCACGTCCCCAATCCACACGGCTTTTAAATCCCTCCAGTGTGGGGACTCCACCACTGCCCTGGGCAGCTGTGCCAGGGCTTGATCTCTCATGAGCACACAGGATGTTCCCCTTGATTCTCCCCAGGCTCAGGGCCCAGATCCCACTGGTGCATCTCAGACCTTAAATCATCAAGAATAAGCAGCAGTTCTGGTTCCTGGTGTCAGCTCAGGCTCAGCCCTTGGCACAGGCACAGGGCACATCCTCCCTCTCAGGAAGGATCTCACTGCTGGCCACCTGACCTGGGAAAGCAGCTTAGGGGTGAGCACAGAGATGAGTGGCAGGGAAGGGGCCAGTACACCAGGATTAGCTGCCCAATGGAAAGGGGATTACATGCTCCAGCTTGTCCTGGGAGCAAGCCAGCAGCCAGGGCTGGCAGGGAAGAGCTAGCTGGCAATGGGGAGAATAAGGAAATCAGGGTTGTGCTGGCCAGGCAGGAGCTGGGGATGACGGGGCTCCCCAGCACCATCCCAGCTCAGATGCCGCTGGCAGGGGGCAGCTGTCACCCAGGGATCAGTGCCAAGGGCAGGATGTGGGCCATGCAGGGGCACAGGCCAGCCAGGGGAAGGGATCACCTTCCTTCCTACATCCTGAAGTGGGGTACGCAGAGGGCTCAGAGGGCTTAGGAGCGTGACAGCAGTGACACAGTCACAGGGCAGAGAGATGGCAGGACTGAGCAAATGGGCTTTGTCAGAGGTTTCTGTGGTGGAGGTTCTACAGTCACAGAATCACAGAACATCCTGAGCTGGTACGGACACACAAGGATCATCCAGTCCAACCCCTGGCCCTGCACAGACACTCCAACAATCCCCCCCTGTTCCTCAGAGCGTTGTCCAAACCCTCCTGGAGCTCTGGCAGCCTTGGGGCCGTGACCACAGTGACCCACCCAGCCCATGCGCCCCCAGCACAGCCCCTGCAGGGGTGACGGTATCATGAGGCTGCACCCCCTCTCCCCAGGAAGGTCTAGGCTGTCTCTGCTGATGGTGCTCCCGTTCCCAAGCAGCTGACCCAGTTCTGACAAGCTCTGCTCCATTCTCCTCAGAAAAAAGTGATGTTGAGCACAGGATGTGCAGAGGAAAAGGTGCTCGGGGGCAGCACCCGACAGAACAGGAGACTGAGGTGAACATGGAAGAGCTGCATTTACCAGCAATATCCCAGCTCCAAGCAGTGTGGATAGAAAAGAAATAAAGGCCTTAAATACGACAGATTAATGGTCTAGAGCTGAAATATGTTATTAGAAATTTCAGAATATGCCTGTATATTCCAGGTGCTCTTTAAATTTCTACAATCTAGTTATTCTATTATGTGCAATTTACTTGCCTAAAAAATCCATAGCCCTACTCAGCAGCCAGAGCAGGGGCTTCTTATTTTTTCAATCTTTATTCAGGTTGGTTTTAAAGATTGAAATATGAGCTCTCCTGGGCACAGGGAGTTTTCTAAATCTAATGCCAGTGTTAGGCTGGAGCACAAAAAGACATGTCCAAACTGCAGATGCAGGTTCTGCATGGCCAAGCTGCCTAGGCAGCACTTCTGGTTCTGATAATCCATCCAAAATAAGCTACTGGCATTCAGCACACTGGGACACACAGGTCCAAGGAAACACTGAAGTCTTGCTCAGGTATAAATCATGGAATCACAGAATCATGGGATGGTTTGGGTGGGAAGGGACCTTAAAGCCCATCCAGTGCCACCCCCTGCCATGGGCAGGGACACCTTGCACTAGCCCAGGTTTCTCCAAGCCCTGTCCAACCTGGCCTTGGACACTTCCAGGGATCCAGGGGCAGCCACAGCTTCTCTGGGCAACCTGGGCCAGGGCCTCACCACCCTCACAGGGAAGAATTTCTCCCCAGTCTCCCATCTAACCCTGCCCTCTGGCAGTGGGAAGCCATTCTCCCTTGTCCTGTCCCTCCATCCCTTGTCCTCAGTCCCTCTCCAGCTCTCCTGGAGCCCCTTTAGGCCCTGGAAGGGGCTCTCAGGTGTCCCTGGAGCCTTCTCTTCTCCAGGTGAACCCCCCCAGCTCTCCCAGCCTGGCTCCAGAGCAAAGCTGATCAAGCCCTTAGAGCATCTCCGTGGCTTCCTCTGGACCCAAAATGCCAAGGTTTGGTGCAGTCTGGGCAGCAGAGCTGGACTGGCACAGAGCGGGACACCAGCCAGGAGGGTTCAAGGTGCCAGGTGCTGGGCAGCCCCTGAGGGGGCACAGCCGTGCCCAGCAGAGCTCAGAGCACGGGCAGCACCATCCCATCCCTGTCCCCAGGAGCAGCTCCAGGGAAGGATGGAGAGGGCTCAGGCTCAGTGTCAGTTGTGACACTCACTTTGAGCCTTTCTGAGAAAATCCCACCTCTCCTGCCTGATCCATGAGCACAGGAGGATCAGGGCTGATCCCAGACTGGGCAAGGAGCCCATTTGGATGGGAAGGAGCTCCTCAGCAGGGGCTGAATGCATCAGGTTGGGAGCCATGTCCATGGATAGCAATCATCCAGGAATCTCACCCAGAGCCTCCCTTCTGCCAAGACACACCTTGTCCAGCAGCTGGATTTTGGACACGGGTTGGAGGGACGGGACAAGGGGAATGGCTTCCCACTGCCAGAGGGCAGGAATAGATGGGAGATTGGGGAGAAATCCTTGGTTGTGAGGGTGGGGAGGTCCTGGCACAGGTTGCCCAGGGAAGCTGTGGCTGCCCCTGGATCCCTGGAAGTGTCCAAGGCCAGGTTGGACGGGGCTTGGAGCAACCTGGACTAGTGGAAGGTGTCCCTGCCTATGGCAGGGGTGGCACTGGATGGGCTTTAAGGTCCCTCCCAACCCAAACCATTCTGAGATTCCATGATTTTACAAGCAGATGGAATCCCAGACCAAAATCAGGTCCAATCATGTGCTCCTACAGACACAATCCCTGTTGAACACTCAGCCTTTGTGCCCTGCTCTCAGTCTCAGCATCCCATGGGCTGTGGAACAATCAGGCCCTGCACAGCCAGCCCTGAGCTGTGCTGCTCAGGAAATCTCGCCTGCAAATCCAGTCCTGCCCCTCTCAGAGCTCCTGGGCAGAGCTGGCCCCGAGGAGCCCCCACCGTGAATAATCTCCTCAGCAGACACTTGGCCTGGCAAAGGCAAAGCAACCAGCAAAGGGATATTTAAGGTTGCTACTGAGCACTTAATATAGTTTATATTTACAGCTTAATGGCTTTTCAGCATCACTAACTTCCATTCCAACAAAAAGACTTCGACTGTATTGCCTCAGCTTAAGTGCTAACGACATATTCACATTAATAAATATTTTAAACTCGTGGAACTCTAAACTCCTCTGGCACAGGGCCGACACCTGCTCAGCTGGAGCGTCCATCTGTACCTGAGAGAGAACACATGGAAAAATCCCTTCCAGATCCCCAGGACCACAGAGCAAGGAACCGCTCCAGACCCAGCCAGAGCTCCTCTGCCTGGGGCAGAGCTGCCCTCCCTCCCCACCTCCCAAAGAACAGCCATAGGGCTCCTGGCATCCTGCTCCTCCTCTGAGCTCTGTATCCAGATCCCAGACTCAGAGAGATGCAAACCAGGCTCTGCTGACACATCCCTTCCCAGGGATGTTTCCTGAGACTCACTCCCAGGTTGATGTGGCCAAACCCTCAGCTCTATCCCCCCAGTTGCTCCCCAAAATTCCCCTTCCCCCTGTTGCAGCCACTCTTCCTCTTCCCCCTGTGCTCTGGGTGCTGGTACCTGTGAGCAGTACCCCCAGCCCCCACATCCACTCCAAAGCCTCCTTCACCCACTCCTGAGTCCAGCAGATGGGGACCCCAGAGCAGGTACCCCAAGCCTTCTGCCACATCACCCCACTGCTGCCTCCAGTCCCACGTGCTGTGCTGAGGTGCCCTAAAACTGTCTCCAAGCCAGCCCAGATATGAACAAAGCCATAGAGAAGGGCAGGATGTCCAGCCTGGATGAACCGAGACCACAGCCAGGAGCTCAGTCCTTGAACCACACCAAGGGTGGTTCTCGCACAGGGACAGAGCTGCCATGGAACAGCACGAGTGGGACAAGGCCTGGGAAGGGCTCCTGGCACAGGCTCTGCTGCTCCACAGACATCCTCCCCCTTGGGAAATTGAGATGCTCTGCTCCTCCAGAGATCCTGCATCACACAGCCTCCCTCAGATCCAGGTCTCGAGGCCCATGGAGCTGGGTGGTGCTGAGTTCACCCTCTCCCTGCTATAAAACAGGAATTCTTGCACACCCCTTAACCTGGATGAGGCTGCCCCATGGGAATAACGTCAGCCTTTTCAAATTCAGAGCTCCTGCTGCCAGCATACCTGTGGGCTGGGGGGGATCCCTGCTGGCAGGGGAAGCAGCTCAGGAAGCTGGTGGAAGTACCTCTTTCATGTGCAGCGACAGGATGAGGCTTTGTGATCCTTCAAGGGACCTAATTGCACAAGAGTCTCACACACACACTCCTCTGCCAATCCAGCAAGCAAAGCCAGGGCTGAGAATAGCAAACATATATCATGCATAAGCTGGGTCATCACTGCTTTGAATTCTTGGGATGGTTTGCTACAGGAGGGAGGGAAAAACCCCAGCCCACTTTGCTCTGAAGGATCCAGCTCTGTAGCAACATTATGTTTGGCTTGTATAGGAAATTTTACAAAGCTTAGCTGAAGGAAAACCTTGACTTGTACAGTGAGAGATAAAAATCCTCAGTGTTCTCAAATGAATGCACCCATCTGCTGTGCACAGTATTATCTCTCTCAAAGAGGAAAAAAAAAAAAAAAGGAAAGAAAAAGGAAAAAAGGAAGAAAGTGAATGGAACTTTGGATGCTTTTCATTTCCCAACAATGTGCAGCAAACTGTGATTCCTATTCATTAACAGAGAAGATTGACATTCATTATAGTGTGCATTAAATTCCTCATTCTTCTTCTACTCTCAAAATTAGTCTACAGAGGGTAGTAACTAGTAATTTCTATATTGAATTTCTAGTAACTACAGTGGGGGTTTTTTCCAAATAAGCAAGGCAATTACAATAAGACACTTCTTGAAATGGTAAAACAGGCAGTGCCACTTGAAATCTATGCTGTTTCCCTTTACAGATGCAGTTCCACATGAGCACAAGCAGCTCCTGTGGAATTTGGGAAGAAATGCCTGCGCCCCAGAGCAGAGGCAGCTCTGCTGTCATTGCAGCTTTCCCCAAAATCATAGAGTCATGGAATCATGGAACCGTTTGGGTGGGAATGGAACCTAAAGCCCATCCAGTGCCACCCCCCGCCCTGGGCAGGTACACCTTCCACTAGCCCAGGTTGCCCCAAGTCCCGTCCAGCCTGGCCTTGGACACTTCCAGGGATGGGGCAGCCACAGCTTCTCTGGGCAACCTGTGCCAGGGCCTCCCCACCCTCACAGGGAACAATTTCTTCCCACTATCCCATCTAACCCTGCTCTCCTTCACCTTAAAGCCATTCCCCCTTGTCCTATCTCTACATTCCCTTGTCCCGAGTCTCTCTCCTATGTCTTCCAGCTCTTGATTTGTGCAACCACAACAGATCACCAGATGAAGGAACCCCATCAGCCCTGCTGTGCACATATGGGCTGTGGTAGGGAAATCACAAATGTGCCCATACCTGCACCACAGGATGCCGTGCAGGATGCTCTGCTCCCTGCAAAACTGCCTCTGCATGGTTGAACCGGGAGTTTCCTCCCCCATCATTTCTTTTTCCCCAGGTGAATGCCAGAAGAATTAATCCATCCATGACGGACTCTCAGGTTGCCCAGAGAAGCTGTGGCTGACCCATCCCTGGAAGTGTCCAAGGCCAGGTTGAACCAGGCTTGGAGCACCCTGGGCTAGTGGAAGGTGTCCCTGCCCATGGCAGGGGGTGGAACAAGATGAGCTTTAAGGTCCCTTCCCACCCAAACCATTCCATGATTCACTGCTGGCCAGGCACTGGCAGCCCACGGGTACAAGGGTGGGCACAGCCCCGCTCTCCTCCCAGGGACAGGGTGCTGGCAAGGACACCCAGGCTCACAGTCCAAACCCAGCTCCAGCCACCATCTCCTCAGCTGCACACGGGTTACCCACTCTGCCCCAGGACCCAGGGCTGTCTTATGTGTAGCTTTGCCACCACTGATGTCCCCTGTCCCTGGAGATGCAGGAGAGACCTGTGGCAATGCCGAGGAACATGATCTCAGCAGGGCCACAGGGGTAAGTAACTAGTGTTTGTGGTTTTATCTCAGCAGCCCCATCTCTGCTCAGACAACAGGGGACCTGCAGCCCTCACACACAGATCACAGACCACAGATCACATATCACACAGCAGATGTGGAGCTGCAGACGGGCTCCAGAGCCAAGCAAAGCAGCACAAGGCACATGGGAATGGGCATAGACACCCCTTCATCCCTGCAGCCCCCAGCTCCTGATGCTGGATCAGAGAATCCCAGAATGGACCTTAAGCATCCTCTAATTCCAACCTGTCTGCCATGGGCAGGGATGGATGCATGTCCAGGAAGCCATATCATCCTGTGCAGGAGGCCATGGTGGCAGGGCCAACCTCTGAGGGCATGTGGTGGGCCACCCACCTTCTCTGCTGGGGCTTTAACCGGGTCAGTAACCTGGGGAAGTCCTGTCAGCAAAGGCCCCTGGACACCCCCAGCCCTTTGATGATGCTGCAAGTGCATCAAGGCCAGAGCACAGTCTTGGGTCACTGGAACTGGACATGTCACCCTCCCCACCTCATCTCTTTGCTCCATGAGTTGTTTTCCCTGCCTGCCCTGCATTCCTCTGCAGTGCACACAGCCAGGGACTACTGGGTTTACTGGTTATTAATTAAGGAGGTTTTACATACCTTGTGATGGATTTGTAATGGCTCTTATCTGAATTTAGAGAGTTGCAGAATACACAGCAGAGCCCTGACACTCCCCTAATTAGCACCCAAGCAAACAGGAGCGCACACAGGATCCAGAGACCCCTAGGGCCCCACCCTCCTCTTCTCAGAGGCACTGGAGATGGGAGTGTAATTTCCAACAGTTGAGGCTACTTGGAAGGGCACTTCCAAGGTATTTGCCATCACTTTCAAACCCCTTATTTACTCTCTACTGTCTCCAAAAAACCCCTCTGGGACCTGGGAAGTGAATCATTTTCCTATTGAAACCCATCACGTGGGTATCCTGCCCTGCTATTTTTAGGGATGCTTGTGAAGGCAGCTGCACTTTGCTCCACAGTATTTCAGGGTCTAACAGCCTGGAGCTGCCCATGCTGGCTGCTCCCAGAGGGCCTGGAGGAGAGCCTAGTGCACACCTTGGCTTGTTCATAGAGAGTTCCTGCCCTGCTGACCCTGAAGCATTTTGTCCTCCACAAAGACAAATCTGAATTGGCAGCTGTAATAACTCTGCAGAAACTTGCAGGGAACACTCTACTCCAGGGCCACACAACCAGAACTGTTCTCAGGGCTCTCCAGGTGTGTTCTGCCTCCCCAAAGCCACAGCTGAATCTGGCACAGCCCACAGGGAATCACAGAATTATTTAGGTTGGAAACAACCTCAGAGATCATTGAGTCCAACCCTTAACCCAGCACCACAATGTTCACCATCAACCCATGTCCCCAGGTGCCACATCCACACACTTTTGGAACTCTTCCAGGGATGGTGACTCCACCACCTCCCTGGGCAGCTGTGCCAATGCCTGACCACCCTTTCCATGCAGAAATTTTCCCCCGTATCCAACCTGAACCTCCCCTGATGCAACTTGAGGCCATTTCTTCTCATCCTGTCCCTTGTTCTCTGGGAGCAGAGCCCGACCCCCCCACCCACCCGGCTCCCCAGTCCTGTCAGGGACCTCTAGAGAGAGAGAGAAGGTCCCCTCTGAGCCTCCTTTCTCCAGGCTGAGCCCCTCCAGCTCATCTGCTTGTTAATAGAATCATAGATTTATTCCCTGAGCATGGTGGAAATGCTGCAGAGATTGGCAAATCCACCCTGGCAGGAGCTGATAAAACTCATGGAGCCGATGTGGCAGGAAAGGCTTTGGTATGGATGGTCCAGGGACCAGGGCAAAGCCCTCCAGGGACATTGATACAGTCCCTGGTTATTCACCTGAGCTGAAATTCAGCTCCTTTGCACTGTCGCTCCTGCCCCACTGTAATCATACCTTTCTTTTGTTCCAAAGGTACCTCCCAGGGGCAGCCTGGAAACAATCCTTCACCTTAGTCTCTGGTCTGAGCTAGGATGGTCCTATCAGTCACTGCCAGCTTTGGCAGCTGGGATTCCCTTCAGCTTTCCATCCATTTTCACATTCAAGCAAACAGGGAGCTCCCTATTGCTGCAGAAGCATCATCTGGATCCAGCCCTGCCAGTAATCCAATCCCTGGAGGCACAGGAGCCCTCTTGGCAGGACACTGGCTCCCACAAGCCTCTCTCATGTGTCACTGCTGACAGGTCCTGCCCAGCACCGGCCATGGGAACATGACCCTCTCCCTGTCACTCAGGAGCCAGCTCAAGTCACCAAAACATGTTCCACCCATCACATCTCATCACATCCCTTCGGTTCAGGTGGCACCTGCTGACAGCCAAGGCAGAGCACGTGGGCTCCTGGCATTCCTAGAGCACTAAAACGCTCCCTGGAGGCCCCAGCCCCATGCTGGGGGTTGGCTGGATGCCCCCCCAGAAACAGGGCATATGCCCCTGCTGCTCGCCTCCCACCCCACTCCCAGAGCAGCTGATCCCAGCTTGGTCCCCTGAGTGACGTTTCCCAGGAAAAGAACAGCACAGTAAATTCAAAGGTTAAATTTGCATATTCCCTGGTGCTGCTCCAAAGGACCAGGCAGGCACTGAGGATGAACTGCTGCCAGCCTGCTGCACGGGAACACCCTGTGCTGAGGAACCTCTTCAGGTGGCACTGTGAACCTTCTCGGGGAAGGGGAAACAGCCTCAAGTTGCACCAAGGAAGGTTCAAGTTGGATATTGGGAGACATTTATTCACTGAAAGAGCAGTCAGGCCTTGGCACAGGCTGCCCAGGGCAGTGGTGGAATCACCATGCCTGGAAGTGCTCAAAAAATGAGCACACATGACACTTCACAGTATGGAGGTATTGGTCGAAGGTTGGACTTCATGATCTTGGAGATCTTCTCCAGCCTTAATATTTCCATGATTCTGTGATTCTCCACAGTGGCCTTCAGTTCTGAGAGGGAGAAAACCAAAGGACTACAAGCAGTGGAGGGGACTGAGTTTTGGCCCTGCATGTGTAAAGCAGCACAGGGCACCAAGGAGGAAGCCTGCCCAGATGCCTGGCAGAGCCTGTCCTAAGCCTGTGTTCAGCACAGCCACTTTTGCTGTGAGTCTCTGATTTTCCTGTCCCTCTTGAGTGACAAACAAGCTGCAGCCCACTCCTCTTCACAAGCTGTGTGCTCAGCCCCTGGTGATTTTCACCCCTGTCCCATGACAGAAGCCAGGGCACCCCTCGAGCAGCTCCCACCATGTCCTGCTGGCCCAAGCACACGTGTTGGCCTCTGTTCACACAGCCCCACACATGGTGTCATGCCCAGGCACAGCCATGCTCATGGGCCAGCACGGCCTGGAGGGGCCCCACAAAGCTGCACTTGGGTGTGTACTTGGCCTGAATGACTGATTGTCCCCCTCACCTCATCCTTCCCAAGCAGGAGGGGTTTGGGGAAGGAAGAGGGGGAGGTGGGGGTCACAGGAGCTGCTCTGGCAGCCTGACCCCAGCCTGAGCCAAAGGTGGGTCAAGGTTCTTTTACAGGAGCTGTTGGGGTATACTTGCAAACCCTGTTCCTCTCCTTTTCCTCTCTGCCCATTCTGACACTCACAGTGGGGTTCTTTTGGCTCCCATCACAGTGAGGGAAGCCCTGTGTCCCATTATCACATCCCATCTCTCCCAGTGCCAAGTGTTGGGCTCATTCCTTTAGTCGACAGGATCTCTCTGTTTTAGAGAACACAGTAAATGCCTGCTCTGCCCCTGCCCTGACAGCAGGGAGGGCTCCCAGGTCTTTTTTAGCATCTGCATCCCTCTGGTCTAGAGCAAGTGGAGTGTTCCCTGCAGTGCCACAGGGCATCAGGTCACCCCATCTCCTCCCCGGGGACGTTCAGTCTTCACGGAGGGGTGGGGACAGGCAGGGGGACTCACACACACCGACTGTCACCCTCCCCTGCAGGCAGAAGGACAGGATGTGCTGTGGGGGTTTCCCGTGCATGGTCACACACAGGGGCCGTGGGTGGAAGCTGCTGGCCCATGGCCTCTCTGTGTCACCCCCTAAATGCCAGCAGGGCTGCAGGAGAGCTGCCCCTCAGTCCCCTCTGGGTGATCCTGTGCCCTGCTCACAGCCAGTGTCTGCCATTACAGCCCATCCCTCAGCTCCTCCACACTCACCTCCCACCAGCACTGAGCGGGTGGAACAAACCCCAGGCTCATCACACAGAGCATTTTAGGAGCCTTGACATCAGTTTTTCCCCACTCAGCCTTTACAGGGTGGCTTTATGAGCAGGAAACAAGTGTGCATGGCAAGGGAGTCATGCTCAGATGGGCCTCAGGGAAGCCTCAATTTTAGGAAGGGAAAAGCGAGTTAGAAAGCCTCAGAAACCCAGCTAAAACCAACAGAGCTCAAACACTTCCAGAGGGCCCATCCCAGCCGCAGCAAGAGGAGGGTGCACAGCACACAGAGCTGCCTTGGCTGGCACCCACGGGGTGTTTCCCAAGAGAACAAGCTCAAAAGGCGGCAGGGAATTCATCAGAGGATCCCCCTTCACACCCAAGGCAGAGACTGCAGTGCAGGAAGTCCCAGGGATCCCAGCACAGCTCCTCTCAGGGCCTGCCAGTCCTGCAGCCCACCCATTAGAGCTCAGTCCCAAAGATTTCACATAAAGCTATGCAGGGAGCAAGGCTGGAGCCGGCCCAGGATGCACTGGGGGGTTCTCATGACAATTAAAAATGGAATCATAGAATCATTGGTTTGGGTTGGAAAAGACCTTAAAGCTCATATGATCCACCCCCTGCCATGGGCAGGGACACCTTCCACTAGCCCAGGTTGCTCCAAGCCCCATCCAACCTGGCCTTGGACACTTCCAGAGATCCAGGGGCAGCCACAGCTTCTCTGGGCAACCTGTGCCAGGGCCTCATCACCTTCTGAGTAGAGAACTTCTTTAGAGCATCTAATCTAAACCTCTCTCAGTTTAAAACCATTCCCCCTGTCCTCTCACTATTTCCCTGTGTAAAAGCATGACAGGTGCCCCAGGGTGAGAGGCAGGCCCGGCTCTGACACCCACACAACACACACTGTGCAAACCTGCCACCAGCTCATGCACCAGTGACACACATTTGGTTCCCTTCCCCATTTGCCATTTCCCAGCAGCAACAGACCAGCTGCCACCTCTCCCAAGGGAGAGCAAATTCCCTGTCCGTCAGATGAGAGTGCCCAAGTGGCTTCTCCAGTCCCTTTCCCTGTGCAGGCTGCAGCCACACGTCCCTCTTCCCTTAGAATCACAGAATCACAGAACGGTTTGGGTTGGAAGGGACATTAAAGATCATTCAGTTCCACCCTGTGCCATGGGCAGGGACACCTTCCACCAGCCCAGGTAGCTCTCCACCCAGAGCAGTGTGTACACATGACTCAGATGTACCCAGGTTAAGTTCTTCCGAGCTCCTAGTAAATCCAAGGTCCTCAGGAAATGACCAAATAAACTGCTTTGAGGCAGACTGTCCCCACAGCCCAGCTGGCCACCCAGAAGCTCAGGATTAATTGTAAGCCCAGCAAAATACTAGGAAAGCCAAAAATAAACACAGCAAAAGAAAAGCATTTCCCACTGAAAAGCCATGGCCAAGTAAAGGCTCTTCTGGGATGGCTCCCAGGAGTCAGCTCGGATTCATTTATCGTGCCACTCGTATAAATGTCTCTCTTTGGCTGTGCTGCTCCCTGGGAGCTCCTTCCAGCCTGTGAGAGAATGGGACTATCACTGGGACACAACACTGGGCCAGCACTTTGCTCAGGCAGCAGCAGCACCCCCAGCCCCTCACAGAGCCTCTCCCCAGGGCTCAGGATCACACTGCCTGCACACAGCAGAGGCTGCAGCCTCAGGAACACAGGAATAGCACTGGCTGACTTAGGGATGATATTTAAACAACCACTGTCTGATTTCCAGACACTGCCTTGGTCCCAGAGCATGACCAGTGCCTCAGCAGCAAAAACTGTGTCATGGCAGAAGCACTGAAAAGACTGGGAGAAATGGCTCATCAGTGCTGTGGGTAACATCAAACCCAGAGATGTTGCCTTTCCCAGGCCTAAGATCAAGGCACAACCCCTCAGCCAGGCTCTGGCTCCAAGCCCAGCTGAGGTCTCATCTCACTTCACCACATGATGTCAGAAATCGAGGCTTAAAACTGACACATCAAGGCCTGCAAGAGCTGATACCCCTCCACACCATAATGCCCAGGCAGGCTGGGATGGCACAATCCCTTTGCTGTCTCACCCAGAAGGCCTAAAATCCATTTTGTGGGTTGAAATGGAACCAGCCAAGTGAGGGACTCAGCAGTTGCTGTTCTGGACAGAGGAGCAGAGCCGGGGGGAGCAACACAGCCCAGCCCAGGCAGCTTCCCAGGGGTTTCCTGCTGTTGGGGCTGCCCCATCCCTGGAAGTGTCCAAGGCCAGGTTGGACAGGGCTTAGAGCAACCTGGGCTAGTGGAAGGTGTCCCTGCCCATGGCACGGGGATGGAATGAGGTGAGCTTAAATCTCCCTTCCAAACCAAACCATTCTGTGATTCTGTGATTCCTGAACTGCCCTGCACCCCAACCTGGCCGGCACAAGGGCAGGGAACATCTCACACCACCGGGGATGGCAGTACCAGCACACTCCCCTCTCACCCTGAATCCCAGACTGGTTGTGCTGCTGATCTCTGCCAACCTTAACATGCTCCACGGAGACCCCAGGGCATGGTCTTCAGGGGGGGTCTCAGTCAGGGGAACAGTCCCAAAGTGAAAAGTCAAGGCTGCTGTGTGTCCTCAGGGGTCAGGCCGTGTCCTCCTGCCTGCAGCTCCCAGCTCTGCTGAGGTGACCAGGGGCAGCGAGGCAATGCTGCAGCAAACGGCCTCCTCTCCAGCCTCAGCCCAGGGACATCACTGCCCTGGGCTCAGGGGACAGCACATCTCAGCCTGCTCCCACTGCTGCTCCCCGTCTTGCCTCACATCTGGCAGCAGCTGCTGTCCCAGCGCATGTCTGGAGGTGGATGGAGAGCAAGGCACATCCTCGTGGCAGAGCAGCTCCCACCACCCATCCCATGCACGTGGTTAATGCCACCAAGAGCTGCTGTAGTTACCATTATTAATCCCCACTCCCTCAGGACACATTAGCTGCAAATTGAGGGATGGAGAGAAGTCCCTGGACTTCATAAATCAACTTGTGACAAAGAACCAATGTCTGCACTTCAGTGTGTGCCGGACTGAGCCCCAGAGTGTGCCCAGTGCCTACCAGTGCCTCCCCTCCACTCCCTCCTGGCCATCCCACTGCATCCCCCCCTCCTACAGTCCTGCTCACTGAAGCAGATCCCTGTTAGCCAGGGACTGGCTGCTCACACAAGGGACTTGGCTGCTCGAAGGGACCTTCACTTCTGCCCTAATTGAGCCGAAGGTTGACTGCTCAGGCACCCAGGAATGGAAAAAAATGTGCCCCGAGTGCAGCTGGAACGATGCATATGGAAGTCACTTGAGGGGCTTATGTTTGGGGTTGGATCTCTCCAGGCAGGCAAACTGGTTTAAGGACTGTCTGAATTCAAACCAGGTCTCTTAGGCAAAGGCAAACCTTAGCTAATTCCATCTTTACCTGAGTTAAGGTCAGTCTAGATGAACATGAGAGGGGACAGAATTAAATCAAACTAAACCAGCATGAAGCTGTGTCAGAGGAGGGTCAGGTTGGATTTCAGGAAAAGGTTCTTCCCCCAGAGTGTGGTTGGGCACTGACCAGGCTCCCCAGGGCAGTGGGCATAGCATCAAGGCTGCCAGAGCTCCAGGAGTGTTTGGACAACGCTCTGAGGGACAGGGAGGGATTGTTGGGGTGTCTGTGCAGGGCCAGGGGTTGGACTGGGTGATTCTTGTGGGTCTCTTCCAACTCAGGATATTCTGTGATTCTCTGAAACCTGTGATACCAGTGGACCCAAAGCAATTGTCCTTCATGGTGGCCAAGGTGCCAGCCCTGTTGTTGGCAGGAGAGCCAGAGGAGTCATCCCACCAGACATAAGCTGCTGAATCTCTTTCAGCCTTGGGATGCTGAAGACCCTCCTCCAGCCCCCAGGAGCCACTTCCACAGCAATTCCTGTCTGAGTGCACTCCAGCTGGAAATGCAGATGTTCAGGGCTGCAGGTTCTCTCAAGTGCAGGAAATGCCACTCTCCTGGACACCCAGAGCTAGGCCAACACTGACAGCAGAAGTGGCTTGAAATAAGAGGAGGGAAAACGCGGCTGGTTGGAAACCTGCTGCTTGTTGCAGAATGGCTGCTGCTGACCTTGCAGAAGACAGTGCCTGGTGACACTGAGGCTTCATTTCACCTGAGACAAACCACATCAAAGGGCCCTTCAGCCCAGGCCATGGTGTTCTGTGCAGCACAGAGAGCTGAGCAGTGAATCTCAGCCTGCATCACATCACCCACCGCACAAACAGGCTGCTGTCAAAGCCTGGGGATACTGTAAGAACATTCCTGGCACACGGACTCCAGCCTTTTCTCCGAAGGGAAAGGGACAGACAGCCCTCTAGTGTAAAGCCAATGCTAACCATATTTGCACAGGTATGGAAAGCATTAATCACAGCCAGATCTGTGCTGGGGGTGTGTGCTTGGGAAGGAACCTGTGTCCAGGGACAGGGATTTGCTCCCACCACATCTCCCACTGCCCGTCAAAACACGCCGATGCCACAGGGATGTGCAAGCACAGAATCATGGAATGGTTTGGGTTGGAAGGGACCTTAAAACCCATCCAGTGCCACCCCCTGCCATGGGCAGGGACACCTTCCACTAGCCCAAGTTGCTCCAAGTCCCATCCAACCTGGCCTTGGACACTTCCAGGGATCCAGGGGCAGCCACAGCTTCTCTGAGCAACCTGGGCCAGGGCCTCACCACCCTCACAGGGAACAATCCCTTCCCAATCTCCCATCTGTCCCTGCCCTCTGGCAGTGGGAAGCCATTCTCTGTGTCCTGGCACTCCAGACCCTTTTGCAAGTGCAAGTCCATGTGCAAGTCCTAAGGGTCCCTGTGGCTTTCAGGTGACCATTTTTCTCTGCAGAGATAAACCCCATGTTTATAAACTCAGTATTTGCTCTTAGGATTTCCAAAGACACCTCTGGTCAGGGAAAGGTGTGGGGCCTTCACAGCCTGACATCAGCACTCACAAAAGGCTTCTGAAACCCCAATTTGCCTGGCAGCTGAAGGCACATCCCTGACAAAGCCCCCCGTGGTGCCTGGAAGCAGGGAAAGCTGAATTTGGGGCCACCAAGGGTATTTTCCTTTCTTTTCCCTCCTCCCTTCTGCTTAAGAGTAAGGCTGAGTTCCCATTTCCCTGCACGTGGCTGTGTTATGCACATGGTTATTGTCCGTGGCTCCATCATCACTCACAGCCTTAAGAAAGACACACAATTAAAATCAATATTTAAAGTCATCAAACAAGCACATGCAAATTTTACCAGGCACACAATTCACTTTGACAGAACAACACAGGGTGCAGAGCCCAGAGCTGTGCTGGAGTGCCCAGAGCAGAGTTCTGCCCACAGTCTTCAAAATTTAATGAAAACGCACCAATTTTAAACACTTCCCCAAATCCAGCTCACAAAATCTGTCACTATGATGTGAATGGTCCTAGCCTTAGACTAATCAGTCACTTTTACTTCCTCTTCAGTAGCTGAAGACGCAAATGAACTCCCAGAAAGCTGCACAGCTTCAGGAGAAGAATTTAGCAACCAGATGGTTCTTGCAAAAGATTGGTTTTTAACAAAAAAATAAAATTTAACCCATCTCCCCAGTGAGCAGCTCACAGAAGATGATCTGACACATCACAAGCAATTCCGAACTGTTGTATCAGAACATCATTTCTGCTGTGGAAATGCCCCTTCCAAAACCATCATGTAAATCATAATTATCACTAATAACTGATCAATTAGCACAAGTCCATGCAAGGCACTGTAATTATCCCGTGCACTCAGGGGAGAAGAGAAAGCATCACATTTGAATGCAAACAGTCTTTTGTTTCCAGGGAAGGTGCAGCACAGAGAGATAAAAGAAAGCACAACTGCTGAAAAGGCACCAGGGCTCAAAGAGCCATCTGAGGGAATGTGTCCAGCTCCCACAGGATGGAGCAAAGCTGTGACAGGCTGGAAACTCCCATCCAGGCAATGAACCTCAGTCTGCTGCTGTACTTCCATTTGCTTTCTCTGGACTATTTTCATCTCCATGTGGAACTGTGGCTGTGGATAGGGATCAAAGCTGACAATAAAGACTCTCCAGACCTTCATGGATTAAGCACAGAAATGCTGGACAAGAAAGTTTTTCTGAGTCAGCTCCAGAAGTGAACAGCAAAACAAGCATCATTTGGCAAAAGGATTTTGATCCCCTCTGGATGCTGATGGTGGAAGGAAGAAGGGAGCCCATGTCATGCACTACACTGTCCTTGGCTGTCTGGATGGACCTCGGGCAGCAGCACAGGGAGCAACCATTCAGCAGGTGATTTGGAGAACAGAAGTGCAGGATGGGAACCCTGGACTTCTCCAAGTGTTTCTGACCAACTGCTAAATAACACTTTGGAACCGCGAGAAAAAAAATCACGTGCAGGTTGGTATCAGTTACCTAAATGTTTGAGCTCTCTGAAGGAGTGAAAGGGGAACAGTATTAGGAAGTAATATTATTATTAATGGTACAAGAAGTGCAGGAACTTCTGCACCTGGGGCAGAATAGTCCCATGCATCCAAAGCAGCCTGCAAAGTGTGAGCAGTTTGGTGTGAAGGGCCTGGGAGCTCTGGTGGGACCAAAGTGAACATGAGCAAATGGTTGCCCTTAAATATGGCAACTCCGGCCTGGGCTGTGCAAGGGGGAGTGGGGGCAGTGGAGTGGGACAGTCACTGCCCATCTCCGTTCAGGGCTGGGGGGCTGCACCTCCCAGTATTGGAGGTCCAGCTTGGCTTTCCTGAGTCCTGAGTCCAAAATTAACTTGGGGAAAACAAAAAGTTCCAGTGGAGGATGAGCTCAGTCAGAGAATCACAGAATCACTTAGCTTGAAAAAGACCTCTGGGATCATCCAGTCCAACCTTACGCCCAGCAGCACCACCATGGTCACCACCAAACTGTGTCAAGTGCCACATCCACACACTTTCTGAACACTTCCAGGGATGGTGACTCCATCACTGCCCTGGGCAGCTCTGCCAATGCCTGACCACCATTTCAGTGAAGACATTTCTCCCAATATCCAATCTAAACCTGCCCTGGCACAGCTTGAGGCCGTTCCCTCTCCTCCTGTCCCTTCTTCCCTGGGAGCAGAGCCCGACTCCCCCCGGCTCCCCCCTCCTGTCAGGGGGTTGCAGAACCAGAAGGTCCCCCCTGAGCCTCCTTTTCTCCAGGCTGAGCCCCCCCAGCTCCCTCAGCCGCTCCTGCTGCTCCAGCCCCTTCCCAGCTCCGTTCCCTTCCCTGCACACCTCCAGCCCCTCAGTGTCTCTCCTGTCTGAGGGCCCAGAGCTGCCCCCAGGGCTGGAGGTGCCCCAGCAGTGCCAGCACAGGGACGGGCCCTGCCCTGGGGCTGTCACACACCAGGGCTGGCACAGCCCAGGATGACCACGGGTGGTCAGAAGCCTCCAGTGTGTCCTAGAACCATGGAATCACTACATCACAGAGTGGTTTGGGTTGGAAGGGACCTCAAAGCAGGGATAACTTCTCCTATCCCAGGTTGCTCCAAGCCCCATCCAACCTGGCCTTAGACACTCCCAGGCATGGGGCAGCCACAGCTTCTCTGGGCAACTTATGCCAGGGCCTCACCACCCTCACAGGGAACAATTTCTTTCTAGTATAAGTCCTAATATGTCCTCCAAGGTAAGGCAGAGGGAGTTAGGATGGTTAGGTCTGGCAAAGAAGAAATGGAGAGCGATCTAAACACTGCCTACAGCTACTCAAAGGCAGTTGTAAGGATGACAGAGCCCAACACACCTCTGTGAGGCCACATGACACAGCAAAGGGACATGGCCAAGAACTGCAGCTTGGGAGGTTCAGGTCAGACATTACGAAAGGCTTTTTAATCAGCTGCAATACTGGGAAAGGTAAACCTCCATCACTGGAGGTTTCCAAAGCTTGGAGAGAGAAATCCACAGCAGACCTGATCCAATGTGCAACAGCCCTGCTCTGGACCCTTCCCACCAGCACCTCCAGGATTCTGGGATTTGGCCATGCTAAAGTGTGTCCTCAGAGAGGTCTCTGCCACTGCACAGTGTCAGGACAGGCTGCCAGCACAGGGTGCGTTTGAGGACTAAAGAGCTCCAGGGAAACTCTGCTGTAATTACCATTGATGTGGGACACTGTAACAGTACACAGAAAATATGTCCAGGGGCTTCATCCCCCAATGCAGTCAGTAAAAGCAAACACAAAACAAATGTCTGGAAGTGTCTGCTGCCTGCCTGAGTGTCCCTGCCAAGGTCCCTGGCTGTGAACCCCACCCTCAGGTCCTCCTTGATACCTCCCCCAACACAAGCTCCTGAACTCCCAGGAAGGAAGATGACTCACTCCCATCGAGGGTGGACCCAGCACTGCTGCTTCACCACTGCCATGCCCAGTGAGACCAGGGGTACCCAAACCATCCCAAAGGCACGTGGGCCCTCCTGGTGCTGACCCAGGCCAGGTGACTCAGGGCTGGAGCACCCTTGGCCAGAGAGGCCAAGAAGTCTGAGCTATGGAGGAGGACAGGATATCTCCATCCTTGGAAAGACATCCATCCTTGGCAGGACACGCCCATGAGCAACCAGAACTGGCTTTGCAATTAGCTTTGCTTTGAGCAAGAGGTTAAATATTCTGTAACCCTGCCCCATGCAGAGAGGACCCAACGCTGCTGACTATCTGCTGCTCCAGAGTCTGATCAGGGTGATGCCTCAAACTACTGAGCTCTCAAGAAACTTAACTAAAAATCACAGCATTGGAGTGTTTTCTTGCTTCCAACTTCCTTGATGTCTTGCACGTGCTTATGTAGTGCTTCTGCTTTTCTTGGCAATCAGGAAGGATACAAAAAAACCTCAAGCACTTTTCTAATCCCCTGATTCCAGAAGGAAAGACTTGAGAGGGGCAATAAATACTGTAAAATCTGCTGGTGCTATTGATCAGCTTCAGTGTGAGGGCTGGGAAGAAGGCAGGCCAGCCCAAAGAGACAAACCTGCTGGTGGTGCAGCAACAGCCCAAAGGAGAACATCATCAGTCTTGTCACCTGACACTGTGTCACTGCTGAAGAAGTGATCAATGATTGCACAGACCTCCACATTTCAGCTCTGGACTGAATTTAAGCATATTCTGGGTCCCTGAGGAGATAACTCAGCATCAGTCTCTGAGGGCTTGAGTTGGAAAAGCTGAAACCACATCACAGAAAGGCTCATTGACCTGGTAAAGGATACAGAGAGGTCAGAAACTGGGCCAAGACCAGACTCCAGAGGCCCTGACTTCTGGGAGCTCTCTAAAAGCCAAGTAAACATGGACAGTGTGTGCCACACCACATGCAGAGGTGTCCTGCCTTTCCCAGGCAGGGTCTGGCCATGCACACACAGCACGGGGAGTCTCTGTGTCACCCGGATGCCACTCTGCTCTGAGACTACACATCCCAGCTGAACACCACCACCACAGGTAATCAGCCACCCAAACCTCCCATTTCTGTGTGTCCCAACAGCCTCAATGAGACCTCTGTGCAGGCTGAGGTGAGTTTGCACATTTTAGCAAGCTCTGCACGAATTGCTTCGGCGTCTCTGCGCAAACACAGGAGGATCCACCCTCTGCTTCTTTTAGCTGATTAAGACTTTTCAGTACAGTTGTCCCCTTTTCCCTCCATATCTGGAAACCTCCAGGAGTTGCAACCACAGCAGGAAAGGGGAGGAGAGGCTGGGTTTTGTAGATCACAAGCCTCACTCCTCCCTCCCACACCTCTGTGTATCTGTGATGGAGAAGCCCTGAAACCCTGTTACTCACAAATCCCAGACAGCCTCATCTGGCTCTAGGACACAGCACAGAGCTTTCCACGTGGACAGGAGAAGCCTCAGTGCAACTCCTAGACCTTGCAGGCACCGTGCTGAGATGTTGCCTTTTACAACACCTCTGTGCAGTGGTGCAGGATACTCCTATTCCACTGTGTCCATGCCTCCTGCATAAAGAGAAAACCTCTTCAGGAACATCAAAAGAGGAGCTTGGCACTCAGAGATTTGTCTTAATGAAGGTGACAGCAGCAGAAAGCATTGCAAATCCAAGGGGAAGAGGACACACACCTAATTAGACCGACTGCTTTCTTCTCCCTCCTGTTCCACAGGCTGAATCCTGGGGCTGCAGCTCCAGCCTTTCCAGCACAGCAGGGCTGAGCTGCCTTAGCCACTGGCACAGCAGCCATGTGCAGGCTCAGAGCAGAGATTAGAGCTCAGCTCTTTGCAATCTTCCTTGTCCTGCTTTGTGTCGAGGCTCTGGCTCAACTGATTTTCCCTCTCCTTCCCCCTCTGCCACAAGGCTTGGGAGCATGGGAAGGGAAGGAAGACACAGCCCTTTCCAGGGCAGGCACCACTCCCCACAGCAGCATCCCTGTGCCTGAGAACTGCCCTCCAGAGCATCGCCCCCCTCCCTGCCCCCAGCTCACAGTCTCCTTGCTGCTTCCAAGCTGAAAAAGGTGGAAAATTCCCATATGTGCTGCTGGATTTTGCAGATTTTGCTTATTCCTTTGGAAGTTTAATGGTCAAAGTCATCGTTGGTGTCAGAAGAAGATCACACAGCACAGGGCCTGTGTCAATAGTCCCTGACTGGCACAGGGTTATCAAGAAATCTGTGGGAATATTAGTTGTGGACCCCCATGTCCCTTGCCAGCTTCCAACTCCACCGTGAGCCACCAGGATGAGTGTATGGAGCAGTTCCCCTGCCCTCTCATTCCAAGCCGAGCAGGGAGCATGTGAAAGCAGAGGGAGACTCATGTAGCAAACTGTCCTCTTCCTCCTCCTGCTCCTTCCCAGCACTCCTGTGGATGGCACAGGCTCCCAGGAGGTTTTCCCCAAGCAAATCCCAGAGCACCTGAGCACGGGATGGAGGTAATTAATGAGGGCTCTGACTCGTTAAGCCAGGGTGGAACACGGTCCCTGTGCCCATGGAGCAGCACCAGCACGTGCTGCCCACAAGCCCCAGCACAGAGAGACCGTGGGGCTTGTTCTCCATCTCATTAACTTACTGCCTGGACCAGCTTTGTCTGGGAAAACATCACACAGCCAACAGGGACACAACAACACCTGCACCGATACAACACCCAGGCACCGAGCGGTGCAATGGCACCTCCACCCTTTGGCCCTAAAATTTCTCTTTAAGGATATTCCTTTTCAGAAAACCTGTCGAAACACACCCTTCAATGGTTCCTGATGGTGCCACAGAATACAGCTCTTAGGTCTGTGCTGCCTGGTGGGTAAGGGAGAATCAAGCCCAGAAAATGCAGCGGCCTCTTGATAAAAAAGGAAGATTATAAAGACAGGAAATATAAAATTATATGATGAATGGTGTTTTCTCTCAAGAAAAAAAAAAGAGGTGCTCTCACATGGGTGAATAAGTCATCTCTTATGTCAATGTAGGTTCTCATATTACAGGGTTTTGCATTTGTTTAAAAAAAAAAAAGAATAAGCATGGAAAGCCCTTTTTCAACATAAATGAATCGTGTTAATAAGGCAGCAAGTGCTGAGAACAGGGAAAGCTCTGCCTGTCCAACTGCCCCTGGTGGCTATTTCTGGCTTACAAGGCACTTGAAGCATCCTGGCAGCCCACAGTGGGAAATGTAGTGCAGATACAGTAGGATGGTCACTCAGCTAACCATAATCTCCCAAGGTTCATAAGAACTTTCCAGTCAAACCCGCCAGCAATCCAGGCTACTCGGCCTCTCACAGGAGCAATTCATAAACCACAGGAAAAAAAGGAATAATTCAAACCCAAACCCCTCAAAGCCTTGTTCTATAAATAAAGCCGTTGTAACACAGTTTTTATATTTCATTATCCTCTGTGTTGTTCCACATTATGCTGGTAGCAGCCAGGAATGTCACTGTGTGGAGAAGTGTTGTGCTGCACCAGGATCTGGGATGGTGAGGAGGGGGGATCCGGGTGTCTGTACCACACCCAGGACCTGGATGCTGCTCTGCACAGCCACAGCCCCATGAGCACCACGGGACACAAAGAGCCCCAGCACAGCCTGGCACCAGCAGTCTGAGCACAGCCCAGAGCCGCCAGCTTCAAATCGATGGGTGACTCCTGCCCAGGCTCCGACTCCCAGCAAATGGAGGCTGAAACACCAGGATCCCCTGAGGGCCCCTGGGAGAAGCTGGCATCGGAACCTGCTCCCAAGGTGTTCCCCAAACAGGAATAAATTGACTATTTCAGATTTAAAACCGACACAAAGTCTCTAAAGGAGGCGGTGTGCTGTTTGGATCAGAGCTTGGATGTATCCTTTGATCATCACAATAAATCAGCCAGAGTGCCCTCCAAAATAGAAAGGAAAAAAGAGTTATATTTCTGTCACTGATGGGAACGGGAAGCAAGCTGGAGACAGCACACTCGGGAAGACACTCTGTGCAGCAAGAGGCTCCGGATGTCCAAATCTCCCTTGCCCAGCAATCTGGGCAGCACTGGCGCTCCCATGATGGGCTGATCCCTCCAGTTAAAAACTGCAATCCGTGGGCTGGGTTCCCAGCAAATACACCTGGGTGGCACATGCTTCTCCAGGCGCTCTGAACTGCAGCGGGAGAGCGTGTGTTCCGATGTGGGGCTGCATTTCGGGGCTCACCCGGAGCCACCGCAAACGGCCAAGGCACAGCGGGACCGGGGGGCTCCGAGAGTCCCAGCCCAGCCCAGCCCCAGCCCGCACACCGGGACCGGGAAGCAAAGATTATCGCCAAAGCAGATGAAAAAGGGCTGTTTTCAGTCAGAGGATCGAGCTGTGCCAGCTGCATCCTCTGTGCCTCTCTCCCGGACGAGCGAGCAGAGAGAGGGGTCCCACCCCTGCACACCCAGCTCTTCCCAGCCCCTGGCTAATGGGCACCGGGCTGAGCCGAAGCGGGGACACCCTGCGGGAAGGGCTCTGCGGGGAGCCCCCACCGCACCCCGAGACCTGCTGTCCCCCCGGGGAGCCCGTATCCTCCGCGAACTTCCCCGGCCGGAGGCACCCGGGGCTGGCCGGACACGGGAC
>VZRE01015465.1:146474-157938 GCA_013396775.1 Cephalopterus ornatus
GTCTAGTAACTGGTAGTAGTGGATCAAAGGTTGGATTTGATGATCTCAGAGGTCCCTTCCAACCCATCTGATTCTATGATTTTATGATTCTATGATCATCAGAGAGATAGAGGAAAGGGAATCACCCTGGAGCAGGAACCAAACAGAGATGGGATGGGGAATGGGAGGGAAGGAGAGCACACAGTTAAGGGACAGGGGAGCAGGGCAGGCTGGAGGCAAATAATAACTTCAAGCTGGACCAAACCACATGGGTCCCACCACGGCCTGGCATTCCTGAATAAGGGCTCGTGTGCTGGGTGCTGGAGCCACATGGTGATGAACCAGGAACTGTGCCCAGCCGTGCTTTGGAAACCTTCCAGACAGCACTGGGAGAAGAAATTGGCCCTTAAGAAGAAGGAGTTCTCTCAGAGTAGCCTGAGGTTTCCTGGGAGCACCTCTGCCCTGACAAACAGCACTGCCCCCAGGCAGAGTGTCCTGGTATGGGGACCACGAGCAGGCTGTGAGTGCTGTGAGAGACTCAGTGTCCCGTGCCTGTGCACACTTCAGGATGAGTTTGGGACTTGGCAGGGCTTGATGCTTGAGAAACTGGCTAAAGAGCAGAAAAACTGCACATGGAAAAGAAAAACATACGGAGCTGGAGGTGGGGTGTGGCAATGATTATTTGTTCAGTTATCTGTACGGATTGCTCCCTCTGAAGTGGCTTCAGCTGCTCATGGGTCCTCCCAGCCTTCAGCTGGGACAGGACAGGTTTAAACAGCTTTGTCACTTTGATGGTGGGTGCCCCATGGATCTCCAGAGGCCACACTCTGGCTCTTTAGTTTTAAGTTTTCAGTTCTTAGAAAACTGTAGAGCAATCACAAGTCTTCACACCTCACCATGGTAAGCAGCAGAATGGGCTGGAGCACATTAAGGTGTCTCACAGAGAGGCGTGAGGCAATATTGTCTTCTTTTATTAGAGTAAAAAAAATAAACAAAATTCGAGTGCATGTTTTCCTGAAAACATAATGGGGGAGGACATTGAGTAAATATGTGGAAGTGCAAATTTTGGAGCAGAATTTTCCATCTCTGACCATGCCAAACTGGGCAGAAGGTTTGAGAAATAAAGTATTGCTCATACTCTAAGGAGGTTACATGTGACTCCAGACATCACCTGGAGAGAACCTGTGGCAAGATGGACTTTTTCAAAGCTTTTTTTCTGTCCTGAAACTTGCTCTGTATTCAGGGGGATACAGTAATACTTGAACAGTGAGCTCAAATCTGGTGGATTTGTCTTTGATCCAGTTTGGCAATTATTGTCCCAGACTACCATGATCTCAACAAATGCCAGTGTTTGGCCTTTTGGAGCTGCTGGTCTTACAGCCAAGTTGACACTAATCACAAAGCACAGAATTACTGTGGCATTACTGCTGCTCTGGACCACGGTGGATTTGCAGGGGGATATGTGCTGGAACTATCAAGGCTTTACAAGAAGTATTTCAGCCTTAAGAAATAACCCAAAGAAAATGCTGGCAAGGCTGTTCAACCAGCTCTTAACGAAGGCTTTACAAATATCACTGTCAAAGGGATGGCTTTGCTCAGCTGACAAAAGGTAGGTGAATGTTTGGGCACCTGATTCACTTTCCCAAAGTGGGAAGTGGCAAAAGAAAGTCGTGGCAGTGAGTGGGCAAAAAACAGTGCCATGTACAGTGGGAGGGAGGTGGTGGTCTTGGCAGTGGGATGAGCCTGGAAGAGCTCCTGTTATTAGGCCACCTCCTGAACCCCACTGATGTGGTGGCCACTCGCTCATCCCTCGTTCCACAGTTCAGTGAAGAGGCTGAAGTGATGACTAAGAGCCTGTGCTTGCATAGCGTGTCCCCAGCAAAAATGAAGTGCCCACGTAGTTTCCTAAAGAAAGTGGTTTTCAGGAAAAGACAGAAGGCTGGAGGAAAACATAATGCAGCTCTGTGGGAAGGCTCAGCGGCCCATGGAAATCAGCTTTCCATTGAAAATTTGGCTCTCTGAAAAACAGCTGCTTGATTTGGAGCCCTGGCAGCAGCGGTGGGAACTGTGAATCCAATGCCCTTGTTCCCATCTCCTACAGAATCAGGGCTCCTCGAGGCTATGCTGACCAGTTCCTGATTGAGCTGAAGGCACTCAGGGACACTCAGGCTGCTCCTCAAGGGTTAGTGTCACTGTGCATCACAAGAGCTGAGGTCCAGCCATGAATGCTGGAGGATTCTGTGAGAATGAGACACATAAACCTCATCTCCAGCAAAACCCTGACAGGTTTCTCAGCTGGAGGGTCTCCACAGTTGCCTTCATGATGTTCCTGCATGCCCTGACTCCGGGATACTGATGTTTGTGCCACCCCTTGGCTAAGGATTGTAAAGTGGGTAACCCAAGGATGCTAGTTTGGGTTTATTTTTGTTCCAGAGACCTCAAAGCACTGGAGAGCACCTCATTATACCCCATGATGCAGGCTCAGAAGCGCTATGGATCTTGTGCAGGTGTTACAGATGTGCCTTAATGTGAGTTTGAGGGTTTTCTGGCACTGCAGGTGCTCCTTGGGCTGGGAATTATGGGGCTCTGCTGCTTCCTTGCTGAGGAATCTGTGCTATTAGATGGCACCCCTTAAGCAAACAGAGGGTGCTGGCACAAGGGCTGTGCCCAGGTGGCCAGGCCAGGCCGTGTTTGAACCACGGTGCCATATGGTGCAGAGCCAGTGCAGTCCATCCCTTTGCAATGAAATAATACTCTGGTTTACGACTGTTTGCAATTAGCCTCCTGCAGCAGATGAATAATCTGTTCATGTTGATTCGACAGAGATATTTGGAAGGAGGACAAACAGTGTGTTCTGTCTCACCCAGCAATCACAGGAATTAACCAAGAAAAATACGGACACACCAATAATTCCCAGCAACAATCCAGTAAATTTAGCAGTGCTGGCACGAAACAAGTGGCAAATGCAACAAACAGGGGTTGGAGGAGCCACAAAACCTGCGGCCACCAGGCAGAACAGCCACTTGCCACCTGAGCATGGCTGGAGAGAGGGGTCGGGGAGGGGAAGGGGCTGCCCCTGCCCCGGGTTGTGCAGTGCTGGGGTGTGACAGCAACAGCACCACAACCCCCGTGGGAGAGAGGCTTTCTCGCCGCCAGAAAATAAAAGCCATTTTCAGAAGGAGAACAGATTTTGGTTGGGAGGTGAGGGAAGCGGAGGGCCAAGAATAGAAGGGAACAGTGGGCGTAATTCTGACTCCCTGCTGCATTCAGAGTAAAGTACAGGACAAGTTTCAAGGAAACAGCAGGCCAGACCTCGGGGGAGCTGGCAGGGAAAGCCGAGCCTGGCAGGGTGTGCGGGAGCCGACCGTGCTGCCCCGGGGGAGCAGGGAAGCAGCAGTGCAGGCACAGAGAGGGAGCAGCACAAACGAGAGATGCACCACTGCCCTTACCCCAAGCATTGTACAGAGGCACAAATCACAGTCCCCTTATCAGGGATTTTAAGGGAGTCAGGCATTTTAGAGCAGGGGAAGATGATGCTAGGTGACAGCGAAGTAGATTCTAAGTGCAGCAGAGCTGAGCGTGAAACAGAGGGAAATCATTCAAATCAGCGATGGCTGATCACTATCAAAACATAACATTTTCAAATATATATCCGTATGTCCATGGCCAGACCGGCCTCGCAGAGCCGCGCTCACAGCGGGGCTGACGCGCGGCTCGGCGGCAGAGCCGAACGCCCTCTGCGCGGCCACAGCGCGAACTGCATCAGCGCTGCCGAGCCCGGGGAGGGCGGCACGGGGGGACCGCGCTCCCCGCTCCGCTGATCGCCTCTGCTCCTCCAAGGCCAGCAATGCCAGTAGCTTGGCATGGTGCTGGCAGCTGCTGGCATGGACTGTGTGTGTGTGTCGAGCCATGAGATGATAGGGACATCAGGTAAAGCCAGCGCAAGGCTGAGACGGCTGCAGGTGTCAGGCAGGACAGCCTTGAGCATTTTCATGCTGCAGGAACGGCAGTTTTGGCTCTTTTCTCCATGAGAGATACCTGCAGGGCTGGGGGCTTTGCCCAGAGTCTGCTGGAAATTACCACCTTGGCTGTATTCACAGAATCACAGGGTCACTGAGGTTGGAAAAGCCCTCCCAGCCCATGGAGTCCCCCCTGTGCCCGATGCCCACCCTGTCCCCCAGCCCACAGCACTCAATGCCACATCCAGTCCTTCCTTGGACACCTCCAGAGGTGGGGACTCCAAACCTCCCTGGGCAGCCCCTTCCAATACCTGACCACCCTTTCCATGAAGAAATTCCTCCTGATGTCCAACCTGACATTTTTGCTCAGCCACTGCAGCTTTGGGCTTGCTGGGAGATAGGCTGGAGTGCTAAAAATGTGATGCTGTCCTGGGCATCTGGGGGATGGTGGGCAGGGCTGGAGGGACCTTCCCTGTTACATGGTGTGGAGCCATGGTGCTGGGACTGTCCCTGTCTGAGCTGCATCTCTGACGGTGAGCAGGACACTCAGTGTAGGAGCAGGGTCAGTGTGGAGGAGACTAGCCCTTGGCCACCCCTGGAGATGGATACTGGCATGACAAGGAGAGCAGTGAGGGATGGGAGGGCTCTGGGAGAGCCTCAGCATTTCAGCACACTAGGAAACTCTTCCCCTGAGTGGTGGGGAGAAAACTTACCTCCACTCCTGCACCTCACAGGAACCCTTGGCCTGGATACATGGGGAACCACGGCGGTGCAGCTCTGCTACTGCCCCTGGGAGCAGGGCAGGATTCACTGCTGATTCCTCATCCCTCCTCCTCAGGATTTCCCAAAGCCCAGAGCCCAGCTGGCCCCTTTGGATTATGTCCCCACCTTAATGCCTTCTCCACCTTTCACCGTCCTGCCTCTTCCGTATCTGGCACTTCCATTTTCCCCCCAGCTGCAGCCCCAACGACAAGCAGTCAAGGACAGCAATTACTCCCATGAAGGAGCCAAGATGAGGGTGGATCCCATATAGCTTTAGCTCCTCATATGCAATAAATCACATCAAAACTGGAAGAGGGCAGGTCTGTGGAATAAGTAGGTCCCCCAGGTCTGTGCATCCTGTTGGTTGTCTCACTGTCTTACCCTATCTGAGTTCCCATCAAATAAGCAGGAAAAGGCCTTGTGTGAACTTTCCTCCATCTTCCACAGCTGTTTGCATGGCAAACATCTCTGATCTGGCCCAACAGATGCCTTGTGGGGAAGGGCTGGCAGTCATGTGCCCTGGAAAACTGCAGGCGTGGAAGTTCTTGCATCACTGCCTGAGTGTGGAAGGACACTCAATAGAAAGACCTCAGGACTTCTCTCTTCCCCAGGCTCCAGAGGGTCTGTGAATCCCACAGACAATTTGGTGTCATACTAAAGCAACAGAGAAGCCGCCTCTGAAAGACACCTTCCTGTGTATGTGTGATGAAGTGCTCTGAAATATATAAAATACTTTCAGACTGAGGAAGATCACTGATAGCTTTCCCAAAATTGACTTGAAAAGCTGTTTCAGAGCATTACGACTGTAGCTTGCAAATATCTGGCCGTGTTTGCTGTTCTCTGGGGGAGTGGGTGGTAGGTGCCTTTCTGCAGTGCTCCCAAGGAGCTGCTGGGAATATCAGAGCTCTGCAAAACACACTTCTGAAGTATCCCTGGAATGACAGCCCTGCAGCCTGTGTGTCACTGGAGAGGGACAGGAAAGTCTTTTTGAGTCAGGCTGAATATCGTCCCACCAGCCCTTCGACTCCTGGTCATAACAGCATTTTTTCCCCTTTAAATTCCATGGATTATCTGATGTGCCACTGCCCAGCTCATGGCTGGTTTGGCCCCCGAACAGGATGGTGATGCCTCAGAAAATAGAAAATGGGGAGGGAACCTCCCTTGACATCCACTGTCAGGGTCCTGTGACAACCTCCTGGGCCTGTTCCACTTCCCAGAGAGGTAGGAAGTACCAAGTAGGTTTTCTTGCTCCTGCAGTTGGTCCCTGTTGAGACAGAGCTTAGAGCTTAGAGCACCAGTGAAGGGGGAGTTCCCAAAACTGCTGGCAATTCATGGTGTCCCCCATATACCCCCCAGTGTCACCCAGGGGGGGTTCCCAGGCAGTCACAAAACCACAGAATCAACTGCGTTGGAAAAGACCTCTGAGATCATCAGGTCCAACCTTTGACTCAACACCACCTTGTCAACTAGACCATGGCACTGAGTGCCCCAGCCAGGCCTGGGTGCCCAGACTGCAGGTAATCAAGTGGACTCTGATAACCCAGGCATTGGGGAGCCCTGCAGGCACCCCCAGAACACCTCCAGTCTGTTCTCTGCACCACGTGGGTGAGGAGCCACCTGCCTGGCTCACGGCTCCTGACAAACACAGCTCCCATTCACTTCTGACAACAACAAGCTGAAAAAAACCACATTGAAAACGGATTTTCCCCCTTCCTTTTTCAGGAACTCTGGCAAGATGTCAAAATGCTCCACTGCCACTCCGTGTGGAGAGTGTTGCCCAGCTCTCCCTGCTCATCTGCCAGGCCTGGAGCAATTGCAGATCTTATTTTCAGCAGCTGAACTGGCAGCAGGAGCGGGAGGAGAAAGCTTGGCTATCAGTCATCAGGAGATGCTAATCACTTCCACAGAGGTGTTTATTGGAGGGGTGAGTGTGTGTGTGTGTGTGTGTGTGTGTCTGTGTGTGAGTGTGAGTGTATTTGTATCTGTGTGTATCTGTGTCTGTGTCTGTGTGTGAGAGAGAGAGAGATGGGAGATGAACTGCCATTAGAATTGCAGATCGTGCACTTGTTAGCAAACTGCTTAGACCCTGCTTTACAATTTGCTAATAATAAAGCATTTGTTCCCAGGAAACAAACGCCCAGATTTATGTCTTACTCACAAAGGACTCCAATAGATATATTGATACCTTGTGAAGCTGCAGCAGGGAGAGATACTGAAAAGCGGCTGTTTACTTGACTCCATCAAGCTCCTCTATTGATAACTGGAAGGCATTTATTTCACTAAGGATAGACCAATTAGATTTGCTAACTCTCTGTTGCCAATACATCCCATATTTAGGATCATTATATCACCATAAAATAGCTTTATGGAGCTATGAATACAGGTGCATGTCAATACCCACAACTGCAGCCATGGCTGCTTCGTTTTCCTGACAGTGCTGGGAGAGCCCAGGCAGCCCTGGAGCCCAAAGCACAGGGAACAGAGGCTTCGGGGAATCAATAGGCACAGGAAGAACTCCTGGAGCCTTTCATCTGCCTGGGAGTAGAGCCCAGTGATGCCTCTTCCATGGAGAGCTGGTGTGCAGGCCTGTTTTGGCACTGGTGACTGCATTTACCAGCACATTGAGACTCTGCAGTGGCACCAAAGCTCTGTGAGTGGCTGGGAAGGTGCCAGGTACCAAAAAGAAGTGCAGGGACTCCAGTCTTCCTGCACAGCCCCTCCAGGGTCACGCTGAGGGCTGGAGGCTGTTTGTGGTGCTTCCAGGTGAGCGTGGATAGGACATGTCTAGATCTCTTGTTTGTGCTCCTGTTTGGCAGGTGGCACTTTGTCCCGGGATCATTCTCCAGCAGACCTCAGTTCCCAGGAGAAGGGCAGCATGGAGAGAAGGAGCTCAGGCGTCTGCAGGAGGAATTTCCTGGGGAGGAGGAGGGGCAACTCTGATCTCTGTTCTATGGGGACCAGTGAAAAGACCCAAGGGAATGGCCTGGAGCTGTGTCAGGGCAGGGGCAGGTTGGATCTCAGGACAAGGTTCTTCCCCCAGAGGCTGGTTGGGCACTGACCAGGCTCCCCAGGGCAGTGGGCAGAGCACCAAGGCTGCCAGAGCTCCAGGAGGGTTTGGACAACGCTCTGAGGGACAGGGTGGGATTGTTGGGGTGTCTGTGCAGGGCCAGGAGCTGTGATTCTATGATTCTTCTGTGGGAGGAGTCTCAGACTCAGGAAGGACAGACAGACACGTTGATGTACCATCCACAGCCAAAATACTCTTGTGAGTCTGAGCTCTCGCTTCCCACCCCATTTACTTGTTCAACCTCTCTACCCACTGCCCAGGCCTTGCCCCTATTTCTTGGTGATCTGTTAAGCCTGGAGCAAGCTCTGCAGGTGCAGGCACAGCTCTGTAACCAGGACTGAGCTCTAGGCTCTGTGAGCTGTTTACATTTTAGCTGCTAAATAATGCACTAATGGGAAAGGAAATCTTAGCCAGGGCATCCTGATCAAGATGCAGAGCAACCACAGCTTTTAGCTTTAACATTGTGGTTCCAAGTGATACATTTCTTAGCTTTATTTCTACATATGTATGGTTTTTTTGTTGTTGAGGTTTTTTTGCATGGGCTTCCAAGAAGAGATTTTGACTACAGCACTTGAACTTTTGATATCAATATTCTCCTTGCAATAAATTTTTGTTTCTGCAGGAAGCTGCTGGATCTAAGAAATCACAGACAGGACCCAAAGCACAGAAAAGACTGAGAGGTGCCTTTCGTCTTTTCAGCCAACTCTTTGGTTATATATTGGTTTTCTCAGTCCATCTTTCCACTTACCTCTGTATGCACCTTTGAGGGGGAGTGGCCTTTCTCTTTACAACCTGAAGGAATTTTATTCTATTAAATTAATAATTAGTGCTTCATTTACCCGGGATCTCCAGTGCCCAGACTGTATTGATGTATCAGAGATGGTGCAGTGGAAAGATGCAGCCTCTCTCACTGAAGTTTTGGGCAGAGAGTCAACAGGGCTTCTTAGCTATTTTATTTGAAGCAGCCGTTTATGAACTAAAGCAGGCTGGGAGAAAGGAGCCAGGGAGTGTGTATTGCTGCAAGTTTCTCACCCCTGCACTGGCCTGCCCAAATCCCACCTGGAAAACTGCCCCGGGGACAGGACACAGGAGCTGGTGGCACCCCAAGGCTCCTGGTCACATCCCATTCCCAGCATGGCACAGTCACCCATGTCTTTACTGCTCAGACAGATTGCTTTACCCCACAGACAGATTGTTCTCAGAATTCCCAAGATTAAAAACCCTTTTCTGCAAGGCCATGCTTCCTCAGGGTGACTCCAGGCTCAGGAATCACCACAGCTGGCCAAGGAATCGCCAAAGTCACCTGTTGGTTTTAACAAGAGCTTGTGATCCTCTGGAGAGTCCTCAGCTGCTTCTGGAAAGAAGAATGAGTATGGGAACTTGGCTAAGGAAACCCAGGGCAGTGGTGGAGTCACCACTCCTGGAAATGCTCAAAGAATGGGCAGAAGTGGCACTTGGGGATGTGGTTTATTGGGCATGGTGGGATTCGGTCCAAGGTTGGACTTGATCTTGGAGGCCTTTTCCAACCTTAATTATTCCATGGTTCTAGGAAAGTAGTCTTAGTGACATCTCATATGTCATATTCACTCTTCTTTCACCTGAATTTTAAACCAGAACATCACTCACCCTCACCACCCAAGAGCTGTCTGGTCTAAATCAAAGCATTCAGCAAATCTTTTATTTGAAGCAGCCGTTTATGAACTAATAAAAGCATCACTGGGAAATCATGGCAAACTTAGATGAAGAGACTGCCAGTCACCAAAGCAAGAGGCAAGAGTTTATCCAACTCAATGTGAGCATCTGCAACCCAGCACAGGATAAATCCTGTCAAGGTGATCAGGGCAGTGGGCACAGCCCCAAGGCTGCCAGAGCTCCAGGATTATTTGGACAACGCTCTCAGGGACAGAGCGGCATTGTTGGGGTGTCCTGGGCAGGCCCAGGAGTTGGACTGGTGATCCTTGTGGGTCCCTCAGGACATTCTGTGATTCTATGAATTGCTTTCAGTCAGGTTGCACAACTCCCCCAGGACCCAACACACGTGGAGTCCAAGCCCATGGGAGTGCACTAAGGGCATGACAATGGTGGAGGCTCAGCAGGAGGCTCTGCTGGTGTCAGCTGGAGCTGAAATGAAGGAAGAGGATGCTCTGAGCAGCCAGAATGGGCTGCCATGGATCCACTGCCTGCCAGAAGCAGGACATGGGCACAGACAGCTGGGCAGAGGATTAGCAGACTTAAGGAGGCTTTTGCCCAAAGCTGTCCAGCACAAGGGAAAACATATGTAAAAAAAAAAGCCTTTACAAATAATCCTAATCTAATCTGTAGCTGCAAACTCTCTACACTCAACCACAGTGACACATCATGGACAGTGAAGCAAAGTGTGTTACAGGGCCCTGTGCTGCTCCCAGGCTGCTCAGAGGTTTTGGTGCCACAGCCACACCCTCTTTGGGGCACTGGAACTGGCCATTGTCACACTGGGCATCTGCTTCTCACCTGCAGCATCAGCCCTGGCACTGCCAAAGAGCAGCTCAGTGAGGATCCAAAGGGCACATATTTACAACATGCCATCTTGGGATAAAGTCTGGAGACATTTAAGGGATTAAGGGATTAATTTATCTGCCACAGCTGATAAATTAACTGGAAGACCAGTTCCCATTGTCCCTCCAGTGGAGTGGAGGGAGGTTAGAAACTGCTCTGGGCTCTCCAGGTTTGTAGGGTTTTTAACTTTATAGGATCATAGAATCCCAGAATGGTTTGGGTTGGAAAAGACCTTAAAGCTCATCTTGTTCCACCCCCTGCCATGGGCAGGGTCACCTTCTACTAGCCCAAGTTGCTCCAAGCCCCGTCTAACCTGGCCTTGGGCACTTCCAGGGATGGGGCAGCCACAGCTTCTCTGTGCCAAGGCCTCACAAACCTTCTCCCACCAGAGGTTTGTCCATTCCCACAGTTCCAAGCCATGGAAGGGCCACTGCACATCCCACTGACCAAAGGCTTCTGTTATATCTGCATCTATAGATATAATTATAGTGGATCAGATGTCTGGATTTTCCATTCTGTATCTCAGCAATGCCTTGTGAGACCGGATTCCTAGCTGGGAAAGCATCCTGCTTTTCCCTGCTCAGCTCCCCCCCTTTGCCAGGCACCAACCCTGCTCTGTCAATCCATTGTGTACCACCAGTCTGACCAGCTGTGATATCCTGAGCAGGAGAAAAGGAGGGATCAGGATGGCTCTGGGAATAAACAACCCAAGTGAGGTCACCCAGAGCCTCCAGCAGCCCCCAGAGCACACAGCAGGAACACTGTGGGGTTTGGGGCAATTCCAGAGCCAAGGGTTGTCACTTGCATCTCACTTCTCTCCTCAAACTTCTGGAGGGTTGGTCTGTAGACCAAGGGTTAAGCCCCTGAAGGCCTGACCATCAAATGTCTTGCTGGCAGGACGCAAAGGCAGAGCCCCAAATGAGTGAGAGCAAGAGCTGCCTCCACCTGAGCCCCCTGGGGCAACTGGCTGGGTGCTGGGGGCAGGGAGCTGCAGGGAGCTGGAGCTGCCACCAAGGTTTTGTCAGACAGAGACAGCACGGGCCTGTCACAGAATCATAGAATCATAGAATCAGATGGGTTGGAAAGGACCTCTGAGATCATAAAGTCCAACCCTTGATCCACCACCACCACAGTTACTAGACCATGGCACTAAGTGCCACAT
>VZRE01015465.1:158226-219817 GCA_013396775.1 Cephalopterus ornatus
GCTCCCTCAGCCCCTCCTCATAAGACTTGTGTTCGAGTCCCTTCCCCAGCCTTGTTGCTCTTCTCTGGACCTGCTCCAGCACCTCAATATCCTTCCTGAACTGAGGGGCCCAGAACTGGACACAGCACTCGAGGGGTGGCCTCACCAGTGCTGAGTCCAGTGGCAGCTCAGGAACGCAGGTGCCCAAGGGAGGGGAGCACATGGCTGCGCTGAGGCAGCAGCTGGAGCAGAGGGATCAGTGTGGGGGCATGGCACAAGGAGCTGTGGGACAGGTCTTCTCTGCTGGGCTGCCCTGAGTGACCCTCAGACTCCTCTGGCATAGCCCTGCTCAGCACTGGTACCCTGAGTCCTCTACCAGCTGCCTGCCCACACCTGGGGCAGCAAGCACTGGGAGGGTTTTGCCTTGCACTGGTTTGAGCTGGGACTGCAATGGGCTGTTACTGTGCAGTGTGGGAGGAAAAGCACCAATTACATCACCCCAGTGGTTAAGAGAGTGTCAGCAGACTATGCCACTAGGAAGATCCTTGAAAATTCATAAAATGATAGGAAAAAAACCCTAAACCCTAGTGTTTCAAGCTAATTAAACCAATATTAATGGAAACAAATTTGCAAACACAGGCCCAGTCCCCAACTCCTGCACTTGGGGCACTTCGGAGGTGTAAGAAGGAGCAGCCACTTGTCGGGCAAAAGGGGACCTGAGCAGCTTCCAGGACAGCCTCCAAACAGGAAGCTTTTATGGCCTAGGCTTGTCATCCCAGATGGACTCAGGACCTCCCCAGTCTCCCACAGGAGATGCTCCCCAGCTGGTGTGTGGTGCAGACACTGCTCCTTTTCTGCTGCAGGGGCCCTGGTTGCAGCCATCAGGAGAGTCAACATAAGTCCTACAGATAGTTCAAACAGCTTGGAGTTAAATTTACCAATATTTGTAGCTACTGGGAAGTTGCTTTATCCTTAATAAAGGCAGCAGGGCTCAGTCGCAGGAGAAGGAGGGAAAAAAGACAGAAAGAAAAACAAAAAGGATCTGTGGGTCCCTTCCAATTCAGCATATCCTGTGATTCTTTGAAATTGAAACAAATGACAGGTCAGGTCTGGTGTGGGGGAACAGAGGGATTCTCTGGCAACAGGGCACACAGGATTTCTGAGCTCCTCCCTGGCAGCATTTTGTTTCAGGAGTTACACTGACATCTAAAAGCATTCCCTGCATCCAGGCCTCTCCAGAAAAATATTTCTCTTTGGACCTTTTTCGTGGCCCCCACACAAGATCTAGGCCTTTCTCCAGCTGTCAGACCCTTGCTGTGCTCCCACTCTAGTCTGTCTCCCAGACTATGGCTGTACAGGATGATCCAGTCTCCCTGGGTTTACCATCAGAGCCTTGACGTAGAGAGGATGGACCATCCTGTGTTGTGTTCTGCGTAATACCATGAGTCACAGAATCCCAGAATATGCTGAGCTGGAAGGGACCCACAAGGATCATCCAGTCCAACCCCTGGCCCTGCACAGGCCCAGCCCCAAGAGTCACCCCCTGTGCCCAGAGGATCATCCAAACCCTCCTGGAGCTCTGGCAGCCTTGGGGCTGTGCCCACTGCCCTGGGGAGCCTGGTCAGTGCCCAACCACCCTCTGGGGGAAGAACTTTGTCCTGAGATCCAACCTGACCCTGCCCTGACACAGCTCCAGGCCATTCCCTGGGTGCTGTCCCTGGTCCCCCCAGAGCAGAGCTCAGGGCCTGCTGTTGTTCTCATCACCAAATATATTAAAGAAAAAAATCTCCTAATGCACCACTTTTCTCTCTTATCCTCCTCCAGCATAGGAAGGGCAGGAGGAAGATGGGGATCCCATCCCTGTGATGCTGCCAGTATTTGCTGTGGAAATACAAGTTTTGAGCACTGAAGCCATTCAAGAAGCAGGAAAAAACACACTTGAAACAATAAACCCTGGCCTGCAGAAAACAAGTTTCAGAGAAGAAAAAGTAGACTGCCAACTGCTCGGAACTGCTTCCTGTTTCATTATTTTCATTTCTTATTTTCTTGTATTATTTTCTAAATTTTCATCATTGTCAATTGATCCTTTTTGTACATGTTTCACAGATCAATTTGTTTCCTGTTCACCTTTCTTCTTGATTTTGCCTCCTTTTAACATGTATTTCCCTACTTCCAGTACCTCCTTCATGCTGTCACCAGTTCAGCTTCTGGGCTGACAATTCTATCTCCTGATTTCCTCCTTTTCTTTCTGTTTCTTATCACATTTCATTTCCTCCTCCCAGCTTTCTTTACCTTTAGGCCAGGTGTTTGCTGAGGCTGCTCCTCTTACTCAGAGGGACCAAATTAAACTTGGTGGGGTGGGGAGCACTTCTTCTTCACAAAATGCAAAAGCAGCCTGTGGGGAGCAGGTGCCCTCCAGGGCAGCTCACCAGGCTGCAGTCTGAAGGGAATTCAGGAAGGAAAGGGTTACGATTATCTAGCAGATGTGATCTGGGACATAACTGAGCATGGGCACTCAGGGACACGAGTGTGGTGTCAGCAGATGGAGGGCAGCAGTGGACTGATCACAGAGATTGGATCTGAGCTCTCTGGGGGAGCAGGATGGGAAGCTTTGGGGGCAATAAGATTCAGGGTGAGCTGCCACAGGGGTGGGTTTCAGTGAACTTTAAGGGGTGAGAGTGGCCCGGCTGTCACAGGAAGGTGGTGGAGGGTGGGAGTATCAATGGTGAGTCAGCCCTTGCTGGACAATGACTTAGGATGAGTTCTTGGGTTGGAAGGTTTAATGCACTCACCTGGCAAAGAGCCTCAGCAGTCCTGCAGGCTGGGAAATATTTTAGAGTTCGATCTTCTGGGGTTGGGGTGGCCATGTGGGTGTATTTTAGGGCTCATCTGTGCATAACAAAAATAAGGTTTCATTGACCTCGATTGGGATCTGAAGAGATTTCACCACCAAGAAAAATCTTCTTAAAGCAAACAGGGCAACACAAACCCAACGCCAAGGCCAGGCTGGACAGGGCTTGGAGCAACCTGGAATAGTGTCAGGTGTCCCTGCCCACGGCAGGGGGTGGGACTGGATGAGCTTTAAGGCCCTTTCCAACCCAAACCATTCTGTGCTGTAGTGATTCCATGGTTCTAGGACACACTGGAGGCTTCTGACCACCCGTGGTCATCCTGGGCTGTGCCAGCCCTGGTGTGTGCCAGCCCCAGGGCAGGGCCCGTCCCTGTGCTGGCACTGCTGGGGCACCTCCAGCCCTGGGGGCAGCTCTGGGCCCTCAGACAGGAGAGACACTGAGGGGCTGGAGGTGTGCAGGGAAGGGAACGGAGCTGGGAAGGGGCTGGAGCAGCAGGAGCGGCTGAGGGAGCTGGGGGGGCTCAGCCTGGAGAAAAGGAGGCTCAGGGGGGACCTTCTGGCTCTGCAACTCCCTCACAGGAGGGGGGAGCCGGGGTGGGAGGGTTGGGCTCTGCTCCCAGGGAAGAAGGGACAGGAGGAGAGGGAACGGCCTCAAGCTGTGCCAGGGGAGGTTTAGATTGGATATTGGGAGAAATGTCTTCACTGAAATGGTGGTCAGGCATTGGCACAGCTGCCCAGGGCAGTGGTGGAATCACCATCCCTGGAAGTGTTCAGAAAGTGTGTGGATGTGGCACTTGGCAAGGTTTGGTGGTGACCATGGTGGTGCTGCTGGGGAAAAGGTTGGACTGGATGATCCCAGAGGTCTTTTTCAACCTAAATGATTCTGTGATTCTCTGACTGAGCTCATCTTCCATTGGAACTTTTTGTTTTGCCCAAGTTAATTTTGGACTCAGGAAACCCCAACTGGACAGTATTGGAGGTGCAGCCCTGCCCAGCCTTCTTAGTTAAGGTCTCATGTCAATGACTGCCAAATGCAAGAGGACACACCGTTGAGTGGCTGAGTTGGGTGTTGGTAGTGGGTCTAGAAAGAGGTTCTCTGGCTTGGCCATCTCCAAGATGATATTCTGCAAACCCTTATTGTTACTGAAAACCCAGGCTATAAAGCCAAGTCATTTTTTCACAAGTAAATCCCTCAGATGTCTCTGCCTTTCCCTCCTGGAAAGGCAGAGTGCTGGGTGCTCACAGAAATTTTCATAGAATCACAGAATCATTGAGGTTGGAAAAGATCTCCAAAATCACCAACTCCAACCTGTGCCTGATGCCCACCCTGTCCCCCAGCCCAGAGCACTGAGTGCCACATCCAGTCATTTCTTGGACACCTCCAGGGGTGGGGACTCCACCACCTGCCTGGGCAGCCCCTGCCAAGGCCTGACCACCCTTTCCATGAAGAAATCTTCCCCAATATCCAACCTGCCCCTCCCCTGGCACAGCTGGAGGCCGTTCCTTCTCCTCCTGTCCCTTGTTCCCTGGGAGCAGAGCCTGACCCCCCCGGCTCCCCCCTCCTGTCAGGGAGTTGCAGAGCCAGAAGGTCCCCCCTGAGCCTCCTTTTCTCCAGGCTGAGCCCCCCCAGCTCCCTCAGCCACTCCACATCCAGACCCTGCTTTGTAACACAGAGTTTGAGGAAATCCAGAGTGTGTTATGTACCAGCAGCCCTGCAGAAGGGCTCAAAGCCACAGCAGCTTTCCAGTGGCTTGCACACAAACCAGAAGTATTTGGCCCATTCAGATTAATTCTTGGAGGGTATCCTATCTGAGAAGAAAATCTTTGCCAATACACCTGCCTGGAGCAGGTGAGTGCTGCTGCCAGTGCTCTGGGAAATGAGGCAGTTAAGGACATTGAGAATAAATGTCAAGAAATTGCAAAGAGAGTCACCTGCTCATTATTTTTGTAAGTCCTTGCTGAAAGAATGCTTTTTGAGGTAGCAGGCGATAGCACCGTGAGAAGCTTAAATGTCATGTCTTTTTTTCTTATTGCACACCAGGCAGAGGCATCTACCTGTTACAAGTTTCTGATAATGAAGGGCATGTAATAGTGACCACCCAGAGCACAAGTGAGCCCTGTTTAACATGCTCAGCCTTCCCTGGGTGTTCATTACAAGGCCTGATGCAAACTCAGCCAGCCCATTACTGCTCTGCTTTTTATTTGGAGGCCACTTGAGCAAGTTGAGGGTTTTGGTCTTTGAGGGAATATGTTTACATTGAAAGCACTTGTGCATTTATTTTAAGTGGTGTTGGGGGCAGGAGGGTCATGGCTTCAACCGGTATGATGCTGCTGCACTTGGGAAAAGGAGGAAAAGCGTCACATGTGCCCAGGTCTGTCCAGTTTGAAGATGGGGCATTTGGAAAGATGTGGTACTCGTTTGCTCCAGGCATTACTGAGTGGCATTACAGAGGAACAGTGAGTGGCATCTCTGGGGTAACAAAGCCTCTCCTAGCTCTGTGCATGAGGCAAGCAGGCAGGAGGGAGGTTGGGTGTGCAGGGAAAGGGAGATCAGGACTTGATGTCACAGAATCGTAGAATGGTTTAGGTTGGGAGGGACCTTAAACCCCACCTCATTCCACCCCCTGCCATGGGCAGGGACACCTTCCACTAGCCCAGGTTGCTCCAAGCCCTGTCCAGCCTGACCTTGGACACTTCCAGGGATCCAGGGGCAGCCACAGCTTCTCTGGGCAACCTGTGCCAGGGCCTCCCCCCACTCACAGGGAAGAATTTCAGCTCCATGCAAGGCTCACCCAGGCTCCAGAGCTGGCTGGGGTCTGGAAGCCGCGAGACGAGCCAGGCCAGTGCTCTCCCACCTCACGTACCTGCCCATCAGTGGGGTAGCATTCCCTGCTGCCGTGGCCAGCAGCTCCTCTTCTGTCCACCTGTTTCCACCTCGTAAACTCCTCGGATCTTCTGCCTTCACCAGACTGATCTCTAAGCTTCAAGACACCAAGTTCATGTTTGCCCCTGGATAGGCACGTTGGTTCATAGAGGAGTTCGAGCAGAACAGTTCCCTCGTCCTGGGGTGGGTTGCAGGACTGGCATGGCAGGTCCAAATGGTGTCTCTACCTTGTATAAATGTTTTTCCACTCCTGCCTGTGAATACAGGCTGGGAGAGCTGAGGTTTTTCAGTCTGGAGAAGAGAAGGCTATGGGGAGACCTTAGAGCCCCTTCCAGGGCCTAAAGGGGGCTTCTAAAAATGAGGAAAGGTGACTTTTTATATGGGCAGTGATAGGTCCAGGGAGAATGATTTTAAACTGAAAGAAGAGAGATTTAGATTAGATTTAGGAATTAATATCACCCTGTGAGGGGGTAGAGGCCCCGGCACAGGTTGCCCAGAGAAGTTGTGGCTGCCCCTGGATCCCTGGAAGTGTCCAAGGCCAGGTTGGATGGGGCTTTGAACAACCTGGTCTAGTGGAAGGTGTCCCTGCCCATGGCAGGGGGTGGAATGAGCTTTAAGATCTCTCCCAACCCAAACTGTTCCATGACTCTATGATTCTCTACAGTGCTCCTGAGTTTGCACAGGGCAATGGAGAAGGCAAAGCAGAGCTGGTGGGGAAGCAGGGGGAGGAAAAGGAGGCGTCTGTGATATCCAAGGGCAGAGCTGGGGAGCCAAGAGGAAAAAGGAGGGATATTGTCTCACTGCTACATCTGTTACCAGCTTTCCTAGAATTCCAGTCTGTGAATGGAGATCATCACACGGATGAGCTCCTGGAAGGGTTGATCCTCACCTGCTGCCAGGCACAAGGAGATACCTTTGACTGTGCTTATCAATGAAAGTGGGACCACAAGTGAGGGATGAGCCAGTCCTCCCAGCCCAGCCCCAGGATTCCTGCTTTGCTGCAAGAGGCCACTTCAGCAGGAGAGCAGAGATGGGAGCTCTGAGATGCCGTTTCCATAGGCTGACACTCTCCATTGTGCTGTCACCTCCACCCCTCTTCCTTCAAAGCTTTTAATTTGTTTTCTTCTCATTTTCCAGCAACTGGGATTCCCAGTTCCAGGTGGTGCCCGTTGTGTCTTTGGGAGCAAAGACCATTCCCCACCACACCCGTGTGCCTCCAGTAGCACTAGCATTGCCTCCTTGCCACTTCCAAGCAGGAATTGTCTCTCTTGGGCATGACAGGAGGGTAGAAGCCAACAGGTTCCTGTTAATCCAGCTCTGCTTGGAGCTCCTTCTCCTGGAGCAGCAGAGACTTGAGGGAGCAATATGTCATTGCCAGCATCCCTGTGATGTAGCCTGTAGGTGGGAAAGCATGTTCTGTGGGTAGGAAAACTCCCTGTGTGTTTTTTTTCAGCAGAGAACATCAACAAGTGCAGCTCTGCTGCCTCCTGACACTGCCAGGCAGGTGCTTGCTTGCTTGGAGACCTCTTTGCCACTTGGTAGCTAGGGAGATTCAGTGGCAGGTGCCACCTGTGTACACACAGATTTGTCCTAGGCTGTGACCCTGAGCTGGAGCCACCACAGCTGAAAAACTGCATGGCACAGGATCAGCATGAGCATGACCCCACAGATCAGCTCCAGAGAAATTCAGACTGGCTTTTTAGCACCCCAAGGCCTGATGCCCCCAACACCACTGTGCTGCCTACAGTTATTTCAACAGCAGCAATCAGCAGACAGTTCTGGAGCAGACTCAGAAGAGGTGAAGCTGGGCCAGCAGCCAGGCTGGATGGACTCCAGGGCCATGCCAGTGTGGCCACCAGCCAGACCCCTCTATGCCCTGGGTGGGATGGGGAATGTATCCCTCTGCCTTTGCCAGGCTTGTGGGGTGCAGATAGTGCCATGTGAGTCAGCGATGGAAACAAAACTCTCCCTCCGTGTGCTCCCTGATTTTATCCAACATCATTGGGATGCTTTGTGCAGATGGAATGTCCTCTCTCCATCCCCACAAGGGATCCTGTGCTGAGCAGGGAGCCAGGGTGGAGCTGAGCAGCTCCCAGTGGCCATCCCAGCTCTGCTCAGAGCCCATGCCCAGCCAGGCTCTGTCCTGACCCCCCTCAGCAGCACTGATTTCATTAGGGATACAGCTATTTTCTTAAACTTCCCCCTCTGAACATACATCCCCTTTTCAAGCTCTCCAATTCCCTCTCTGTGCCTTGCCTGGAGGAGGCTGTTCCCTGCTCCAGTTCAGCACTTACTGACACCAAGTCAGCATCATTCCCAGACCTGGTCCCTGTTGGTACATCCAGGTAGGCAGAGCTCAAAATGTAATCAAAACGCTGGCGAACTCCACCAGGCCAGAACTTCCCTGGTAGCACTTGAGTAGATGGAAATGTAACATTTCAATGAATGGCCCTTTAATTACACTTTCTCTGTCCTGCTCTTTCTCTCCCCGCTGCACAAGCCAAGTGAATGTTAATAGGCAGCGGCTCTGCAGGCACCCACAGCCTCACACCTGCTTGCTTTCATGCTGCTGGATGCCTGCACCGAGTATTAATTAAGCAATTAAGGCAAAGGAGGTGTCTCCTAGTCTGCAGCCCTAGAAAAATGCTCCCTCCAAGGCCTTGGGGCTCTCTCAGAGCACCTGCCCCCGGTGGAGATCCACTGTAAGCTCCTGGGAGCACTGTGAAAGGCCATGGCAGCAGCCGTGCCTTACTCAGGCAGATGCAGCATTTGAGCTGCACAATGAATCCGTCTCTTCCAGGGATTTCATCCAAGCACAGGCTTCGTCTGACCTTTCTTTCCTTTTTTTTTTTTTTTGGGTGGAGCTTGCTCTGCTCAGAGAAAAGCACCATTGGAGCAGAATACAAATGCTTTAGAAAAACTCCCAAAGCAGAATGTTTCTAAGACTCCTTTGCCATCCACAGTTCGGGAGCAAATGTTGCTGTGCTCCAGCCAGCTGAGCTGTCCCTGAGCCCTGGACATGTCACACAGCTCTCCCTGGCCAGGCTGGCAGAGGCGTGATGCTTCACCTAGGCTCCTCCTGGAGAATTCCAGGCCTTCCAGTCCCTAAAGGGGGCCTAAAAGAAAGCTGGAGAGGGACTTCACATAAGGATGAGGGGGAATGGCCTTAAGCTGAAGAAGGGAAGGGTCAGATGGGATATTGGGAAGAAATTCTTCCCTGTGAGGTTAATGAGGCCCTGGCATAGGTTGCCCAGAGAAGCTGTAGCTGCCCCTGGATCCCTGGAAGTGTCCAAGGCCAGGTTGGACAGGGCTTGGAGCAACCTGGGCTAGTGGAAGATGTCCCTGCCCGTGGCAGGGGCTGGAACAAGATGAGAAATGGAGGTAAACCATCAAGCAGGATTTGACTTGAGACCTTGGACAATTTACTATTGTCTTTTTAGCCAACTGCAGAGAGAACATGAAAAAGAGCCAAGACCTTTGACAGGGATTTGTTAATTGATGGGGCAGACTGTTGACGACAGCTGACCTGGAGCTCTGTATGCAGGATGTGAGGGAGGGCTGGATTCCTGGAGGGTTCAGGCTTTTTGCCTCTTGGGAGGACACATCAGAGCATTTGCTCCTTCAGGTGAGCCCTGAGGGCCTAAATGAGATCACAGGCAGCTCAGTGTTCTCACAGACCTGGGCATTGACGTCCAATCCTGCCTCTAAACAGTGGGATCCCCTGCAGTGCAGGGTGACCCTGAGTCCTAATGGGAGTAACTTTCATGAGAGCTCACCAGGAATAGATCTGCTCTCAACGCTGGGCAAGTATTACCAGGAGTAGGATGGTGGTAGGTGGGGCACTGGAGGGAGCAGGTCTGGCTGCCCATCCAGACCTGCCGTGTCTCGTGTGCTGAGCACAAGACTCAGCACCCCATCCTGCCTCCGCCTCAGCCCACTTATCCCATCTCCAGAGCTTCTTGCATGCTCTCCAGCCCAAAGCTCATGCTTCAAGTGCAGCTGGTTGAGCCTGTGTTTCTCTAACCTACCTGCTGAGGTCACCTTGCAGAGAGGCCACTTCACAAAATTCTGTGTCCAAAGGAGCTCTCCAGGAAGCCTTTCCAAACCCAGCCTGTGGTCCTGCCCATTGAGGAACCTTCTCTCCTCTTACATTGTCCCTGTGGACAATCCTGGACATTGTGAAAAAGGCATACCTGAAAAAACCCTGGAAAATACCTGTACATTACTGGAAATGTCTTTATTTAATCCCAGGAAGAAGCAGGACTCGGGAGAGAATTTTTGCTGTGCTGCTGCATACGGCCTGAGAGAAAAGGAATCTGGGGATACATCTCTGTATCACCAAAATTTTATGATGTTTGTCATGAAAATAGGGAAAAGAGCTTAAAAGATTCACAAGTGTGAAAACCAGGGACAGTGGCATAGAAAATATCTCCTGCTGGGTTAAGAAACCATTTACAGTTACCCATTGCCTTCCAAAGGAGGGGTGCTGTTAGACGGGCTGGAGGAGGTTGGTCAAAGAGCAGTGAGCAGGATCACAGCCTTCAGGAGGGAAAGGAAAACCTGCAGCCAGTCTGCTGAGACTGAAGGATTGTCCCTTTTGAGGTGCACTGAAGTTTTGTCTTCTGTGAAGTTTCTTTGGCTTTTGCAGAGCTGCTCTTTCTCTCCTGAGGTGAGAGCCCAAAGCATGGAATCATGGAGTGACAAAACAGTTTCAGTTGGAAGGAACCTGAAAGCTCATCCTGTTCTGCCCTGTGCCATGGGCAGGGACACCTTCCACTAGCCCAGGTTGCCCCAAGCCCTGTCCAATCTGGCTCAGAACAGCTGACAGTGGCAGACACCCAGCTAAGCTGTTATAGAATGATAGAAAGAGTCTGGTTGCAAGGGGCCTCTGGAGGTGTCTAGTTGCAGAGCTAACTCTAAACCTGGACCAGGTTTCTCGATGCTGCTTTAGAAAATCTCGAGGCATTGAGATTTTCCCCACCTCTCTGGTCCTGAAAAGTGAAGAGTATCTTTTTTGGAAATTTTCCCAGTTCCAACTGATGCCCATTCTCTGCTAAACCTCATTATGCCGCCCTGGGAAGACTTTGGCTCCATCCTCTCCATAGCCCCCTTTTAGGTAACTGTACTTAGAGCATTTCTGCATTCTATCACAGCCACCATTGTTTGAATTCTGCCATTCATTCCAGCTGGGAATTCTTCACCGGAGTGGAAGCAGGCCCTTGATTCTGTCCTGTAACCCAGGAATTAAAACTGAGAAGAGGATCAATCTCAGGACAGTCCCATCTGAATAGCCCTCCTGGTTTGACAGAGCTTGTTAGGAGCTCTCTGAGAACAGCCCTTCACCTGCTTCCACCCTCATCCTCTTAAGAAATCTCAAGCATATTTCCCTGGTTTGCTCAGAGAACATCCTGTTGTGCTGAGTTAATAGCCCCAAAGTCAATATATTTCACATCTATTGCTTCTCTTTATCCACTGGGCCAGTTACTGTCAAAAAAAATTGGTCTGATTTGAAATGATTTGTTTCTTACAAATCCCAGATGGTTGTTTTCCATCACCTAGGGATATCATATGTCCTTATAAACTGAAGGCTTTGTACCTGCTCTTTCTTTGATATCAAAGCCAGGCTGAGTCGTTTACCCCCTATTTCTGCTGTGTCCGTATTGTTCTTCTGCAGTGCCTCCCACCTCCCTAACATGGGTTCTGGAAGATATGGGGAGTGTTCAGCTTGGAGAAGAGAAGAGGGGAGACCTGAGAGCCCCTTCCAGGGCCTAAAGGGGCTCCAGGAGAGCTGGAGAGGGACTTGGGACAAGGGCCTGGAGGGACAGGACACAGGGAATGGCCTCCCACTGCCAGAGGGCAGGGAGAGATGGGATGCTGGGAGAAATCCTTCCCTGTGAGGGTGGTGGGGCCCTGGCACAGGTTGCCCAGAGAAGCTGTGGCTGCCCCTGGATCCCTGAAAGTGTCCAAGGCCAGGTTGGACGGGGCTTGGAGCAACCTGGGATAGTGGGAGGTGTCCCTGCCCATGGCAGGGGGTGGGACTGGATGGGCTTTAAGGTTCTTTCCAACCCAAACCATCCCATGATTCTGTAATTATCCCTGGGTTTGCATCCAAGAAGTTGTTAAGAAGTTGTCCCAGACATCATCCAGACATCACCTGGAGTGTTTCTCTCCTGCTCCAATGTCCTTCCATCAGAGACAAGAAAGACTAAATTCTCTGAAAAGAGTGTGGATCATCTGGAGCCCTTCTTGAGTTGTTTTAAAGAGATGTTCTCTACTCCCTCCCCCTACAGTGGCCTGTAGGACATCTCCCACCACAGTGTCATCCTCTCTGAGTCTCACCCAGACTCAATCCTTCCACAGCAGAAGTTCTATGCACCTCCTCCAGCAAAGCACATTTCCTTCTCCTCAGCCTCTCTTCCCTTGCCTGCCCACGTCTGCCCACCACACCAAGCCCACCACAACATATCCCTTATCCCAGCAATGTCATGGCTTGACGGCCACACACACAGCTCTGTCTCCTTGGACACTACATCACACTTTCAGGGACTTCAAGGGCTTTCTCACCCACTGCCCTGTCACAGCTATTTACCACCTCACCTTCCATTCTCTTCCTCAATTCCCAGCTGGTATCACTGTCCCACAGCACATCTCGCCTCACCAGCCTGTTGGTAAAAATACTCCTGCCCCACTTCGTCATCATTGCCCAGCTGTCCCCACTCACCACAGAGACACAAATGTCACATGAGCCAGAGCACTGCCTGTGACACCAGCCAAGTGTTAACTCAGGGGGTGAGTCCTTTCCTGCCCGTGTTTTTCTGATTCCATTGGCAGGATTGGATATAACAGTGTCTGGGCTTCAAAATCCTTCTCTCTCACCCTCGCAGTCTGTGAGATCCTGGATCCAAATCTCACTGAATTATTGACATGGGTCAGAACCAACTCCCTGTGAGTGTGTGTGTGCATGTGGGGAAGGGCTGGGCCTGGCCCTGCAGGAGCGTGGTGAGGCTGCACATGAGGGCTGTGCTGAGGGCACAGGGCACAGCTGAAGGCAAGGTCCTGCTGCCCCCCAGAGCACGGGGCACAGCTGAAGGTCCTGCTGCCCCCCAGAGCACGGGGCACAGCTGAAGGCCGGCAGCCCGCTGTCGGTCCAGGCAGAGCTGCCCGGTAGCCGCCCACACCACAACCCTGCAGCCTGGGACTGGCCACAGCACAGCTCCCTCTGGCCTGGAAGGCCCTGAGCGGATATCCTGCCTGGGAGGGAAAACTGAGCTCTAGAAATACACCACACTCCATGGGGAGTCCTCTCTTCTTCCCTCTGGTCTCTCCTGCTGCCTAAACCATGTGAGTCGGTAAATGTATTTTTATCTCCTCTCTCTCTCTTTTCCCTCTCCAGCCTGCACTATGTGAATCATTGACTCTTGTCAGTAACCATTTCTTTTTTCCTTTCCTCTCTCTCCTCTCTTTCTTTACTGCTTTTAATCTGTTGCTTTCTTTTACTCTTTTCCTTCTCTTGTGGGTAACTTAAAACCAATGAACCGTGTTTTACTAAAGCTGGTATATAGATTGTTTTAGTGGGTGTTTCCTGTGGAATGTGTCTTTGTACTGAATGTTTGAGTGAAATGCTTTTTTCTTGGTTGTATTTTACTCCTGTGAAAACCTTTTGCCAAAATATCTTATTTTTCTCACTAAATTAAAAAGAATTTCTCTTAGAGAAGAGTGTGTGACTCTTTCTCCAGGTGCTAATTAGAGGTTATAACAAACCAAAAGGCTTTTAAAAAGTCTTAAATAAAAAATGTAAACGCTCTGGGAGCGCAACACAGTCCTACAGCCAATCTTGATTTCTTACAGGTATCCCTTGGCAGCAGCACTGTGGACATACTGATTTACAACAAGGTGCAAAAGTCTAAAGGCCAAAAAAGCCTCAGCAGCACCTCCAGAGCATCAAAGACTGAGGTCACTGGCAGCCTACAAACCTCCTGTGTCATAGCTCAGGTGGCATGAGTGTCCATTCTGCCTGGGGGGAACCTATGATGACCAGCACCAGCTGCTTCCTCTGGCTCCTCATGCTGTACTGAGGTCTGGCTGAAACCTCCCTTCGTTGGCTTTGGTCCCTTTCTAGGATATAAAGGTTCTGCAGCAATTTGCTAACATGGATCAGGAGGTAGAGAAAGGCCATTTCCCAGCTGCCTGAGGTGTCTAGTCTCAGCCAGAATCCCAGAATCCCAGGATATGCTGAGCTGGAAAGGGATCCACGAGGATCTTCCAGTACAACCCCTGGCCCTGCACAGGCCCATCCCAAGAGTCACACCCTGTGCCCCAGAGGATCATCCAAACCCTCCTGGAGCTCTGGCAGCCTTGGGGCTGTGCCCACTGCCCTGGGGAGCCTGGTCAGTGCCCAACCAGCCTCTGGGGGAAGAACCTTGTCCTGAGATCCAACCTGACCCTGCCCTGACACAGCTCCAGGCCATTCCCTGGGTGCTGTCCCTGGTCCCCCCAGAGCAGAGCTCAGTCCTGCCCCTCCTCTGCCCCTGCCCAGGCAGTTGGAACTGCAATGAGGTCTGCCCTCAGTCTCCTCTGCTCCAGCTGAACACACCAAGTGCCCTCAGTGTCCTCACAGGGCTTAATGGGAGTCTCCACCCAGAAGTCCTTCCAGCCCCATCTCTTGCTGTTCCACCTCCTTTGCCTCACAAATCTCAGTCTCTTCTGTGTCTTTAAAATCTTTACAAAGACTGTGTCATTCTCGTGTTCATCCTTCCTGCAAGTGCCTCTGCTCCTTCACCCCCAGCTCCTCCAGCTGCCAAATCAGCCTCTCAGCCAGTGCCTCCCACCCGGGCCCACCATCACCCCAGCCCCAGGAGAGGCATCAGCCCCTCCCTGCAGTCACAGACCACTGATGCAAACCTTTTTAATGAGGGTCCCACCGAGTGGGAAACAACCAACACAGGCAGTTGGCTCGAGAAACCTCCAGATGATACCGGAAGAAAACAGAAACAACAAATTACATTTGAGAAAAAAACAAAACTGAAACAACAGATGGGAAAGTAGAGAGGAAAAGAGAGGTAGATGGACAGAGAGACAGATAAATCTCAAGCAGTGCACCCATAGGACAACTGCATGGGAGGTGTGGGAGAAGAAAAACACCAAAATCCCCTAATATAAATGAATTAAAAAACCAGTGGAAAATGCCCTGCAAAAAAACCTGCCGGTGGGAACAACAACAAAAAAGATTAAAAAAAAGTTGCTGGCCCCCAAACAGTCCCAAAAATACGGCCTATCTAAATAGCTAAGCACTAATTGTTTCCCCTTTCCCTCTGCCACTCTTGTGTCCCCTCAGTTTCTGCACCTAAAGAACAGCCGGTGTGTGAGGGAACATGGAATATTAGTGACAGGAGCAGGAAAGGCTCACACAGGTCTGTGGTGTGCAGGGGGAAATGCCGAGATGAAGATACAAATCAGCCCTGTTGGGTCAAAATCCAGGGCACTGAATCCTGCTTTTTTATCCCTGAGCTGCCAACTGAGACCTACCCAGGACACTGCATGTGGTGGAGGCTGACCTTGGCCCATGTTTTGTGCTCATCAGGCAGTGAAAGGGGCTGTGCTGGACAAGGTCCCTCCTCATTTTCTTGATCAGCAGCAAAATAAGGAGGTGAAGGGAAAGTTTTTTCTACCCTCAATGAATTAACACATCTCTTAAATAGAATTATTATATATGTATACATATATAATACATACTTGGATAGCAAGTGTTAGGAGGATGGAGCACAAATTTGATGAGGAGCGGCTGAGGGAGCTGGGGGGGCTCAGCCTGGAGAAAAGGAGGCTCAGGGGGGACCTTCTGGCTCTGCAACTCCCTGACAGGAGGGGGGAGCCGGGGGGGGTCGGGCTCTGCTCCAGGGAACAAGGGACAGGAGGAGAGGGAACGGTCTCAACTTGTGCCCTGGGAAGTTTAGTTTGGATATGAGGGAAACATTTTTTCAGGGAAAGGGTTATCAGGCACTTGCACAGGCTGCCCAGGGCAGTGGTGGAGTCACTATCCCTGGAGGCGTTCAAAAAATGTGTGGATGTGGCTCTTCGGGACAGGAATTAGTGGGTTTAGTGGAACCTGGCAGTGTTGGGTTAATGGTTGGACTTGATAATCTCAGAGGGCTTTTCCAACCTTAATTACTCTCTGATTTTATGTTTGTACATGATAAAATTTCTGGTTTGTATGGATGGATGTATTGCATACATATGTATTTGTGCAGCCTTTAAGATTGTGAATTGAGCTGTGCTGTAAATTTAAAAGTTTTTTGTGCTCAGCCTTGATCTGAAAAACCTTTCCCTGTCCCTGCACCTCACAGTGAGAAAGTGTCTGCAGGCTCCCTGTCCTGCTGCTGCCCAGAGGTTCCCCCTGAAGACACCCCTGCTTTTTAGTGAATGCTTCCTATGCAAATGCATCCTCCTGCAAGGTGTGTGCCAGCCTGAGAGGGTTTGAGCACTGCTCACTCCTCAGAGGCCCCAGCCAAAAGGGGAAAGGTTTGGGGAGTTTATAAACTCCTGGTTTTCCAGCCCTGTTTGCCAGAAGACCCAAGCCCAAGTGCTTCAGCTCTGGAGAGCTGCCTGCCCTGCAGTGGGTTGGCAGGCACTGTGGAAGTCAGCCAGTCTGATGTCAGAGTTTTCTTCTCCCAGAGGGACCGTGTGAGAATCTGCATTATCCATTCTGACAGCATGGCAAAGCAAAAGACGAATAAAACTGACTTCAATCCATCAAATCCCCATCAAACCTTGACTGTGCAGTTTGTCAGAGATACAAAACAGGAAACAAATATGTGCACAAATGTTGACATTTAGCAAAGATCCTCTTCTTTAAGGTCTCTCCTCTAGGGACTGCGGAGAGATCATGGAGCTGATCCAGGGCAGGATGAGTCAGTCCTGCTCCTGGGGAAGGCACATCCTGCAGTGGTCCCTGTGCTGGCCAGGAGCCCTGAAACCCTGCTGGACACCCCAGTAATGCCTGGGAAAGCAGAGCTCTGCAGGGCCAGCAGCACCTTCCCCAGGCCTGTTTGTTTCTTGAGTACAAAGAGCAGTGGACACTGAGGAGTGTCAGCACATATAAATTCATGTATTAAGCCTTTAAAAGAATCTCAGAATGATTGGAAGGGACCTTAAAGTTCATCTCATCTTCCCCCTGCCATGGGCAGGGACACCTTCCACTAGCCCAGGTTGCTCCAAGCCCTGTCCAGCCTGGCCTCGGACACTTCCAGGGATCCAGGGGCAGCCACAGCTTCTCTGGGCAACCTGTTCATCTCATTTTCTTCAGCTTTTAGGAAAAACAAAAACCCAAACCAATTCTCTGGTTGAACTTTTCAGCAAATCTGTCCAATGTGGGGCTGAGGGAGAAGCACGTGACTAAATTACATCCTTTGAGTTGGGGAACACTCTGAAAGACATCAGACCTGGACACAACACGTGACAAAAGGGCAACCAGCAGGACAGCTGTGGAATCCTGCTCTACTTCTCTTGGGTAAACAGTGTTCACAGCAGCATTTCTGGCAGGGTGAGAAAGGGAACTGTCACTGGAAAAGGGGCAAAGGACAAGTGAGAATTTGGTTTTATTCACTGGGCAAATGGTTGAACTTTCTAAAATTGATCAAGCTTTGTGTATGTCCCCATCCCTGCAAGTGTTCAAAACCAGGGTTGATGGAGCTCTGAGCAACCTGGACTAGTGAAAGGTGTCCCTGCCTGTGTCCATGGCAGGGGATTGGAACAAGATGAGCTTTAAGGTCCGTTCCAACCCAAACCATTCAGTGATTCTGTGATTCTGTGACATGTGGTTGTTTGGGTTGTTCCCAAGCATCTACCCAGCCCTACATCACAGCCAAGCTTGCCATGCTTTGCCTTCACAGGTAGAGAAGCCAGTTCCCTTTCTGCAAGGACATCTGTGGCCACAGCAGGCAGGAAGGGCCAGTCAGGACCTCCTGACCTCCCCGTGGGAACTTCAAATGCTGCTCAGCCAGTGGGTACAGCTCATGCTCTGAACCATCCCACCATGGGGAGTTACACCCTGGGATTTGCTGAGGAGCTGAAAAAGCCCCCTGTGTCATAGGCAGGATCATGAAACCCAGAGGTGAAGCATTTGCAGGTGAAGTGATTCACTAGTTTCCAAGTCAGCAGTGTCCTCAGGAGCATCCCCATCTCCACCCCTCCTTTCCCAGCTTGAGAAGGCTGACCAGGGTTGGCAGCTCTGATGATTCAGCCCTCAGAGAGCTGTTATTTTTCTTACCACCCCAGCTGCAAGAGTCAGGGGATTACATGAGGTCTTGAATGAAAATCACATCAGAGCCAAACTTGTGACTGCAGAGAAAAGCTGGAAACATGACTCCTAACATTCAAAAAAAAAAAAAGAAAAAAAAAAAGAAGGCAAATAAACAGAGCCAGAGTTTATTAATTTTTAAAATCTCATTATTTTTGGACACCATAATGGTTTTGGAGACCTGAGTCAAGTGTCTCAAGCACTGGCAGTTGATGAGGGAGCTGTGGTGTCTCAGTGCTCTGCTGCCCACATTCACTGCAATCACATAATGAGCCCCAGGTGGGCTCCTCTCACAGCCACTGGTCTCTGTTCCCTGCCAGGGTGGCTGGAGTGGTGCTGGTGGATGTTACCGTGTTAGTGTGATAGTGAGGTTGATCTCCACAAGGAGGCTGTAGAAGGAGTTGGATCAAGAAGCATGGCACATCCACACACTCATCCCAGCATCCCAGAGGCTGAAATTAAGTGTTGGGAAAATGGAATTTTTGTCTCTTAGCTTGGCTTACTTACTGGCTAGAGGAGCAGTCCATCACCTCCCTCTGCCTGAGCCTCGTGGGCAGGAGCTGGCACAGCTGGGCAGCCCCAGCCTGGCACGGCTGTGGTGTGAGAGGCAGGGCAGGGCAGGACAGGGAGCTGATGCTGTGCCATCTGAGACTTGTCCACAAGGACACATGGTGGAATTCCTCCTCCTTTCCCCAGCGCTGCCTGATAGCTCTGCCTGACAGCCTTGTGGTGGACAGACAGCATCAGTCTGAAGAAGACCACGAGCAGCTCAAGGCGCAGCTGTGGAGAGCAGGCACTGCAGCCCATGGAAATGCAGCACAGAGACTTGGCCTGTTCAGCTGGAGCAGAGGAGACCTCATTGCAGTTCCAACTTCCTGGGCAGGGGCAGAGGAGGGGCAGGACTGAGCTCTGCTCTGGGGGGACCAGGGACAGCACCCAGGGAATGGCCTGGAGCTGTGTCAGGGCAGGGTCAGGTTGGATCTCAGGACAAGGTTCTTCCCCCAGAGGCTGGTTGGGCACTGACCAGGCTCCCCAGGGCAGTGGGCACAGCCCCAAGGCTGCCAGAGCTCCAGGAGGGTTTGGATGATCCTCTGGGGCACAGGGTGTGACTCTTGGGATGGGCCTGTGCAGGGCCAGGAGTTGGACTCGATGATCCGTGTGGGTCTCTTCCAACTCAGCATAACCTGGGATCCTGGGATTCTGTAAAAAGGAAGAGCCTCCCTTCGCTCACCTCTCTCAGGGCATCCCTGGGACCTCTGGAGCTGGCAGAGCCCTTGGCAAGTCTCCTCATGTGAGGACATCCCAATGAGTGGGATGACTCAGAGAGTGTCATGTTTACATGAAATGAACTTATTCTGCAACACCATCTCTTGTGTGAAACTCATGCCCTGGTGTGAACAAGCAGGAAGATAAGGAGCCTTTTCAGTAGGAGTTGCCCTCAAGGCTGGAGCAGTCTGAGCTCTCCTGGGTCATACTGGAGCTCCCAAGTGGGTCTGGGTGTTTTGCTGAAGAGGATTATTTAGAATACAATACACAGGCTTTTATCACACAATCCTTTAAATGTGTCAAAGGGAGGGGTGAAAGGTCTTCAGTGAGGGGTGAAAATGAACTGGAGAATATCCCACAATAGAGAAGGAGAACTGTAGCCTTTGAAAGGGGTTGGAAGTGAGCATTGACCATTTGAGCAGGGAGCCAAGATTGAGTTAGGCTGGATGGAGCCCTGAGCAGTCTGGTCTAGTGGAAGGTCTCCCTGCCCAAGGCAGTGGTGTGGTACAAGATGAGCTTTAATAGCCCTTGCAAGCCAAACAATTCCATGATTCTATGTGTTATAGGTCATTTCTGAATGAAAAGTGTGGGGAAGGGAAGACAGGGAAAGTTTCAGACTTCCCACCTGCACCTTTGTGCCCAGCCCTCTGCCAGCACCTGGTGCAACCAGAATGCAGATCCCTGCCCAGCACTCCTGTACTGGTCAGAATGGGCTCAGTGGCAGCCTGTCCCAATCTGGTGCTGATCACACCCGTCCTGGCCCCATCCTGGACCAGGGAGGCCACAGCATCCAATGAAATAGGGGCTGTGTATAACCTGGGATGAAAAGCATTTCTGTGACATGAAAATCAGCAGCCAGGTCATGGCAACAAGTGTGTGTGTGTGTCCTTGACCATGAGGGCAGTGTAGCCCAGTAAACATCCTTTTTGTCATCCCCAGTTGAAAGCCAAAGGCCCTTTATTGACCTGGCAATGTGGAGGCTCAGGACTGGTCTGGTCTCACCTTGGCCTGTGCTCCTTTTCACATGTTCTAACAGCGGCCCAGCCGTGATTAAGGAGCTACTATTGTTGTGGTTAAACTCTGTGCATGCTGGGTATGGTAATGCTATAACAAACCCAGGGTGTCCTATGTATAATGAAAAGAGCCCCTTGTGTTCAGTGGGGCTGTGGGAGGCTACTGTGAAGCTTCCAAACTTTAGCTGTGCGTTTATGAAGAGGGAGTATAAAAGAATAACACTGGGGTATCCCAAATCAAGACAGAAGAAACTCCACCCTGAACACCAGACTCCTCCCAGCAAAGGATTGAGGATGCTGTGATCCCAACTCTCTGTGATCTCAACTCCCTCCCAGTGATCCCAATCCCCTCCCAGTGTTCCCCACCACCTTCCAGTGATCCCCACCGCCTCTCTGTGACTCCCCACCATCTCCCCATCTCTCTGTCAGAGGAAGCCAGGCACTCTGAGCCAGGTCTAAGTACATACAGACCCAGAGGGACATTGAAAGGGTGAGCACAGCACAGAGAAAAGGACAGACATTGAAAGTTTTTGTATAACAGCTTTGATGGCATTCCTAAATAGGGTTTTCTGTATCACTTAGGTGACCTCAACTGCCAAAACATTATTGAACTTGGCTCTATATGGTCTATTCCCTTTTGCCCATAATGAGGTTTTAGGCATAAGAGTAGCCTGGAGGAGGCAGGCAGACCTAAGCCCTGGGAAAATTGAGGAGTTAGTCCCCTGATGTCTGTTCTCCACCTGCCAGGACCCAGTGCTAACACCTCCCAGGCTGTCCTGCATGTCTCAGGTGCTGCCTCTCCAGCTACATCCTGTGAATAATTCATCCCTGTGATTTGGGCCATCCCCATTCCTGTTGTATTGGTAATTCACAGCCCAGAGCCTCCTGTCAGTGATTGACTGGGACAATATTGCAGAACTGCCAGGAACAGCTCCATCCTGAGCAGCCCCACCGCTCTGATCACCATCTCCTGAACGAGCCTGGCAGCTTGCAGGTGGTTTCAGAGTCTTCAGGATTAGTCTCAATCAGTTTTGGGATTTAGCTTCTCTGGGTCATTCCACATCTGGCAGTGAACTGGTCTGGACCAAACAGGGAAGCCCTTTGTCCTGAGGCCACGAGCATCCAGCCGTGTGCTGGAACGCAAAGCCGTGGTGAGTGTGACTGGCCCAGTAAAGGTACAGGCTGCACCCAGGGCTCTCCTCTCTCCCAGGAACTCCCATTCTCCCCCTGGACATGGCAGCAGGCTGCAGCTTTGGCTGCAAGGGCTGTTTCCTCCACCTCTGCTCAGCACAGTTTGCCAGCACGCTTGGGAAAACTCCTTCCTCAGCACAGCCCTGCCCCTTCCCCACTGGAACCGCAGCAGGAGCTGGGAACAGGGTCAGCCCAGGCACTTTGCAGCTCTCCGTGCTCCAGTCTAACTCCTCCCCGTGCCTTTCTGCCATTTCTAGAACAAATTGGCTCGGAGTGACTGATCTGGGTCTGGTGCCCAGGGATGCCAGCACAGCCCCAGCTGCAGCTGCTGGAGAGGGAAAGTTGTTGGCTCAAGCCAACAAGGTCATGAATGAAGCTCTGTTTTCCTTGAAACATCTCTAGGCTGCTGATGATGGAGCATGGAAACACCTGGGTTTTCAGGGCAGGCCAGAGTTGGTTGTGTGTGTGTGTGAACTCCCAGGGTTTCCTGCAGCAAGTGCCTGGATTCACGGTTCCCCTGAGAATCTGGGGGGAATCAGAACACTGAAGATCACTGTCCCACATCCCACTGGTCCTTGCACACTTTTGGGGGACCTGGCTGATGTACCGAGACTGTGACAGAACTGTGGGTTAGTGTGTCAAGTACAAAACAGGCTGTGAATATTTGCTATTGATTCCCATCTTGCTTCCACTGGTTTATTTTCACTCTACACCTCCTAAACTGCCCTTCCTAGAGCTGGGCAGCTCTCCCAGCACAGCTTCCCATTGTCAGCAGGGGAAGGAGGCAGAGCATCTCTGCTGTGGGGCCAGGACTGTGGGCCCTAGTGGGGGATGCACTGAGGTGTTCAGGCCCCCCAAGCCCCCAGAGAGACAGTTGGCAGAGAAGGAAGTTTATGCTGCAGCTCCCAGGAAATCCCCCCACCAAAGGTTGTTTACCCTCCTCTGGGGCCAAGCTGGATTTAGTGGAACAGTGGCCAAGAGGGTTAAATCATGCTGTGGTCCTACCAGGTGTCTGCCCTTCATCTCCTACCACCAGAGTGACCCACAGGAATAAACCCACCAGGAAAAAACATCATTCCTGAGCCATTATTGCATGATCTTCCCATGCCAGGCACCAAACCACCTTCATCGCTGGCAGCCAGGGCACCAAGCCTCGGTATCTCTCAGCTCTGCTTGCACGTACCCCCTGACCACAGCACACAGAGTTCAGTGACCCACACCCATGCTGGAGGTGGGTTTGGACCTTGTCTCGCTGCTCTCCACCACAGCTTCTCTATCACGGCCCTGCCAGCACTCAGCTGCCCAGGTCCTGCTCTCTCCTCACCAGCAATGCTCCAGCAGTGAGGATTCAGACCTGGCTGTCACGGGCCCCCTGTGGCTGATGCCAGAGCTGGCCACGTTCTGAGAGCCACGTGGCACCATTTCATGGGCTCTTGAGGGAGAGGTGGTGCTTGGACCCATCAGGAATTACCTGCTCCACATGTCCCTGGCAGGAGCATGATAAACCACATTGTCCCCAGCACATAAGGGTTGAGGATTATTCTACAACACAAACAGTTCAAGAGAGAGGCTGCTCTCATGTCCTGTGGCCCGTAGTGGTTTCACTGGAGGAGGGAGCTGAGCCATTTCAGGAAGGCACAAAGGAGAGCACATGGGCTCTCAACAGGTCTGGAATAGTCAGGAACTTGAAGACTGGCAGAATGGGAGCAGGAAAAGTTTGCTTTTAGCACAGAGGAGGTATAAATAATATGGATGAGAGTCTTTGTGATGTGTCGGCTGGTTGAACAGGACCATGTGCAGGAGGTAAGGAGAAGGAATTGGCAGAAGTGCTGGGTGAGGGTCCTTGGTTTACAGGACTGTAGCCTGAAACTGCTGTGGTGCCCCAGATGGGAAGTGCCCCCAGTACAAATGGTGCTGCCAGTGTGGCACACATGGAAATGTAGATGATGGCCAAGAATGTCATTACAGCCAACCAAACACAGAGAGCAGGAATGAGAAATGTCCATGAAACCATAACTGCTTGAGTGTTCAAGGCAGGTTTGTGCATCATGTTACTCACCAAAGGGCACCTGATTGTCAGAGCAGGGTACCAGAGCAGGGGTATTTTTCAGTGCCACTCCCCACAGTGGGAGGGCACCGTGTCCCTGCTCCTCATGAGCATCCTCCATCACTTGGCCATGAGCTTGTGAGCTCTTCTGGTATGACACCTCCACCACCACCCCCCACACTCCCTCCCCAGGTGCATGAGCTGATCTGAGCTCCTGCCCAGAGGTAACTCAGCCACCTTAAAACATGGTTTTCTGTTACAAGGCACAAACAAGAGGTTCCCGTTGCTCTGTTTGATCCTATGGGGCCCTACTACTTGGACAGATTTGGCATCCACCTACCTGGAAACAGTTGTCATTTGCACCCAGATATTGAGGTAAACTGTTCAATAAGCACTGATCCATATCTTGATCTGCAGAAAGTCTGATTTTGCAGGAATTCTTTTTGTGAGATCTGTTAGCCCGTTCTCAGTCCATTGATCAAGCACTTGACTGAGGTAGTTTGGTGTGTTAATTTCAGCCAGGTTTCCTAAGAAAGCAGGAGTTGTGTGATATCACTGCCTGTCAGTCTTGCTGTTGCCACCTTTCATCCTTCTCAGCTGAAAGGCAGAGCTCTTAGAGATCCTGTGTTCCTACAAACACCATGAGTGGGTGTGTCCAGAGCAGAGGAAACAGACCCAAATGAGCTCTGCTGAGAAAGAAAGGCTTCCTTCTGAGATAAGCACGCTGCAGGTACACGGGGAAATACGAGGGAGGGAGGGAGGAAGGAAGGAAGGAAGAAAGGAAGGAAGGAAAGGCCCTACTTGTACTTGTGGCTTCCCAGGGTCCCAAAAGGGCCGGGAGATCACTCACCAGTTACTGTCACAGGAAAGCAGACTTGCCCTCGGGAAATTAGTTCAATTGTTTGCCAATCAAATCAAAGTAGCATAAAGAGAAATAAAAACAAACCTTTAAACACCTTCCTCCCACCTCTCCTTTCTGCCTCACTTTTCTGCTGCTTTTCCCTCCCTTCTCCCCCTAGCAGTGCAGGGGGACAGGGAATGGGTACTCAGGTCAGCTCATCACACGTTGTCTCTGGCGCTCCATCCTGCTCAGAGGCAGGACTCCTCACACTGTTCCTCTGCTCCAGCATGGGGTCCCTCCCACAGGAGATAGTTCTCCAGGAACTTCTCCAGTGTCGGTCCCTCCCATGGGGTGCTCTCCTTCAGAACAGATCACTCCAGAGTGGGCTCCTTTCTCCATGGGGCCACGGGTCCTGTCAGGACCTTGCTCCAGGGTTAGCTTCCCGCTGGAACTGAGCCTCCTTTGGGCATTCCTCTGCTCCAGTGTGGGGTCCTTCAGGGGCTGCAGGGGCACAGCTGCCACCCACGGGCTGCACCTCGGGCTGACAGGGAATCTCAGCTCTGGCACCTGGAGCAGCTCCTGCCTCTCCTTCTGCACTGCCCTGGGGGTCTGCAGGGCTGTTCCTCTCACATATTCTCACTCCTCTCTCTGGCTGCTTTTGTGCATTTGTTTTTTCCATCCTAATCACGTTATTCCAGAGGTGTTGCCACTACTGCTGATGGGCTCAGCCTTTGCCAGTGGGCAGGTCCATCTTGGAGCCAGCTGGAATTGGCCCCGTGGTCATGGGGGAGGCTTCCAGCAGCTTCTCAAGGCAGCCTCCCCTTGAGCCTCCCTGCTGCCAAAACCTTGCCATGCAAACTCAATAAACCACTTTGGAAACTCCATATTGTTCACCAACTTGCCAGCTATGGATTATTTTTTGTTATTATTGTCTTCATTTTCCCTTGCCAATTCCATGCCTTTCCTTGTTGCACTTCATTCCAGTAACATGACTTCTTCCCCTTTCTCCATCCGGTCCATGTAGGGGTTTTATTTCTAACAGTGCCTTCATTTTGCCACTAAACCAGTGTGGACTTTTAGGCAAACTCATCTTTCTTTGGGGTGAAATTCTGACCTGATAAGCTCTCAGGAAACAACTTCATGTCTTCATTCACTTTTTTTTTTTTTTTAATTACTATTTCCCTCCCAATTAATTCCACTCATCATTTTCCCCAGCTTTGGGAAATGAGTCTTTTTAAAGCACTGTGTGAGTGTGTGTGTCTATAGGTACAGGATTGGTTGGGACTGCTCTCTCTTTGCCTGTATTAAATATAATCAGGTCATGATCATGGATCCCTAGGCAACCAGTAACTTCCAGCCTGGTGATTAATTAATCTTTATCTATCATAATGAGGTCCAAAATAAATTACCTCATATTGGGTGCAGTACCTTTGCTGTTAGGAAATTACCATCTCTAATGTGCAATAATGCTAACGAGGTTTGAGTCCTGGCTGCAGCAGGGTCCAGTCTTGGGCACACATGGGGCTGCCATTTCTCTTTCTGTGCCTCACAGAGGGTGGGGATGCAGCTGCTCCTCCTCCTGCCTCAGCTGCCTGGAAGTCCTGTAGGAAATCCCAACCCATTCCCACTAAGGGGGACATTAGGAGGAAGAAGGGGAGAAAGAAAAGACCTTCTCCAGGCATTGGGGACTTCAGAGGGGTCCCCTATACCTTTAGTAGGCAAAGCATGCCAAGGTGGGATCCCAAACCTGGCTGACTCTTCCCAGGGCCTTGGCTGGGTTTTCTAAATCTTTGGTCTGTATTTTCCTGCCAGTGATGGCCAGGATAGAGGTGACATCCAGTCTGGGGAATGACTAATGGTTTAATTGCTAAGGAAGGGGGTAGGAGAGCTGCTGGCTGAGGAACAGCAGAGAGCTCCAAGAGGCACTGGCACAGGTTGCCCAGAGAAACTGTAGCTGCTCCATTCCTGGAAGTGTCCAAGGCCAGGTTGGACGGGGCTTGGAGCAACCTGGGATAGTGGAAGGTGTCCCTGCCCATGGCGGGGCATCTGAATGAAATGGTCTTTAAGGTTCCTTCCCATGCAAACCATTCCATGATTCTGTGAAGAGCAGCCACCAGTCCAGCTTGATAAACCAGAATTCCCTTGGCTACTGAAATCTTTCCCATGCCCTCTCCAGAGTCTTTGCTTCCCACACACTTCTCCTGATGGAGTAATTGGAATCTGAATGCCACTAGGTACAAAGAAGACCACATCACATCCCAGAGTGGGACTTGTTGTGGGGCTTTCAGCACAAAAAGTCTTGGTGTACTTATTCTCAGGGCAATGAGCACCACCACCTCTAGGGAAAAACATGTCAAATCCTCAGAGCTGAAAGCAGCTGCTGGTCTCCTCTGACCCGCCTTGTCATCAGACATCCTGTGCACTGTACTTGGCAGAAGTAAAGGTCTGGTCCCTATAGTGGCATTGTCTCTGTTGTTTTCTTTCCTCATATTCTTCAAGGAGGAAAGAAAAGCCATGGAGAGACTGGGATGGACTTGAACCCTTGGTGCATGGGTACCTGGCAATAAGAGTTTGCTCTTCTGTGGCCTGTGATCACCATGTCTGTCCCAGCTCAGCGGGCATAAGCCCCTTACACTGTCAGTGTGCGTTGCTGAGGGGCAATCCAAGGTGTCTGTCCGAGGGCTCTGCCCTCTCCTTGGGCTTCTTCCTCCCTGTGATGTAAGCACTGCAGAGTCTACAGGGGAAAATGGTTTGCAATTATTATTTAGAGCAGGGTTGAGAGCTCAGGCTGCCTCTTTGCCACAGGGGTCCCAAAGTCTTGGATAAAGAGTTTCACTGCTTTGCTTCCTTCCTGCTGTGGCCACACATTTAATTCAATCTAGAAGGGCAGACACAAGCATCAGAGTCTGGGGGGCAGGTGGAAAGGAAAGGAGAATTTGGCTGAGGCAGTGTAGGTCTCCCCACCAAACACACCCATAGTCCCCAGCAAACATGAGCCCTGGTCCTGGCATTGCTGGATGATTTGTGTCCAAGGGATCGGCAGGGAGACCTGGAATGTGGAGTGCCTGAGTCAGGGAGTGCAGACAGGATGGGGAGATGCAGCAGAGGAACCACGATCTGCTCCCTGGTGCAGCGTGGCCAGTTCGATCAGTGTCACTCCTGCCTCTGGCAGAACAATCTGAAACTCTTTTCTGCTGCCCATTTAATAAATCCCCTCCTCTGGGTTTTCATCTTCTGAGGAGATTCACACACAAGACACCAGCCCTGAGCTCAGCCTGTGAGAATCCCAAGGGAACACAGGGATGCTCAGACAGTCTGGTTTCCAGAGGGTGTGTTTGTGGGGCTGATGAACACCAGGAGTGAGGACAACCCTCCAGTCCTGCCAGGCCAGGGGGGAGGTGGCAATGCTCAGAAGCTGAGGGACACGGTGAGTTTTCTAGTCTGTTCTAGGACTGCTTTAGGAGAAAATTGGAAGAGTTGGTTCAAAGGCCACTGAATGAAGCTATCTGGGAGCTCAGGGCTGGCAATTCCCAGGAGTTCCCAGTCCCAGATAACTATCTGGTGACCGTGAACATTCCAACATTTCCTATGGCTCCTGGTCCTTTTTCAGCTCTTCTGTCCCACCTTGTCTTTTCTGTCCTATTCTGTCCCACCTTCTCTTCTCTGTCCTGCCTCTCTGCCACAGCCCTGCCACACTTGCTGAATTCTCTTGGCTGCTGAAATCCTTCCCGTGCCCTCTCTGGAGTCTGCTTCCCGCACATTTCTCCTGATGGATTAACTGGGATCTGAGCAGCACTCAGTACAAAGGGGACCACGTCACATCCCAGAGTGGGACTTGTTGTGGCATTCCCAAGGCCATGAACACCATCAAGAGCCAACAAACTTTAATGAGGAGTTTGGGAAGGGGGGAAGGAAGAGTATTTAAAGCATTTGGAATGTATTAAGTCTGCCCTTGTAACAGCATCTCTTGCTCACTTTTCTTTAGCACTAGAAAACCTTAATAGAGAAAGGTCCCTTGTCTGAGAGACTCTTGATGTTATTAAAGAAAGTAATAACTGTGCTTTGGGGGGCGGGGGAATAAATCAATGGAATGATACTCGGCCAAGATGCTGCCACTGCTGGAATTCAATTCTGCTTTCTATGAGGCAAAACAAGGCTCCAAATACATTAACATGGCCAAAAGAACAGCGAAACAGAAAATATGTCTCTGGTGAGAGATCAAATTGCAAGTCACTGTTGGAGGAACAGGGGTTCAGTACATTCAAACAGCTGTTCTTTGGAGACCTGGCAAAGGGACATCACCCATGAAGCTGCTTAACCCCTTCAAGGGCCTCATCAACACCACAAAGGATGGAATTACAGCCAGATGATCCAGCATCCTGCTGCAAGGAGGGAAACAGGGAAAAGAGGAATAGGAAGGAATTAGGGCAGAGAAAGAAAAGCCAGAGAAGCAAGAGGAGCTATACAAGGCTGTGTTCCCAACTTCTTCAAGGCTTGGTTCAGGTACGCTGGGTAAGTATTGAATTCATCACTTCTGGCAAGGTTTGTCAGGAGCTGGGTGATGGAAGTATGGATTCTTTCATCCTAGCACTGGAAGGTCAAAGTGGCAGAAAAAACGTCTTACAGCCCATCATGATGCAATGGATCATTTCTTTACATCTCTTTTCAGAATTGCAAAGTCACAGAATGTCCTGATTTGGAAGGAACCCACAATGATCATCAAAGTGCAGCTCCTGGCCCTGCACAGGACACCCCACCCTGTCCCTGAGAGCATTGTCCAAATGCTCCTGGAGCTTTGGCAGCCTTGGGGCTGTGCCCACTGCCCTGGGGAGCCTGTCCAGGGCCCCTGAACTGCCTGTGCTTCTGGGGGAAGAACCTTTTCCTGATACCCAACCTAAGGACCAACCAACAGATGTTTTCTCCAGCAATTCAGCCCTACCCAAATGTCAAGGTCTGTCCATTTTTTTCCCCAGATTGGTTTCTTTTTAACAGGAGCACTCTGTTAGATTGGAGAGCTCAGATCTTCACACAGCGCCTCTTTGAGCAGTTACTCTCAGTCTGCAGAGAGAGCTTGAAGTTGGCCAAGCCTAAACAGAGCACACTGCAGGGTGAAGCCTTTGAATATTAAGGAATATCATAATTCAGTACATCCTGAGCCCTTTCTTCTCCTCACCTGTGAATATTTGCATGAGGATCTGAGGTCTCTTCCAAGGTAGAGGGTATGAGGTTTAGCACACCTAAAGCCACCTGGACAAAGCTAATCATTCCATGAAGGACACTCTCTGCAGTCCAGTTAAAGTCTGTTTGCTTGTCAGAACATGTGCACAGTGGACACTTGTATTGCTGGCAGTGTGAGGAATTTGGCTGGGAGACCTCGGAACACTCAGGGATGGCTCCCACAGGAGGGGCTGTGGGCACATTGTGTCTGTGCAGCAGCTTGGACCAGATTAATAGGGAGAAGAAAGCGGGGACGAGGAGAGGAGAAGCACAATCCAGCTCAGAGGGGTGACTGCCCAGACACCCTAGGGGAGGAATCCCACAGGAAAGAGCAGAGTTCTGCTGTCAGCTCTGCTCCAGGATTTTTCACACTTTCCTTTTTGTTTCATAACTTCCTTCTACATTTTCCTTTTACAAACCTGACCTGATGTCCAGGGTAAACACAAGGGTATCCTCTTTTCTGCTTTTTCAGAGCAACTTGTCTGGAATCCCATTGTCAGTGGGGAGCAGTGATGCTCCTGGGAGCAGCTCAGCTGCATTTCTTCAGACATCTCTGAGAGCAGGAGATTCCCTGTGCCCTAGAAGTGCCAATTTCTCTCCGTCAGCTGTAAAGGCAACCAAGACAACAAGCTCTGGGGAGTGGAAGAAGATGGGATGCATCTACTTCACACGCAGCTATGTTTGGACAGATGAAACCCAACCAATTATTCCCACTCTCAAACGTGCCAGGCTCTGGAGGAAATTCGGGTAAAGCTGAGCAAAAGGGGGTGTTGGATGTCCTAGAAGATGATGGCTCCAAAGCTACAGTGTGTGCAGGCAAACCTCAGGGTTGTGTGCCAAAGGGACAAGGAGCAGGAGGATGATGATGGTGATCCAGGAGCAGAGCTGCCTCACTGCAGCAGCTCAGCTGTAATTAGGTGCTGCACACACAGTCCTAAAGACTGATTAAATCAGCTTTGGGGCTGGCAAGTGCACAGGATTGCTGGAGGTTTCCCATTTTACTTCTCCCTTTGGAGGTGGTTTGGAAGAGGCTCCTGCCCAAGTGAATCACGGCAGGAAGAGATAGAGTTTGTGTGGATGTTGTATATATGGTGAGGATGGACACCTGGGGCCGACTATCAGTCCTGGAGCACCTCTGAGCTTCAGGGCCTCCTTCAGGGCAGGGATGTGCCTGTGCTGGGAGCTGCCTGCTGGAACAGGCAGGACTGCAGAAGGGTTAAGCTGAGCTGTTCAGAAGATGAGTTCAGTTACTTCACATCATCTAAGCCTTTCTAATGAAACCTCCTCTTCCCGTTTGGAGGTAATCTTCCTTTGATCAAAGCCTCTTCTCCTCTGATGAGAACACAGCACAGTAATCAAGCAGCTAATCTGAGCCTGAGCACCCTCCCAGGCCCCAGAGCACCCAGAGCATCCCACTCCTGGCTGTTCCTCATCCTTCCTCTCCTCAGACTGTCAGGCAGCTCTTCCTGCATCCTGCTCCAGACTTCCTGCTCCTGCTCCAGCCTTTCAGAGCCCCACACCTGCCTGCACTGGGGCAGGGGATGCTCGGCTGCTCCTGCAGGGCATGGGGGCTCCTGGAACAGGGCCCTGAGCCAGATGGAGTAGGGAGTACATCTGCCCACACCTTCCCTTGCAGTAAACTCTCTCCAAAGGCCAAAGGGGCTTTTAAACTCTAAATCCAGTTTTATTAGAATATAAACTTGAATAACTACATTTCTGAAAGAGAAGGAACTCAGTGACTAGGCCAGATGGAATAGAAATAAAAAAGCTTATAAACAACTCTTTCCCTTCCCACTGTGTCCCTGCAGAGGAGTCTTTACCTCTGGTTTGGTTTTATCTGGCTCAGTAGCCTTCTGAGTTGTAACAGAACTTTACTGAGTCCCTTCTGGTCCCTGGCACATCTTTTCCTTTCTGTCACCTCACCAAAACACTTGTCCCAGCTGGGAAAACACCATCCCACTGCATGGAAAATCTCTCTGTGCAGGATCAAGAAAATCCTTGGAAAGAACAAGATCCACCATGGCTGCTCTGATGCTGATAAAAATGACAGCCCACAGCAGGGTCTCCTTTGCTTTTTCTTCCTCCCTCCCTCGAAGGAAGGACAAAAGCGATTTTGTGGGAATACACCTGGGAACACAGCAGGAGGCCCTGCCCCTGACTTGCTTCTTGTATTTTCTAGGTCTGCTGGACAACACGACCTGTTATCCAGACATGATGCACTGATCATGGGGATTTCTCCCCATCCTGCCTGAAGGGGGTTCTTGGCATGTCAGAGAGTATTACAAACACTGAGCAGCACTTATGATGAACAACCTGCTTTTCTCCCAGCATGATACACATACACTTGTGATCCCACATGCTTTCATCCTTGGGTTTGCACTTTGCACTGAAAAGGCAGAGGTGTGGGACTTGAAAATGCAGATTCATGTCTGAACATTCAAGAAGAAACATGGAAGCAAATACTCAAATGGTTCAGCCCCTGCAAATGCTCCTTGCTCTGAAAAAGAAGCAACTGAGACTCCTTGAGCACCTGAGCAAGTGTTTTGCTCTGCTCAGCAAGGAGCTGCAGCTCTGCAGAGCAGCACCAGCCTCACAGAGTGGCAGGTGCTGATTAGCTATGGATGGAACATCAGCATTTGTTCCCAAAGCTGAGGAATCCAGGAGTATGTCACAGGGATGCTTGTTCCCCAGCAATGAAGCTTAATTCCACAGGGGCAGAGTGCAGGAAGGTTGGCACAGCCAGGCACATCTCCTGGCTATAAAGCCTTCATGTGTTGCAGTATTGAACTCCTGGGATGAGGTGGAATTTCCAGCAGAGATTCTCTAATTTTCTTCATGTTGCAGTGGAGGAGCCTTGTGTCTGTCCCACAAGGGATGGGAAGACAACTCCCTCCACTGGCAGCAGGCAACTGGAGAATTCTTCTGCTGGATTTCCCCAGCAGTTCCCCCTGGGGACTTCAGCCTGGTTTGTTCCTCCTCATGAGTATTAGATGAGAAGGAGCATTCCTGAGTGTGTGGTGCTGTGTCCCACAGGCGGTTTCTGCATTTCCCTTGGGAAGAGGCAGCCTGGACTCCAGATTCTGCCTGAGGAATCTCTCCTCTATCATTATTCCTGTTGGACCTAAGGTGGACACAAGCACAGGGCCAACAGCCCTGGTGTGAGCTATGCTGTGACTGTGTCAGATGGATCCAGAGCTGCAAGGCAGGTTGGGAATCCTGAGTTTGACAGTCAAGACAACCACAACTGCAAATTTGGCCTTTCAGCAGCATGTGGGTCATGCTGGGGCTCTGCAGGACTTGTCATCTATGGGATGATGCAAATTTGGGCAAGACCTAGTAGAAGATGTAGTTGATGATCTAGCTGAAGATGTCCCTGCTTATTGCAGGGAGTTGAACTAGATGGCCTTTGAAGATCCTTTCCAACCCAAACTATTCTATGATTCTAAGAAAGCTCTGAAACCTCCAGGACAATTAACTACTAAATTCAGGTATTAATCTTTGTAGTATTTATTGTGCTCTCTCCTCCTAAAGGGGATCCTTTCCCTGCTCAGTGCTGCCCATTATCTCTTATTGATCTGAAACAGGATTGTAACAACAAAAAAGGTAATTTCTGGTAAAATCCACAGAGCAGGAAATGAACTGCTGCACACTCCAGAGCATTGTGGCAGCTGAGCCAAGTCCTGTGTCTGGGGACCTGGGGTGTCACCACAGTGGGGCCAGAGAGCAGAGCTGCACTGCGGGTCCGGCAGGTGTGGAAAGTGGCCCGTGGCCCTGGAGCAGCCAACTGAACAGGGAGGGCAGTGATGTTACAGACCTGGTCACCAATTCTCCAAGGACTTGTTTTAAAGTGCTGGGCTCAGGAAAGTCACTGACTGACAGAGTCACGGAATCACAGGATGGTTTCTCAGTCCACCCCCTGCCATGGACAGGGACACCTTCCACTAGCCCATGTTGCTCCAAGCCCCGTCCAACCTGGCCTTGGACACCTCCAGGGATGGGGCAGCCACAGCTGCTCTGGGCAACCTGGGCCAGGGCCTCACCACCCTCACAGAAAAGAATTTCTTCCCAATATCCCATCTCTCCCTGCCCTCTGGCAGTGGGAAGCCATTCCTCCACGTCCTGACACTCCAGGCTGTTTCCCAAAGTCCCTCCCCAGCCCTTTTGGAGCCCCTGTAGGTATTGGAAGGCCTTGTTCAGTTCAGTTCAGTCTTTCAACTGTGCCACTGTGAGAGAAGGTAAAAAAGAAGAGATGATCAAAGGTATGTTCCTGAGGAAGAGATTTCTGCTTTAAATCAGGATAAATAGCCAGAACAAGATGCAATAGCTGTAAGGTGGAGCTTGAAGGAACAAGATGAACATGAGGAGCAAATTTACACTAGTGGTGGGAGCTGATCATTGGGGTTGGTTGCCAAAGGGTTCAGTGTGTTTTCCATGAATTACCATTTGTAAATCAACCCTGCCCATCTCAGAGAAGTCTGCTTTCTCCTCAGTTTAGGTGAGAGTGGGTGCAGCATCACTGGGTGCTCAACAAGAGACCAGGCTGGGTCCCTCCAAAAGTCCAGATCCTCAGAAATGAGCAGCACAGAAACGCCTACACACACCCCAAGGGGTGCCAGCTCTCCTGACACTGTGTCCTGCCCCCTCCTAAGGCTTTTCAAGTCTCAGACAGTCATTATCACTTCATTAAATGTAATGACTTTGGAACTTCCAAGATAAAATACCATCTGGTGGTGCCTGTTATGGAGGGTTCACTACAAGTTAAGTGAGTAGACCTGACACATTCTGCTTGCAAAAGGTCATTGGTGGTTCCTGGGCCTGCATCCACCTGCACTTCAGGCTGGTGCAAGCACATCCTGCTGCTAAAAGAAGATATCTGCCCCCCTCCCACGTGTGGCTGATCCTCCCTTCACCCTCCCTCCAGCATACCTTTTCTTGGCCAGGAAAACCTGAGCTGGGACAACAGCTGGAGCTGGGAATGGGTCTGGCTGGCCTATCTCAGCCCAGTCTTCCAGTGGGCAGTAGGACTCCCCTGGGGCTTGTGAATCTCCTCTCTTAAAAAAGAAAAAAGAAACGGCAAAAGACTTTTGTCCTTCTCTCCCAGCCCTCCCCAGTCCCCTGGTCAGGAGTGGTGCTGGCCGGGTCCTGTGCTTTGCCTGCCCAGCCCCTCACTGCTGTCACCCCAGGAAGAATGGGGACAATTCCACATGGAGACCCTATTTCCAACTAGAGGAATCATTGGAAAAGTGCTTAGTGTGGTTTACACCAAGAAGGGGCCATGGACCCTCTGCTCACCCCAGGAAACTCAGTTCTGGGGAAGAGGATATGGGAATTCTGCTAAAAGAAAACAGGATTATCAACAAATTACCAGAATCATGGATTTTTTCAGTCTTTCTCTGCCTGGATGGAGGGAGCAGGCTCAGCATGTGCTCCCTCAGGACAGAACAGCTCTCCCCTGGGCAGGGTGGCAGCAGGAGAGAGCATAGGTACATCCTGCAAGGCCCTGCCTGCAGCCTGGGATTAAAGCCAAGATTCAGCTCATAAATCAAAGGTTTTCTTCCAGAGGGAAAGAGAAAGAGCTGAGCTGAGCTTGCAGCTTTTCCCTGTGGGACAGTACAGCCTCGTTGCTCCTTCCCTGCTCCTCACACATGTGGCAGGGCAGGTGAGCCCAGGCTGATGCTGGGGGAGATGCCTGCTAAATCTTTCCACAGCCTTGAACCCCTCCAGGCTCTTCAGAGGGCAATTGGGAAACATCTGAGAGGCCCAAGTGCCCTCTGGCACCACCTAGACATGGCAGCATTTGGGGTTGGAATCAGAGGATATGAAACAGCCACAAACTAAAGCTGTAGAGCAATAGTAGGGCAGGAAATCTACCTCCTGCCAAAAGATTTGGGAGCCTTCGATAAAGCTGTCTTGTGTTTCCTCATGGATCCCCATTAGCCAAGGATGCCAAGTTCTGGTCGGTGGCCAGTTGTCCCTGAGTCAGCAGTGCTCTGGCACCAGGAGGGCAAACCCTGTCCTGGGGGCATCAGGCCGGGCCAGGGAGGGGATTGTCCCACTCTGCTCTGCCCTGGGGCAGCCTCAACTCAATATTGGGGCAGTTTGGGGGGACACAATGGAAGGGAGAGATTGAGCCATTAGAGAGTGTCCAAAGGAGGGACACAGGGATGGGGAAGGGCCTTGATTTGAAGCCGTGTGAGGACACTGAGGGCACTTGGTGTGTTCAGCTGGAGCAGAGGAGACTGAGGGGAGACCTCATTGCAGTTCCAACTGCCTGGGCAGGGGCAGAGGAGGGGCAGGACTGAGCTCTGCTCTGGGGGGACCAGGGACAGCACCCAGGGAATGGCCTGGAGCTGTGTCAGGGCAGGGTCAGGTTGGATCTCAGGACAAGGTTCTTCCCCCAGAGGGTGGTTGGGCACTGACCAGGCTCCCCAGGGCAGTGGGCACAGCCCCAAGGCTGCCAGAGCTCCAGGAGGGTTTGGATGATCCTCTGGGNCCCCAAGGCTGCCAGAGCTCCAGGAGGGTTTGGATGATCCTCTGGGGCACAGGGGGTGACTCTTGGGGATGGGTCTGTGCAGGGCCAGGGGTTGGACTCGATGATCCTTGTGGGTTCCTTCCAGCTCAGCATATTCTGGGATTCTGTGACTCGTGGCATTATGCAGAACACAACACAGGATGGTCCATCCTCTCTACGTCAAGGCTCTGGTGGTAAACCCAGGGAGACTGGATCATCCTGTACAGCCATAGTCTGGGAGACAGACTAGAGTGGGAGCACAGCAAGGGTCTGACAGCTGGAGAAAGGCCTAGATCTTGTGTGGGGGCCACGAAAAAGGTCCAAAGAGAAATATTTTTCTGGAGAGGCCTGGATGCAGGGAATGCTTTTAGATGTCAGTGTAAGTCCTGAAACAAAATGCTGCCAGGGAGGAGCTCAGAAATCCTGTGTGCTCTGGGGCTTCATCCAGGCACTTTAAAAGGGATCTCACCTGCAGACACTGTCTTTGTATAAACTGTGGTTACAAAAGGAGGAAAACCCCATCCCAGCCCCAGCTCCCACCTGGCCCATTGCCTGAGGACTGACTGCACTGCTGTGGTTGGGTTTTCCTGTTCATTCTTCCAGTTGGGCTCCCATGTCCATGGTCAGGCTCTCTGGCATTGCCTGGGCGTGCTGCTGTCTGAGCCAGCTGCCTCTGCTCCTCCACGCACAGCCTCTCCCACCAATTCCAGCTGCCGGCTTGGCAAGGAGAGGAAGGAGTCGCTGCTCTGTTGTGAGTGCAGGGAAACTGGAGCTGCTGGAAAGACACTGGCTCTGGAATCTCTGCCCTGAGTCCTGGGGAAGGCAATGGTGTTCCTGAAGGTGGAGTGACAACTGTGGAGTTATGAGAGCAAATCTAATGGTGAAAATACCCCTGCCAAGAATTTAGATTAAGCTTTGGAAATAATGCTGCATGTTTGCTTTGTAGTAATCATCCCAAAAATCCCAGGGAAAAGAAGGAACTCAAAACAACAGGGACAAAGTCCCCTGAAAAAGTGCTCCAAGAGGACGTGCATCCAGGCTTAGGAGCAGCATTAAAATTTGTGAAAAGAAGACACATTTTTGCTGGTAAGTATTGTCCAAAGAGTATAATTTAAATATTCTTGCTAGAATGAGAAATAAAATCTAGAGTGATAACATAATTAAAAGCCAGACAATCACAGCCTTACCCTGAGAGCCAGGCAGGGAAGGATCAATGAGATTTGAGCCCTTCACATAAAAGAGCCAGTTCTGCCTTTTATGAAGCTGATGCAGCGAGAATACGGCAAAACGCTGCTCCCCATTGTACCAGGGAAGTCCAGAGGGCTCCAGGGAATCAAAGGAGCAGCAGCACCAGCTGATCTCCAGGAGAAGGCTCAGTGGGATGGGACCCTGCAAATCAATAGGACAAGAGGAAATGGCCTCAAGCTGCACCAGGGGAGATTCAGCTTGGACATCAGCAGGAATTTCTTCAATGAAAGGGTTGTTAAACATTAAGAGGGGCTGCCATGGAGGTGGTGGAGTCCCCACCCCTGGAGGTGTTCGAGGAACAACTGGATGTGACACAGTGCTCTGGGCTGGGTGACAAGGTGGTTGTTTGGTCATAGGTTGGACTTGGTCTTGGAGGTCTTTTCCAACCCCAATGACCCAATGGAATGCTCTGTGCAGAACGGAGCATAAATGGGCATGGAGGGCTCATTCCTCACCTACACTAGACAAAACAATCTGTAATGTTTAACGAGCTCCAAGGCACCATCAAAGCTTACCCAGTGCTGGGCAGCTGCATTCAGAGCAGAATAGGGCCAGGAATGACTTTGCTCACGCTGTCCAGGTCACTGGCAGAACTTTGTCCTTTCTGGGCAGCTCAGATAGCTCAAGTGACTGTGTCCAGCAGAGTGGAGGAGCCTCTCAGTGCAGCCCTGCAGTTGGAAACCTCTTGGACTGACAGGACCAAGTACTCAGTGAGTGCTTTGAGCGCTGATGTCCAAAGCTGCATCCTGAGCCCTGTGGGCCTAAAGAAGCCTTATCGCAGAATGCCAGAATCATTAAGGTTGGAAAAGCCCTCTAAGATCGTTGAGTCCAACCATTCCCCCAGCACTTCCAGGTCCACCACTAACCATGTTCCCAGGTGCCACATGCACATAGCTTTTACACCCCTCCAGTGATGGAGACTCAACCCTGGGCAGCCTTGTTGGTTTGATTGCAGAGTCTCCAGTGGACAACCAGGTATAAAACACCTCCTCTGGAACAGGGTCTGAATCCACATTCTGCCTGGTTTTACTCCCATTCCTATAGGACAGACCCCACCACTTGCACTAGAATCCACAGAGATATGTAAATTCTCCCTCCTCTTGTTGGATGGGTGCAACGACAAAGCAGCAACACCAGCAGCCCTGCAGGAAGATTTCATTCCACGTGGCTTTTTGCCTGGACGAAGGAAACCACAAGTACAACACTGCCCAAGTGAATAAGATGCAGAGCTTAGCACAGAGCACGCTCTGCAGCTCAGGTTTGGTATTTAATTAGCATCTGGAAGTTGCTCTCCTGCTGAGAGAGGCTACGGATCACTGGGAATAAATGGTCACACACAGACTTTCTACTGCTGCAGCTGAAGGTGCAGAGACAGAAACCAAGGAAAGGAGAGTGTGGGAGTCCCAGGAAATTACATTAGACCTCCCCAGGATCAAGAAGTTGATTCCACAGGTGGGACTACAGGAAGGGACACACATGCAACAGGGCAGAACAGGCTTCCAGGGATGTGATGGGGTGTGTCCGAGCAGTATAACCTTTCCAAGGGAGCCAGAGAGGGGCCAGAACACACCAGGTGTCCCAACTCAAGAGTGTCTCTTTCCCCAAAGCAGAGGACAGGCATTCACAGGAAACACCCACTCAGAGAGGTTACCTTTTTTGCTCTTCACTGATTCTCCATGGCACTGGAAATGCTAAGGGAGAGTTTTTTGCTTTTCTCAGTGCAAAATCAGGTAGTTCAGAAAGATGTGCTGCATGGAAACAGGAAATTCAGACTGTCTGCTGCAATTATTTTCTTTTCTGGGCTGTGGCCTTTGTAGACCCACCAGAAAGGGTTTTCTCTGTGTGCAGGACTGGAGTCCCTCATGGAGCTCGTTTAGAGAGGATTCCATGGGGGTGATGAGGAAACAAACACACGGATGCACATAGACATCTTTTCAGGGCTCCTGTTCTATGCACAGTGGGCACTTCCAGGAAAACAACAAAATGAAGCTTCCATTGAAAGTATTTTCATCCAGAAATACTTGATGGTGGCAGCCTGTGGCATCCAACAGAGACCCTCAAGGGGTTTGGCTGCTCTACTGTGACCTTCTGCAAGCTGGAGTCTGTCAAAGCCCCCCTGCAGAAGGGGGTGACTGCAGCCACTTTAAGGTCCTGTGCTTTGCAAACATGTGCACGATTGCACTGGGAGAGCCCTTCAATGGGATTTTTGGAGTCCCCAACCACACTGAAATGTGCCCAGTTGCACTCAGGGAAGCTACTCCATTTCTTAAACTGTTTTAAACTCTTCTTCTCTCCAGGATCCAACAGCTCCAGTATCCTGGAGCCCCCCCCAGGCAGGTGCCCTGTGTGTGGAGGCTGCAGGGACTGGCAGGGCAGTGCAGAGCCCACCCCTCCAGTGTGGCACAGTTATCCCATGCTGAGGTTTCAGCAGGTGCCTCCAGCTGAGGTTGTCTGCAGGAATCCACAGGTTGACTGTGGGCTTCTGTACAAGGACTCCTGGGGTAGGTTTCATGACATGAGCAGAGAGGAGTGTGGTGATGGGGGTCAGCTAAACACCTGGGACAGAGGGGGGAGAAGCAGAAGGGATTGTAGAGATGGTTACAGGCTGCTCAGGCCAGTGGCAGTGCCCTGAGGGCCCTGACCCACCTCTGGGTCATGTCCTGCCAGCATAGACTTCTGAACAAGTGGAAATAGTAAGACAGTTGTGCAAGACAACTCCCAAACCAGCTTCCCGCCATCACTTGCTCTTTTGACTTTTATCTCTGGCATTAACTAACGAATGCAGAAAACTTTAAATTATGAGAAAACTGGGATACTAACTTTGCTGTAGGTTTTTAATCTCCACCGGTCCTCAAAGATAATTGAGGATATCTGTAATGAATAATTTACTGTAAATTTGCCATGAATTTCAGAATCTTTACTGCATATACTGCTCACTCAGAAACGCCTGTGATTTGCATTTCCTTAAGAACAGTCACAAAAAAACAATGGCAACCAATTTAAAGCAGAAGTAGCTTTTGATGGGGGACTGCTGAGGGGTCATTTTTCAGCTGAAAATAACAGCACTTTAAACGTTTTTACTGTTTTACTGAACCTGAAACAATAAATGGTTTACAATTTGGTAAAGCTTCTTGTCTGAGTTCCTGTGAGCACAAGGCTAGTTGGTCCACTGGGTGGTTTAAGGGCTTCTGTGAGGTTCCTGAGATGAGCAGACTCCCACTGGGCACTAAATCCCCTCTGAGGATGCCTCGCCAAAGTGGGACCCTTGGAGACCTTGGTAACCTCAATACACCCTCAAGGGTGGGTAAGAGAAGAAAGCCTTGCACTGTAGACTGCGAAGTCTGGGGCCAGTTCCACCCTCTTACTGGAGAAATGGGCTGGTTCCAGAGATGTGGGACCCTGAAGACAGTTTCCAGCAATTGCAGCTCTGTTTGGATCTGGCACATCCCAATTTCCCACAAATGACAGTTTCATAGCTCTGTGGATCCTCCTCCTCATCATAAGCAGATCTCAGCCAAATGTGCCAGTGGGCTGCAGGAATCCTGCCTGGAAGGGGAGCAGCCAGCCTTGGAAAGCCTGCACAGGAACCGAGTCAGAAGGGGGGAGCTCAAAGAAACCCGGTGCCCTCGTTGTGACAGAGTGCAAACAACACAAAGTAGGACACCGCGGGGAGTCAGGACTCCACATTCCCTTACACAAATATCCCTGGCAGGTTGGCCAAGCTTTAAAATCACAGTGGCCACGTGGGAGCTGGGAAGCAGGACAGGAGTCCTCAGACAACCACTGACCCTTCTAAGAGTAGACTTATCCCACCAGACAATCCAAAAATCCCCGCCTTTGAGAAGAGGCAGAGATCCCACTTCTTGGCTCTGTATTTCCTTAACCCTTTACTTCCTTCAGTATCTGTACCAGTTTTAGTCTTTGTGATTAAGAAGCCTCTAACCAAGGAGTCTCTGGAGATTAATTTTTTGCTTGATTTCCCTTTTCTGTCCATCTCAGTCTTGATTCTCTCTTTGTCTCAGTAACTTGCAGAAACCCTTGTCCTGAAGAGGCTCCAGTCTAAGCTGATATTACAAATGAACCAAGCCCTGATACCATCTTTTCACAGCATGTCTGGGCACAAGGAACAAACAAGTCATCTGGGTGGCCTGTGCAGAGCCAGGGTGAGCACAGATCCTCCTCAGCCCTAAGAGAGTCAGGCCTGTCATTTCCTAGAAGATAGAGAGAAGACAAATTTCCTACTGGTAAATAAAAGGGTCTGTATTCTCCTACTGCAGCCAGATATCAAAATGCCTGTTCCCAGCCCAAAGCAGACACCAGGGATCACAGTTGGAGTGGCTGCCTTAGAGGAGCAGTGGCTGGCAGAAACGCTGCAGAGCCCTGGAAAAACTCCTGTTGCTCACCTTTCCTCGTTGCTGGAGGAAATGCAGCTGCCAGAGGAGTCAATGTCATTTTCAGCTAGAAATTATTTCACCAAGGACAGCTTTGAACATAAAAAAACTGTAAAACATCCTTACTAGATCTATAAAGAGCTTTTTAGCTCCCAAAATCTCCACTTTTTACTGGCACTGAGGCCAGTGGGTTCCTGAACTCCCCCTGATTCTCCTGGTCTGATCTTCATGTTGCTGTACTTGGGATCTTGGCTCTTTAAAGGACAGTCAGGACCTTTGCAAAGGAGCCTGGAAGGAGCATTTCCTCCTGATGTGAGAGGAAATACAGGCATCCCCTGAAATAAGCATCTCCCTGGCTTGCAGGCTCGTTCTCCACAGCCTTCTTCTGCAGCCCCCTGCACACTGCAGGGCTCAGAGGATTCTGCTCTGTTCATCTATGGTTTCTTACCCTCCTTCCTTCCTTCTTTTCGTCATCCAATCTCCTGCTTGGTGATTCTTCCACAACATCCTCATCCTGTGCCTGCCTCACACGGGGAGATAAAGGACCAGCTGGAGCTCTCCAGTGGTGCAGCTGGAGCGTCGAAGATGTAACTCCCCATCATGAATCAGAAAATCATGCCAAGAACATCTGGAAAGCGTAACCCCTGTAACACTGCAGACCAACAGCCAGAAGTGTCACTGCTGCAGGAGAGAGGGCAGGGCCATGGCTGTCCCCAGTGCCCTGGGTCCTGCTGCCACAGGGGAGTCCTCTCCATGGGGTTGGCTTGTTGCAGCAACTTCAGTGACTGGGCCATGGTTGCCTTGAAGAAAATTTGCACCCCAGGAGCCTGTGGGTGCTGTTAGACATGTCTGCTTTGTACTCCCACACCAGATTTCTACTTGTCCTTGCTCACAGCAAGAACTGAGCAGGGTGGGACAGGCAGGGAATGAGCAGACCATGGGGAACCTGTGGAGAAATGCTGCCTGGAGACAGCTCATTGTGCAGTAGGGCTGACCCCACCATTAGCCAGATGACCAGTTCCCATTTAATCAGTCCTACAGTAATTAGCCAGGAACAAGCTATTCCTCAGCCTAAAGAGTTGTTATTATAATCTGTGGGGTGGCTGCTATCTCGTTAATTTTGGAATTGCTTCAGAAGTTCAGGTATAATTACCCAGCAATTGAAGGGAGAGGAAATTATGGGGCATTGCCTTTGTTTTAATACATAAGGGGTTTTTAGCCTCACGTGCTCTGTGGAGTGGTAAGAGGAATGAGCAGTGAGGGATTCAGGAATTACAACATGTGGAGTCAGATGTAGTGACCAGAGAATGCTGATGCCTCCAGGAACAGACCAGCAGCTGGTCTGTGGTCAGTGTGTCTGGGCTGTGCTGACCCACAGGAATAGATCTGGGCTGGACATGCACTGGGAATATTTGATATGGCAACTGGTCTTGGCAGGTCAGTTCTGCCTGCAACATGCAGACATTTCCCACTGCTTCCCAAAAAATAGATCTTGAAAGCTATGTACTTAAACACCAGATCATTCTGCAGACACCCCAGCAGTGCCCTGCTTGGACCTCAGCATAACTCAATGTCTTATAAATGCACAAGGATGAAATTCCATCTGCCCACCCCCTCCACCATGGTTCCTGCCACAAAGGTCCCCCAGGGATGTCATAGAGGGGTGATGGGTGTCACTGCACCACTGGAAGGACCTTATGCCATGATTTGGCATCAGAATATATTCTGCATCTTAAAATAGAGAAGGAAAAAATGGCAGTGCATGATTCACGTGGTGTCTTTGTCAGCACTTTCAGCCCTCAGTTGCCAGACGGGCTAATTCTTTATCATTCAGTTTTGAAAAGTAGCAAAAGACTTGGGGGAGAAAACAGGAGGGACAATTCATTCATTCCAGGAACAGTGACTGGAAAATGGAGACATGAATTTTGGCATGAAATGGCATGAATCACACATTGGAAACCTCAGCATAGGGTTTGAAATGGGCTCACAAACTCCTTTTGGGTAGCTCAGATGAAAGGTTTTATGTGCAGAAAAAACCACAGGTCAGGCTTGTCTCCGGGCCAGAGACCCAGCAGCCTGCGAGGGTCCAGCCCAGTATTCCCATCACACGGAGCATGTGAGGGAAAACACGACCCAAGCCTGTCAACCTTCTCCTCTCAGCCTTGTCCTTTTGTTTACCGATACAATATGATGTTTTCAACTTTCTGGGAAATCCTTGGAGGACCTGGAGTGTGAGTCTGCTGAGGAACAGCAACCAAGCATGACCTGAGAGCACTGACACACAGACACATCGAAGGATGAAGGCTGGGACAGGAGCTCTGAGGTGCTGCAGGGCCTCAGGTCCCTGGGAGCTGCAGGGAACTGCTCAGCTCAAGGCCCCTGTCAGCCCAGGACACTTGGTAAAACTGAAGGCAAAAGAAAAAGGGCAGGAGAAATGGAAACAACGGAGAAACTGAACTGGACCTGTTTGCATCATATTGTGATGAGCAGGACAAACCCAGAGGTGTCTGAAGGGTTTGGACTGGTTCTTTGTTACACCAGTACCTGCAAAACTGAAGGGGGGAGGGGGGGGCAGAAAATGTTTAAACTGATCCCCTGCAAAGGGTGAGGGGTGTAATCTATCACCTTCTGTTCTCCAGTGCAGTGTCCCAAACACTGCCCCAGCCCTTAACGCTCCTTTAGCTACAGCAACACCCAGAGCAGGACCATGGCTGCTGGAGAAGGGCTTGGCTGAGGGTTATTGACCCCAGCCCTGCTGTCTCCAGCTCTCCTCAATTCCTCTGCTCCTGGAGATCGCATTTCTCTTTGCACTGTCAAAAGCACAGCATGAACTGTCGGTGCCTGGGGTGTATCGGGGTGACACAGTTTTCAGCACGAATCAAAACAGAAGTGTCAGAGAGCCCTGCAAACAGAGTCACTCATAGAATGCCTTTTCTCATGTTTTCTTTACGCTGAAAAAAAGTATTATTCAAACTTGCAGAAAATGATGGTAGGTGTGAGGAGAGCAGCACAGTCCTAGGGCAGAGCCCACAGAGACTCTGGCCCTGTCGATCTCCATGAGCTCCTGGATTTTCTCACATTTTTGTGCATCTTTAGCCTCTGTCATGGATTAGAAACTCCACTAAGCATCATTGTTTAATTGGCTTCCTTGGATCAGCTGCTCCTTACCTGTCTCGGTCTTTTAATCCACCCACAGTCTCAGTTTGGGATCCGCGCTCCTCAGGAAGGATTCTTCTGTCACCACCCACTGATGCACTGGAATTGACCCACAATTGCAGATACCACCAGTTACACCATTGGGAAGATTTAGTCATATCAGTTAAAATTCATGTCTCCGTTGGGTGCAGAGGTAATTAAATCTTACAATCATTATTGTGTAATAAAGGGCAACCGAAATTTATTTAATATGTGCTGGGTGAGAGGTGCTTCATTATAAAACTCAGTTATACATCCTTAGGGAACACTCGCAGACAGCAGAGCAGAAAGCAAAGCTGTCTGGGAGGAGGGAGCACGTTCCTGGTGATAACAGGCATTTGGAACCCACCAGGGTGCACTAGGACCCTGAGGGGCTGTGGTGGCATTTTGGAGAGATGGGGTGAGGAGGGAATATCATCACTGTGATCATCCCATTGCTGGAGACCTCTGGGCTCATGCTCAGGTCCCCAGCGCAGGAAAACAGGCAGCTCCTTCAGAAACACACTCTTGGAGGAAAGCTCCATCCCCCGGGATACATATCCTGGGTATATTTTAGTTACATTTCACATGGCCCAGATTGATTCATTCAAAAGCTGTGCAGGAGGCACTGGGAGCATGGGGTGTAACACGACTTGGTGATGTAGGAGATCTGTTCCCCACTAAAAGAAAGCATCTGCAAACAGTCCTTCAAATTTAAGGTTTAATTTCCCATTTTTTCAAAGCCCATTGACATAGGTAAGCACTCACTAGCTCTTCCAACTCTGCTGTCACTGGGAAGTGAAGCCCATGAGAAATTGGGAAATCCACAGGCAAAGAGCTTTAAAGCTTCTTACGAGCTGTGTTTTTTCCACAGAGCCTTCCTGCCAGGAAAGCACGCGGCAGCAAAGGCTCCTGACCATTTTCCATGCTACATGTGTTGTGCCAGCAGCTCTGCTGGGGCTGTTTCACTGGGACTAATTATAATGATCACCTGCAGGAGCAGGAGGGGGGTCTCGTTGGGATGGCGCCGTTGATGTCACAGGTAGCAGCACACGCTGGTGCTTCCAAAGGCCTATGAGTCACTTCCAGCCAGCGGATGAAGCTCTGGGCCATTGTGTGATTCAGGGACTGACAAGGAAGTTGGATGAGCAAGACGAAGGAGCCTGACATGGTGCTTTGGAGAAACTGCCTTTCACGTATCACCTGCACCACAGTGCTTGCTGCAAATGGGTGAGGATGTTGAGCACTGACACACTGCCCAGGGTTTGAATAATCTTTTATTTCAAAAGTTTCTTGCTTTTGATAACATACAGCATTTTTCTGAAGTTGCTTTGAGCCATTCTTTTGCTACAGAACCACTGTCACACATCCTCTGCAGAAATACTTCAACTGCACCTTTGATTGATTCATGGATGGCAAAGGCAGAAGGAACAGTCAATCATCCAGCCTGAGCTTCTGTGTGGCACAAGGCAGATAATCTCATCAGGACACTGCCTAAAGACCAAAGTCTTGCCTCTGACTAAATTACATCCCCTAGGAGATTGTCCAGTCACCTCCTCTGAGGGATTTTTTTGGAGGTGAGTCACCTTCCATGTGTGCTATGTGCTTTCAGCAACACATCACTTCTCACAGAAAGGGCTATGGTAGCAGCAGCAACATCCAGGGTCTCCAGTCTGGTTTGACACCACACCATGGCTGCCAGGGGACTTCTGGAGATTTCCAGAAGTCTTCCCAATTCCTCTCTCCAGGCATGGCATGGGAGGTCACCCACTGAGGAGGGGGTCTCTCCTACGTAGGGAACCAGGACAAGTCCATGCTGGGGACCTGGAATGGGGGATCAGGTTTGATGGTCTTTTTGAGACTGTGTACTCATTTCCACAGTCTGTGAGCCCATGGGCACTCTGACCCTGTGCACATCAGCACTGTGACTGATGTGTGAGATTATAAATATGGACTTGAGGAAAAAGACTCACTCCCAGGGAGCACAGAGCCAGAAGGGACAGGTCAACATAGAGAACTGGAGGGTTTTATGGGACCCTAAGTCCCTCAGTGGCAAACCCAGATCTCCTGCTTTTAGCCAGTGCCCTCACCATCTGGAACACCATCCTTTAGCCAGGATTTCCACCCAAGAGGATGGAACAGCCCAAAGAACCCCCATTTGCTCCAAGGCAATTCCTGTCAGGAGGAGAGGTGCCCTCCAGCAGCAGCAGTTCACCTCCTGTTGGTGAAGGTGTTCTCACTGAGCCTGGATTAACCTCCTTGGTGCAAGTGCAGTTTGAGACTCGTGATTACAGAAGGATGTGAAGCCAAGCAGGACTAAGAGCTCTGCAAAATTACCAGTTGCCAGTGAAGTCAAAACCAACACACAAAATGGGGGGTTATTAGTAGTCAGTGCCTGAGCTGCTTCTGAACCCCATGGAGGTGCCACCCAGGAGCAAACAGCTGCAGAAGAAGACGGGCAGCTGGGCTGCAGCCTGCCAAAAGCAAGTGTAAAGCACAGATCTGGATCAGGAGGCTGAGTTGCTCTCCAGGGACAGTTTTTTACTGTGGGGTCTGTTATAGCTACCACAATCCTTACTTAAAAAACAATCTGTGCAGAACATGCCACTGATAATCATCTGAATCCAGACAGAGGAAGAAGAAAAGCAGTATTGATTTCTGCTCCTGAAATACCAGGGACAGGTTGTGTGGTCCCTCAGGCTCTGCCTCTCTCATCAGCCAGAGCCTCATACCCTGCAAACTCAGCCCAGTTACAGAGTTGCCAGCTCCAGGAACAACCCAGAGAGCCCAGGTGACCTGTGGTTAGGAGGACAAAACCTGTGAGTTCTGTTCGCAGCTTCCCTTGCCCTGCTCTGCATTGTGTGTACAACGTGACTCCTCAGCACTCACACACTTCACAGGCACCAAACCCTGCCACCGGCACAGCTACTCCCGTGCTGGCCGCACACTGTGGTGCAGTGCTACAGATCTCTTAGCTGGACTATTCCCTGTTTCTAATCAATCCAGTCAATTAGTCTCACTACGTTCAGCATCCCCACTGCCCAGTTCCACAGACAAATCGGTGCAATCAGCTGCTTAACTGCCCCTCTCCTTGCCAGGCTTCACAGCAATCGATGTGATCACTGCTGCTCTGGACCAGCCACACATCTGTGACCAGTATGATCTCACCGTCACATGGTGGCCTGAATCCAGACACACACAGCCACGTGCTCCCTCCATACCTGCCTGTGATCCCACCAAAATCCACATCAAGGGCAGCCTTTCTCCTTTCTACTGAAACGAGGCTTTCGGGGCAGATCCCAGGATCTCAGTGCTGTGGACATCCCAAAAGGAGACGCCTGGCTGGGCATGGGGAGTCTCTGCCAAGGCAGATGCTCTCAGCCCCTGGCTGATGCCAGCACATGGAATGAGCCGAGTGCTCGGACGTGCTCTGAATTCCCACGGGCAATTACTCCAGAGAGCTGCTGGGCTGGATTTGATGAGCAGTAACTGGTGTTCAGTGAAGTGAGTGCAGCCTCTGCTCTAATTGCTCCTGTAGGCACGAGAGAGCTGTTTTCTTTGTGACCCTCTCTCAAAGCATCCTAACCATGAGCTCCCACCTATATCAATGTATTCCCTGGAGTTTCCCTCTGTGCTCCAGGTAACAGTGCAGATCTGCCTGACGACAGGGCTGATGGCAGCCCACCCTCAGAGGAGCAGGGCTGGGAATGACAAGCCCTCCTCCCAGGCTGCTCCTCAGCACCATCTCCCAGATCACTTTGATTGTCTCGTGACCCCTGTGAGAGGATGTTTGCTGAGTCATTAGGCTCCTGTTCCTAAACAGATGTCAATTGTTAGAGCAGAATAAGGCATTGTCTGGACCACAGGAGTTTAAGAAGCTCTTGGGTAAGAGCAGCAGAAGCAGCTTCTCCAGTCTCTCCCAGTGCAGCCACATATTTGTTGTCAGATCTCACTCTGTGAGATCTGCTGTGTCCTGTCAGATCCCATCCCGGCTCATTCCCTTCCATGGGAAGTGGCAGAACCAGCAGGGCCAAAGGTGTTGCTGGCACTGTGGTGGGACAGAGCTTGTCCTTGCAGTCTCACTCGGGATTTGAACCACACACAGATGAGAAAGTGGAAGATTTGGGGCACCTGGGGGCATGGTTTGGGGGTGATTATGATGTTGCTTGGTTGATGGTTGGACTACATGGTCTTGAAGGTCTTTTCTAACCTTCATGAGTCTGTGATTCTGTGACTTTCCAAACAAGGATGCTCCAAAGTTGCAAGTCCCAAGCAGGTTTCCATGCATGGGCAAGAGTAGGGAACCTTGAGGGCCATCCCTGAGCATCTCCTGCCAAGGACATGCTTTGATGTGGAAAGAAATCAGACATGGGGAACCCTCCTTGTCCTTGTTGATGTTTCGATACTATGGCTCATTTTATTCCAGGGACAGCCAGTTTGACACCCAGTTCATGTCAGTAGGGTGCCAAGGCTCCTGGAAAGGCCAGAGAATCTGCAACTAATTAACCTTGATGAAAAATGAGGATGCAGGCTGCCAGGCCACTGAAGCATCTGAACTGCTTTCCCAAGAGATACCAGTTAAAGGTATTCCTGTGCTGCACAGCCAGGCCCCTCTGCAGGGCACAGAGCTCAGCTAGGAGCCTTTGGGCAGAGGCTGGGCTTTGCTTTCCCCAGTTGGCCTCCTCAGAAGCAGGAGAGCAGTCCAGGAATAGCAGCCAAACCCCTGACAAGTTGGATGGGGTTCTGAGCAACCTGGTCTAGTGGAAGGTGTCCCTGCCCATGGCAGGGGGTGGAACAAGATGAGTTTTAAGGTCCCTTTCACTCCAAACCATTCATGGAGGACTTTGCCTTTGCTCAGCCTCAGGCTCTCAGCTCTTGTGAAACACAGAAGAGCTTTAAGACAGGTCTTGGACAGGAGAGGTGTAACACAGACCAGTCTTGCAATGCCTGGGCTGGGAAAGAAGCCAGAGCAGGAGCAGCAGATCCTGTGCCAAAACAGCTCCTGCTGGAGCCATGCAGGGACCAAGGGGTCATGCTCTCAGCTTCAGTCTCCAAAGTAGGTCTCTGCAACTTCAAAGCTGGAGCAGAGGAAGCTCCCAGCGCTGCTTCTGGAGGCTTTCCACTGCTGATGGTTATTCCGAAGCTTTCTACAAGTGGATGAGGCAGGAAGAGTCTGCCTCACGTGGCAGAGACGGCACATGGCAGCTCCCCTGCACAGCCACAGCAATGCTGCCCCACTCCCTGCTGTCTGCCATTCAGGCCAGGGAGGGGATTGTCCCGCTCTGCTCTGCCCTGGGGCGGCCTCACCTGCAACACTGGAGCAGTTTGGGGGGACACAATGGGAGGGAGAGATTGAGCCATTGGAGAGTGTCCAAAGGAGGGACACAGAGATGGGGAAGGGCCTTGATTTGAAGCCGTGTGAGGACACTGAGGGCACTTGGTGTGTTCAGCTGGAGCAGAGGAGGGGCAGAGGAGGGGCAGGACTGAGCTCTGCTCTGTGGGGACCAGGGACAGCACCCAGGGAATGGCCTGGAGCTGTGTCAGGGCAGGGTCAGGGTGGATCTCAGGACAAGGTTCATCCCCCAGAGGGTGGTTGGGCACTGACCAGGCTCCCCAGGGCAGTGGGCACAGCCCCAAGGCTGCCAGAGCTCCAGGAGGGTTTGGATGATCCTCTGGGGCACAGGGGGTGACTCTTGGGGATGGGCCTGTGCAGGGCTGAGGGTTGGACTCGATGATCCTCATGGGTCCCTTCCAACTCAGGATATTCTGGGATTCTGGGATTCTCTTTCTTCTCCAGCCTCCCTTTCATGACATTCATTATCCAAAGAACAGCACCTCCCCTGGGGTGACATGGAGTCGTGTGGCTGCCAGGCCTTCTCACCTCCACGGCCCCAGGAGCGCACATGCAGGGGGTCCCAGAGCAAGAGGGAATGGGGTAGGTGGGGTCAGTGTGATATGGGGGATGGAAAACTAGAGCAGCCCCCCGATAGGTGTTGGAAACTGGACTGACACAAACATTTAGCATCAATCTCCCAGTTTTTACCAAAGAACAAAAGTTTGAAGAGAAATACAGAGTTACCTTTACTGTCACCAAGTAATTGAGCTGAACAGAAGCACCTGCCTGTGGGTGGAACACAGTGGGAGAAGGGTGGGTGGTTCATCCTCTTTTTAGGGCAGCCCAGAGCCCCTGTGCACACTGCACTGCTGTACCTCTGCCAGCCAGTCGCCTACAAAGGGATTGTGAAACCACCAGAGCCCAGTCTGGGTGGGCCCAGGACAGCATTTCCCATCTGCTCTCCTCCTGCTCAGCAGCACCAGTGCTTCAGAGGCTTTCCTGAGGAGGAGTATCTTCTAACCCATCCTCAGAGATCCAGAGTCACCTCAGATCCTTCTCTCCATTTTGTACACGTTCTGCTCCATCTGCAGGGGCACAGAAACTGCTTCCAGGCTGCGCCCACACTGAGGGGGCAGGACCTGGTGGTGGTGGCAGGACCTGTTCTCCCCATCATCCATGTGCTCTTTCAAGGACAGTCTTTGAGCATCAGAGGGGGACTGGCATCAAGTTTGGCTTGGAGGGTGGGCTGTGGCTGTAGGTGGCAGGGTATGGCCAAACAGCCTTGTCTTTCTGCAAAGGTTTCCATATTCCGGGCAAGAACAAGGAATAAGTTTTTTGCCATTTTAGGCAAATTTTATGTTCATTTTAGGAATTGCTCAGCTACAGCATCTGTCCCCCACAGCACCATCCTCCCCTTCAAGGTGGGAAAACCTCTGCTCAAGGCACTTCTGAGAGTGCTCTGCATTCTCTGGCCATCAGGGCAGAGATGACACCTATAGATGGGCATGAGACCAAGGGGTAGACTTAACCATGGACACTATTTCCCAGATAGTCCATGATTGTGAGACATGTGCTGCCATTAACCAGGCTAAGAGACTGAAGCCCCTGTGGTATGGCGGACGTTGGAGTAAATACAGGTATGGAGAGGCCTGGCAGGGTGATTACATCACACTGCCACCGACCCGCCAAGGTAAGCGCTATGTGCTCACCATGGGGGAAGCCACCACTGGGTGGCTGGAGACGCATCCGGTGCCCCACGCCACTGCCAGAAATACCATCCTGGGCCTTGAAAAACAAGTCCTGTGGCGACATGGCACCCCAGAGCGAATTGAATCTGATAATGGGACCCACTTCAAGAACAGCTTAGTTACCACTTGGGCGAAGGAGCACGGCATCGAATGGGTGTATCACATCCCATACCATGCAGCAGCCGCAGGGAAGGTTGAACGGTGTAATGGACTGCTGAAGACCACCCTGAAAGCACTGGGTGGAGGTTCCATCAATCGAGCTGGCCCTGCCCAATCAGAGCCCTTTCACACTGTAGATGGAGACAAAGTCCCAGTGATTCATGTGAGGGGTATGTTCAGTAAAGCAGTTTGTATTAACCGTGCCTTGAGCAAAGGCACACCCATTTGTGGGATTGTTTTTGCCCAGGGACCCAGTTGCACATGGTGAGTGATGCAGGAAGATGGAGAAACCCGGTGTATACCTCAAGGGGATCTTTTCTTCGGCTGAACTGGCCGTAACTCTGTATCTGTATTTGTATCTACATATTGGTGAATGTGTATATAGGTAGAATAATGCATGTACATGTGTAGTTCAAAGGTTTAATTTGATAGCGTGTGATGGCATGGGAAAAGGAAACCAAGTGGGATTTTTTTTTTCTTTCCCCTGCATTCTTATGAAAGAGGGATGTTGACCGAGGAAGGGGGAGAGTGGTTCTTTTGGCTGGGGTGATTGACACATACAAAAGGACTGGCCGCAGTCTGCATTCCATAGTGATGACCCTCAGAAGACTTGGCGGGGAGGGAGGTAAGGTGGGGGTTTTTTCCCTCTCCTCGGGAAACAGCAGGCACTGCACTTTTGCCCTGACTCAGGGAGGGTGTGTGTGGTGGGGTTGTGAAGATCGTTATGTTTTTCGGCCGGGTCACCTGGCTGCTTCTGGCCCCAGTTCGCCTCCGTTCTCCTGCGCCCTGTTCTGCCTCCAGCCCAGGCTTGTTCAGATTTCATGGGAGAGACTTGACCCTTCTGCGAAGGAACCTTTGTGGGAGTCCAGGCCGGAGCCGGCCACCAACAGCGTGAGACTGTGGGAAGAGCCCCTTTTTCCCCTGTTCCCCTTCCCGGTGGGGGGGATCCCCATTTTCGGCTCAATCGGAGCCTCTTAACTTCAGATTTTATAGTTGCTTAGAGGGAGGAGTTTGGTCTTCCTCATACCTCATCTTCCTCAGCAAAACACTTCAGTCTCATTAAATTAAGAGAACCCAGCACTGCTGCGGTGAGCTCTGCATTTCCAGCTCAGGCTCCTGCTCTGTGTTCCCCCTGGACACAGCTGCTCCTCAGAGATCCAGGTTTTGTGGAAGCAGCATCACCTGAACAATCTCTGAACTCAGGGTATGAGACAGCAAAAATCTGTCTGTCTGGCTTCCAAGCTACCAACAGAAACTGCAGATCACTCCTCCAGATGCTTTTCCAGCTGTCACAGCCCTCAGAGTGGTTTCCTTGTTAAACTAGGAATAAAATAGAATGCCAGGGAGCTACCACTGGAGAGAGACTAGACCAGATGTGACTGGTGAATGAAAAGAGGGAGGGAATGGGAGGATGTGCCTGACTTTAAGGTTTGAACAGCAAAGCAGGTAAAAAAGGCCACTGAACAACCATCCAATTTTTGGTGAAGCCAAGTGTACATCGATCACAAATGTAAACCTTCATGCTGGCTTTGCAGCAGCTCTCCAGATCTCACCAGGGTCAGGTTAGTGCCAAGAAAAGTATGACATTGTTATAGAAACGAATAAATTGGAATCCGAAGCCAATTAGGATTACCAGTCCGTAATTTATTAGTAGGCTTGTGGCAAAACAAACAGCGCTGGGCTAACAACTGTTTGTTTTTCCGACCTTGAAGCTGTAATAGCCCGTTTGTTTCTCCTCCGGTGATCTTATCTCTTGCGCCTGCATATGTGCATTTCAAAGCCAACTCCTAAGTTTCACACCGTCAACTCTAACAAAGCAGTCCTTATTATGTTACAATAGGCCCTACACAACTAACTCTAACAGCACAACAGCACATTACTTAATTAGTTTAAAGAAACCATTATTTAGTCAACAAATTAGTCCCTTAACCACTACAAAGCCCCCCCCTTTTTCTATACCACTAATTTACTTATCAATACCTTATTACCACCCCTCTGGCCGAGTCCAGGATAAGGTTTATACAATGAACAAACCCCAGGTTTTATTACAACATCAAACTTCCTAAGTGACACCTTCTGAAGAAGAGCCAAGGTGTGTGGTAGCAGAAGTGGTACCTTGCAGGTGGTGCATCTGCCGTGTGGCAGGTCAGCGCTGCCATCAGCAAACAGCAAGCAGAGGATTTCATACCCAGCTTTGACCTGGACATGGCATTACCTTGGTGGGAGGCAATCACAGGGACTGCAGATGGGAGGCTGAATTGACCCATGGAAATTAAGCTTTCACCAGATTCCCCCCATTGATTGTGCCCTGGAGCAGGTCCAGGGTCTGCCAGGGTTCAGGTCTGGTACTGAACACAGCAATGCCCAAGCAGCCTGTGTATTTGTTGAAGGCATGCACAGGTCTCTTGAGCATCCCCTACTACTATTCGTGAGCAGAGGAGACTCTTCCTCAATACCATTCCCAAACCATGGATTGAACTTCTCCAAACCTGCAGCTGAAGCAAGGCCCCAACACTGCAACTTGGACAGCACACAAACCAGGGCTCTGCAGTGCATCTGCTGTGGCATCTGGTCTCTGAAAAGACTAGAAGACTTTCAAGGTAAAAACATAAATAAATATTTCCTGTTTGATCAGAATAAACAGAGAATAATTAACTCATCTAAAAGAATAACCTCAAAGCAATTAAGAAAGGCAGAGGAGAGATGAAAAAGGCTTATAAACAACTTCTTGGTGCTTGTAGACTTTTAGGCAGGTTTTTGCCTCCCTGTGTGAGTTGTAGGAGCTCTGACCCTTTCATCCCTCACCCGCTGCACCCTGGGGAACATTCTCCAGTGGGAGCAAGCTTGGAAGCTCCTCAGGGAAGGACATCCCCATCCCTTCTCTATGCAGGGATGCAGCAGATGTCCTTCCTCAGGGAAGGACATTCCCATCCCTTCTCTATGCAGGGATGCAGCAGAGCTGGTGAACAAAGCTGAGCTGGCTGTCCCAGCTTGGCTGGCAGCTGGCTCCTGGGAAGGCTGTGAGGGCAGCGCTGGAGTCTCCCTGCAGATTCCCACCTCACCTTTTCCAAGCCCCAGGCTTTAGTGTCCGTCACGGTTTAACCACGTTCCTCAGGAAGCCGGTTCAGCTGGCTCTGCTGTGCCTGGCAGGGTGGACAGCACGGGGTCGGCACCAGGAGGTACAGCGCCCAAAAGCTCCTCAGGATGGTGCAGTGCTCTCCCAGGAATTCCTCACCCAAGGACAGGCTCCTCCCTCTGGGGGTGCAGGGGTTGGGCTGCAGAGCTGACACACCAGTTCCCTCTGTCCTTCATCCCAAACTGGCCCCAGTTTCCACAGCATGACAGAGAACTGACCTGTAACAACTGAGTCCAACACAAATCAGCCTGGTTTAAAAGGACACCTTCATTTGTATCTCCAGCCAGAGAAAGTCAGTTAATCCAAGCTGTAAAGGAGTAAAAATCATTAACTCCCTCTTGCTGTTGAGTCTTTTGCATCTGCCCAGAGCAGATCTGACCAGCTTGAACCCATGGGTTCCTGTGGCACTTGGATCACACCACCTTCTGCCTTGTCAGGGACAGGAGGATGGCTATAAGTGGGGCTGGGACACAATCTGGCCACCAGGACCTTCAGCACCTGCCCCTGTTTGCAGGTCTCAGGCCCTGCCTTCCCAGGTTGGCTTCCCACATTTTGACACCTCATGTATTACACCTGTGTCACTCATCCAGCTGCCCCTCTTTTAGCTGTGTTGGGATAAAGTGGAGCTTTCTGAACATTTGGTATTTCTAGTTATTTCCTAACTGAAGGCAAAACCTTGGTCAAGGTAAGCCAGTGAAAGGTGCCCAGGGATGTTCATGGAGATGCAGCTGCAGAAGGGTCAGTACCTGCCTTGTGCAGGTGCTGCTTGTCCCCAGGGCACAGCCCCAGGTACCCAGTGCCACCAGCCTTACACACAGTGGGTCAATACATCAGTGGCACGCATCACCTCTCCACCAGCTCCATCCCAGCTTACCTGGCTTCCCTCAAGTAGGAGAAGACCCTTTTAACCTGGGGGTCAAACAATACCTGGAGCCAGGTATTATGGCTCTTTCCCCTTCTTCTAAAACTTACCTTTACTGCAGAATCGTTGTTCTTTTTGTCTCAATGGGCATTTCTAAGGAAATGTGAATATTTACTGGGAGCACATATGGGGTGGTGGGGGAAGGTGTTGATGAAACCCCCAAATATAAATTTTTTGCTCTTCATTTTGTCATTAAAAAAGTTATAACTCACCACTGCACATCTCTCATCTGCTCTCAGAGTGTCCCCAAGTGGTGCTGTCAGATGTGAGGCTCATGTGCCTCCCATTGGACCCAAGGGAACAGCTGGAGCTGTGTCAGGGCAGGGTTGGGTTGGATCTCAGGAAAAGAGGCTGGTTGGGCACTCAACAGGGTCCCCAGGGCAGTGGGCACAGCCCCAAGGCTGCCAGAGCTCCAGGAGGGTTTGGACAGTGCTCTCAGGGACAGAGTGGGGTTGTTGGGGTGTCAGTGCAGGGCCAGAAATTGGACTAAATGATCCCTTCCAACTCAGGACAATCTATGATTCTCATTCTGGAGACACATCCAGAGGTGTGACCTTTCTACCTAATTGTGGCAATGATGGCAATGATGAAGTAATTCAGGTGTTATTTTACCTGCTCAGCTCAAAGTTTTACACCAGTACTGTTAAGATTAAGATTAATTAAGATTAATGGCACTGGTCACTAAGACAGTAGAGCTCACCTAGTCTGGGCACTTCAGCCACCACCACCTGTACCTTCACCCTGCCAGACTCCTTGATGCTCCACAATGTACCAGAGTCCAGTTCCTGCTGAGGAAAGCTTTGTCCTGGATTCACAGCTGCCAGGTAGATAGATCCATGCTCTGGTACTGGCTTTATTTTAACTGTTTTCTCCCAAAAAGCCTCATATTCAGCCACTTCCCTGGGCAGAAAAGTGGTAAGAGAGCATCTTGTTTTCTTGTCATTTGATTTTGCAGCTGGATGTTTGGCATCTAATACACGCCAAAAATGAAAATATCCCCGGCATTACATGGGCTCAGAGAGCTTTGTATTAATGCTGTATGCAGATGATGTGTTAATATACTTATCTGATCCAGCTCAATCTCTCCCTAATCTATTAGCATTAATAGCTGAGTTTGGGGATAGAGCCACACAGAAAACAAGCTGTGCAAAGCCCGACTCCCGAGGAGGGTTTTGCAATGGCAAACTCCAGCTCGCAGCACCTTGAATGTGGGACAAAGCAAATACCATGAGGAGCAAAGGACTCCTAAGCCAGACTTTCCGCTGTGGAAAATCCTCTGGGCTTTGGGTATGGTCATTTTGAAACACCTTTGAGCTGCAAAATCTCCCTGGCACCTGAGAACATCCCTGTGTGGGACAAACCCTGCCCCAGCTGTGTGGGCAGAAGTTTTCCCTTTTGCAAGTCCTGTAATAAAAACAGCAAAAAGAAGAGCTGAAGCCTTGGATTTTCCAAGCTGTAAAACATAGACGGGACACAGCTCTTCCTCTTCACACTCCTACGTGAATCCTGAGCCTCCCAGGCCTTCACATGTCGAAGCCATGGATTTTCAGGAACACGCAGCAGCAGCAGCTTCCCTGGCAGTAAGGACACCTGGGGATTTTGGGGAGTCACTTGCAGCTCATTTGCATAAAACATATTGTTCCATAATGTGATATAGAGGTCTAAGACCCTGTTATATGAAAGTGGGCTTCCTCTGCCAGTCCTGCAGGTCCCAGTAGGCAAATACCAGTGTCACAGTCACCTCCACCACTTGCAGAGCAGAAATCTGCTGTAGTCAGACTCTGAGGCCTGGCTCTGTGTGTGACCAGCTCATAAAGCAGCACCTTCCTGCCTCAGCCTGGGGGTAAATCCTTTCTAGCCCCTCCTGCCACCACATACTGCACACCATGGCAAGGGGGGATATGTTATACCTGCAAAATCCCTCATACTTCTGACTTGGGCAGGAGGAGTAGAGACCACTTTCCTGAAAAGGTTCTGCCTTCAATAGTGGAGTGAATCAAGACCAAGGGATAGGAGACAATGCTGCTGCAGTAAAAATAATTGGGATGTGATTGCTATGTTAATTGAGCCAAATTTCTGTGATTCTGCTCAACCATTGTGGTAAGTTTTGCCCAAATGATGAAATATCTCTCTTTGGCTCATGAATCAATGATCTCGAGATAGACTGATCTGGTTCTGCAGCGTGTCCTTCACCTGAAACCAAAAGTCAAACATTTCTCTGCCTTGTGAGTGAGATAAGCCCTGGGTGAATAATGCCTCTGTCTCTGCTGTGAGCCCTGACAGTTCCAAAAGACAAAATACAAACATGGGGAACTGTGGCTGTTACATTTACAGGAATTATAAAGGTGTAGTTTAATTGGTTTGAGTTTGTTTTCCAAATGGTATTTGCACTCTGGAAGTGACAAAAACTACATGGCCTGAAGGAAAAAACAATGTTGGAAGGTGCAGGCATCCAATCCTGACCTGCCTTTAGACACTGCTGGAAACAAAGACCTGCAATTAATGGCCAGGACAAGTAAAAAGTGATGCAATCAATGGAAGGAATAAGCTATCAAAGCCCTCTGACTAAGGAGCATGAGAGGTATTTTCTAAGATGCTGCCTCTAGATGTTTGGGACCCCACAGGAGCAGTGCAGTGGGAAATGCAGATACATGGGCAAACAATCCCCAGTCTCCATAAACTCATGGCAATATGGAACCCTGCCAAGTGTGAGCAACCCTGTGGTTTCTAGAGGGATTCGGGGCTAAAACCACATTGTTGTCTTCCCAAAGAAGAGCGAAGTCCAAGAAGTTCATGCCAGCTGTTTGGTAGGATGTGCACCCTCACCCAAAGGGGACAGCATGGTCCTTGCTGTCCTTTTAATCTTTGAAAAGTCTTTTTGTACCTGGACCCTTGCTGGATTTCAGTGGGTGACCCTCATTTTGTATCTATTTACTCTGTATCAGCCCAAGAAAACTTCCCCCAGATGACCTTGGTCAATTGTTCTTGATATATTTAATAAATTCTTTTCAATTCAGCTTTTGTAACAGCAGGGTCCACAATCCCAAATGTGCCATCACAAATACAAGCTCCCTCCTTGGAGACCTGCCGCAAAGGGTGAAATATGTATCAAATATCAAAGAACTGAGAAATGGCAATTAAATGGGAAGGCAAACGGAAAGCTTCTAGATTTGCACTGTTTTCTGATAAAAAAGTCTCCAAACTGAATCTGTGTGCTCAGACAGACAGAACTGGATGCACCTTTACATCACGCCCTGTTGATTGGGTGCTTTGCTTCACGGCTCTGCCCAGGGACGTGGAGGTGGACACGTGCCCACAGACACACGGGGATGAGCTCTTGCTCATCCCGGCACACAGCTCCAGGCACACACAGCCCCTCATTCCTTACAGGATGGCAAGGCCAATCAGCAGCTAAACCTGAGATTGCCTGCAGAATCACCGTGAGGCCTCTTTTGAGTCCTTCTTAGGAGGTTGAGTTTAATCATATGATTATTCACCGCTTTTTACACAAAACACCTTTCCTATTCAGCAGCAGGATGGACTTGCCTGGGAATTAGTCTGGGCTGTGTCATAAAAGAATCTGAAGATTCTTGTGACTGTGATGTTGAACAAAGGTTTGGGAAAAACAATCTGTCCCTGCTCCTCCCACAGGATCACATCTGCTTCTTCATAAGTGACTTAAGGTAACAAGATACTGACTTAAAGTAAGGCAAGTGTTCTCAAATCATGTACCCTTCATTTTCTGGCTGACCAGCTTCATACCCAGGTTTGCAGAAGAGCCAAGTGCTCACATCTGCACAAGTGTCAGACAGACTTGCTCACTAAATAAGCAAAATGTTTTGAAAGACATACTTGTGAAAAATCAGATCCTCCATGTCTCTTATGTGAAGCTGTGCCAGAGCAGGGTCAGATTGGATCTCAGGACAAGGTTCTTCCCCCAGAGGCTGGTTGGGCACTGACCAGGCTCCCCAGGGCAATGGGCACAGCCCCAAGGCTGCCAGAGCTCCAGGAGGGTTTGGACAATTTTTTCAGGAACAGGGTGGAATTGTTGGGGTGTCTGTGCAGGGCCAGGGGTTGGACTCAATGAACCTTGTGGGCTCCTTCCAGGTCGGGATACTGCGTGATTCTTACAGAAAAGCAAGGAGAGGTTGTGATCTGGGTGCCTAGAGAGTGTCACTGTGTCCATGGGACAGTTGCCCTCCTGGCAGGGAAGGACAAACCTTCAGCAATGGCACACGCATTGCAGCAAACCCTGCAGGGACACTGTGAGCAGGGAAGCATGAATGTATGCAGCAAAGCAGGGCCTGAGGCAACCAAAAGAGGTAAATTTTAATAGAGCTGCCTCTTTAGCACCTTCCAAGCAATACACTGACTGAGGCAGAAGTCCGTGGGACAAATGGTCTGTGCCTGTGACATTTAAGAGTAGGGAACAATACATACAGATAAGGGAGCTGGGATTATTAACACATAGGTCACCCTAAGCCTGGTATTTCCCAACTGTTCTCACTCCTTTAAATCATATCTGCTAGGCATTCTCCCTTTTCAGCTGGAGCAGCAGCCTACAAACCCACTGCAACCACCACCCAGGTTTTCTGAGTATTTTGCACCATCCCTTTCTGCACTGTGGAGTCACGTGGTGCGACACACCAGCTCAAACACTCCCTAAACCAAAGGCCATTCCTGAAACATTGACTTCTCTCTCCTCTTAAAGCCTCAGTTCAGCCTCAGTTTCCAAAGGCAGAACCCTGCTGACCCCACTGACAACCCCTCCTTCTAGCACATTCCACTAGTGGCCTTTCAAGAGCTTGTCCTCAAGACCTTTCTGATCATAGCCCCTATTTCATAGAATAATAAAATCATGGGTTGGAAGGGACCTTAAAGATCATCTTGTTCCCACCCCCTGCCATGGGCAGGGACACCTTCCACTAGCCCAGGTTGCTCCAAGCCCCGTCCAGCCTGGCCTTGGACACTTCCAGGGATCCAGGGGCAGCCACAGCTTCTCTGGGCAACCTGTGCCAGGGCCTCCCCACCCTCACAGGGAAGGATTACTTCCCAATATCCCATCTAAACCTACTCTCTTTCAGTTTAAAGTCATTCCCACTGGAATCAGACTCTGCCCCTCCTCTGGGGTGGCCGCGAGCTGTCCCTGGGACTCAGCAGAGCAGTGAGGGGTCGTGTCCTGTTCTGTCTCATGAAAGCAGCAGCACTTGGCCAGGCAGCTGCCCTAAATACCCCCTGGGGTATTGCTGTGGCCCATCTCCCTTTGCTCCATAGGTGCCTGTGAAAGGCACACCACCAGCCCACACAGAGTCCCCAGGGCACAGCAGAAAAAAATCAAAAAACACAGAGGCCCCAGATAGTAGTTTTGATTCTAGGCCTTCCTTGG